>CM064550.1:24617231-24874157 GCA_032716605.1 Paralithodes platypus
AAAAAAAGAAAATTTCCAGGAATTAATGCTCATAAGGTTAACCCAACATGTTCGCACACAAGTGTTAATAACCCGCCGGGTAACGAGATGTAATGACACAACGAACACAGCTCGCTACGCGGCGGGGTTCAGAATATCTAAACAAATCTTTTGTTAAAGAAAGTGAAGAATACCCTCTGATAATATAACGGTCCAGCATGGCGCTTATAGTCTCTTGGTGGTGGTGACTGTCTCAAGATTCAATTTTGTAACAAAGCAACCCCCCATAAAGACGCCGGCCCTTGAAATATTTTAGTAGAATAGCACAGGGCAGGATGATACGAGATCTGATGTCTAACGAATTGTCACAAAAGATCGCCGTAAGTTTGAAGGCGGCGATACCTAATTGTATCACTAAATTAAGTGGTTAAATCGAAATCGAATTTTGTAAATTCCTTAGTTCCTCCACCTAGGAGCACCCACCGGGTGTGAAGAATCGATATTAACCTAATTGAACCTTCAATCGCCGTAAGTGTAAAGGCGGCGATACACATAGTATCACTTAAAATGGATTGGTTAACTAACTGAAAGACATAAGTCGTTCATCCCACCCTACCCAGGTACACCCGCCGGGTGAGATGTCCAAACGTTAACCCCATAAGTTCCTGTCCCCACTTCTTTGTAAAAGATCGCCGGGGAGGAAAGCCTAAAACAACAGCTAGGTTTTTCATGTGGTTTTTGTAAAACCGGGTAGAAAAACTACATAACGTATGTCCGCATGAACAACGTTTTATAGATGGGTACAGCCATCCCGCCGGGAATCAAAGGAAGCCTGAAACCAGGCACCCACAGAGACGCAGTCCTGGAGAGCCACAGACACCCCAACGCCGGGGAAAACAAGCCAGTGTTAACAACCACGTGTGGTCCAACACAGCTCTCGGCCGGGATTTTTTCATGGTGAAACCGAGAAAAAACCCGCCGGAAGGAAACCCACCCTGAACAGACACCATCTAAACAAACAAGAGACACGAGGAGAGCCACGCACGACTAACCCAAGGTCATTCAATAATCCGTGGAATTAGCCAATACACAACTAAACCAGGAAACAATTATAGTCCGAGGAATTAGCCAATACACAACTAAAACCCGGATACACATGACACAGTAGGGCATATTTATAAATAATAAACAATAACACTAGTACATGTGGCAAAGCTACGAGCGGCTGGCTAGGCCTAGGTAGACGGCATAATAAATGTTGAAATATACACAAACACTGGAAATATCACAACAGGAACCACCGCCATCACACCACCGTAGCAAATACTTCCGACAAAGGGAAGACTGACTCGGGACCCAGAAAAAACTTCACCTAGTGAAGAAAAATACGCTGGGAACGTCAGAAAACAAAGCTTACCTCATCAGAAAGATAAAAGGCAGCAATAAATAACGCGTAGTGAAAACCGCCTGCATCACAAACTAACTCAACTGTGAAAAAGTTCACATGTCCACAACGGGACCACGAGGGTACATCCGAAATAGATGCCCCATACACTCGACCCAAAATACACTGCACTGCGGGCAACCAGCCCAGGACACTCCTGCTACGCCTATCCTAACCTTACTCGATACATCCTGGAGTAAACAAATGAGAAAAAAATCACTAGGGACGCAACGAATGCGGAACTAGCGGAGCGTGGGGAGGTACGTCCGGGCAGGCTGAGCGCAGAGCAGAGAAGGAGGAATGACGCCTGAATCAGCGTCTGGTCAGAGATCCACACAAGTACATCCACGATATGATGGAAAGCTTATTAGATAGTTATTCTTATTTTCTTTTGTTTTTATTTTTTACGAAGTTTTTTCGTAGTGAGAACCCAATTCATAATGACTGAAGCCATGAGTGAGGTCGCGTGCGCTCATGATGAAGGCTCCTCAGTTTTTAAATGCTCTGCGCGGTAGATTCAAAACTACGGCGGATTAGTGTTTGAAGAGGATGCCTTATGTAATAGGCATGTTCGTCAATGATGGAGGGGCCACTAATAAATATATGCAGATGATACCTTCTGTTCCACCACTTCGACTCCACGAAAATAATGCAGGGTCCAGGGACGAGATTTTGGCACCTAGACATATCAGCTGGTCCTTCACCCTCATGTACCATTGCCTGGCTGCATCGCATAAACCATACACTGTCTTCCGCAGACGCCACAATAAACCATTGTCGAACTCGGGAGGAGGTCGCAGGTACACTTCACGCTCTATACTGTTTCCTTGTAGGTACGCAGCTTGTATATCCATGGTGTGGCATAACCAACCATTAGCTGAGGCGAGGGATATCGCCAAACGGACAGCCTCCTTTGAGCAAGTGGGAGAATTCTTCTGCAGCTCTACAGTGTCCTCTTCAAAACCCCTGGCCACCAAACGTGCCTTCACAATAGTCTTCCCATTCTTCAGCTTCTCTGTGACCACCCAACGTACAGATATGGCACGTTGACCCACATCATCCACTCGTCATACACCTCATTGTTCCTCCAATTCTCAATTTCTCTTTCCTTAGCACACACCACGTCATCCGTATTAAAAAACACAAGCATTTCTGTCGCCTCGTCCACAGTTTCCCACGACGTAAGATCTTTGTCCAGATCCATCCAATTAATATTACCATCTTTGTCACTCTTAATGTTGTAGCAGTTGGGGTAACCAGTCATCTTCCCAGCTCGACTAACAATTTTGCCTGATATCCACTCACCACTCGCTTTATCAATACCCTTGATCCTTTGACCCACTTTAATTTTCACTACATTACGTTCAGACACACCAGAGGCGATAGCACCGGCATCCGTCTGACGTATGTCACCGGGGGGGACCTCCACAGCAACCTGACTCCCACCACCCACAACATCAACAATGTTACCAGGATGTTCGTCATCATCCGAGTCTAGGTCTGAATCTACAAAACTAGGCACCACATTACCACGTTCACTAGGTACGTCCAGAGTATGGGGAGAAGAATGGGGCACATCCACATCATTTGACACGGCAGCAGTATCAACACTGGTAGGTGCCATGGCAATTCGACATGTGTGTACCCTAACACACATTCCACCGTGCTTCACCAAAAACTGCTTCCCGTCTCTCCCTATTATTGTACCAGGTCCGCGCCACTTATTACTGTCTAGACGCTTGTAGTAAACATCATCTCCGTAGTGTAGGTCTCCAGGGTCGCTTTCCCGCACATTATGACGAAGTGCTCTAGTCAGCCTTTCACTAGATTCCGCTATGGTAAATGCTCGTCTTGCAGCGTGAAGGGCAGTCAGGTTATCCTTAACTATACCAGCAGGTATGGCCTCGCCGTCTAGCGCTGGCAGGTTATCATAAAAAGCTCCAGGAATCCCAGGGTTCTGGCCAAACACCAACTGGTTAGGCGAGAAACCTGAGAAGGTTGACAGTGCGTTCCTGGCAGCCACAGCCCAAGCCAGAACAACATGCAGACTACAGCTAGGACAATCTGCCAAAATCTTGCTAACCATTCCACCCAACACAGCATTGAGCCTCTCACAAGCACCATTACTCCAAGGGCTTTCAGCTGCCGTAGTCAGTATCTTAACATTAAATGACTCACCCAGAGACCTCATGTCTGAATTATTAAATTCACAGCCATTATCTGACAATATTTTTCCTGGGGCACCAAATAACCCAACCCAACTGAGAAATATCCCACGAATAATAGTGCCTGCATTCTTGTCATGAATAACCACAGATGTACAATATCTTGTATACAGGTCCACTATCACCAAGAAATACTTCTTGCCCCACGACTTAAGGTCCATAGCAATCACCTCATTAAATCTGTGAGCCATCGGGACACCTACCACTGGTCTCGGGCTCGGTTTCTTATACCTTCTACACACTGTACAATCATTTGTCACTTTATCGATCCTCCGTTCCAGGTTTGAGTCCCTGATATCGGCATCCCTTACAAGCTTCTTCAATTTCTCTGCTGTAGGGTGTCCAAACTGACGATAAAGTTTCAAAGCTTTCTTCTCTAGGTCCCCGTCATTGGATAATGCCAGAGCCACAGTGATACCAACTGCCCCGTCTAGTCAAGCCGATAGCGGCAACAGATAGTGTTCTGATGATGAGGTTTTCAAATTTACGATTCTTTTCTTTCCATTCACTTTGATCTGATTTGTTTCACAATTTATTACCATTTTGGCTCTTTTCATAGAAGCCCTACTCAGTAACAACGGTAAATTACATCTCACCACATCAGTAGTAATAGTGGCACGCATATCCCCTATACAACAGGGAAACGTAACTTTCTTGTAGGAAGTCACGGAAATACCATTGCCAAAAGTGAAGCTGGAATTAGAGCATTCCTCCTTCACAAGTCTGCGCTCATGGTCAGTCAACCCTGTATGTACTCGTCGAGCCAACGTGAACCACACACAGTGTTTGTACAACCCGTATCTAGGACAGCACACCCTTTTGATTCACTCACTAGTTTCAGTAATTTGTCTTCGCTCTCATTATCAGTCACATAGCCCACGAATAAGTTCACTGGTTCTTCATCGTACCCACCATGTCCCCCTCTGTTCTCGTAGGCATCAGGGCAATCACGTGCCCAGTGATATATTGATTCACAAATAGCACACTTGGTTAATTTACCAAGTGCCCCAACTGGGTTTTTCTTCCTCCTGTCCTGTCGTTGACGTCCTCTATTACTACGCACACGTTCATAGCATTGCTGTCCACGCCAACCACGTCTACCGCGACTGTTTCCGCTCACATACAGGGCTTCCTCACTTTCACCAACATTGCCATCATATCCCACAAATAAAGGTTCCGATTTTACCTGTATGTGGGCGCCAAGTCCCATCGCACCACTTGAAAAGATACGGTTGAGCGTCGCCTTCATATTTGCGTACGATACCACTTGGGTTGCCGACATGACTAATTGCTTCTCCCTCTCCTCCAACACACAGGAGGCCAATAACATAAAGGCAAACACTGAATCATCAAGCTCCAATCCTTGTTTGGTAACTCCGTGGTACGCATGTTCGAATTCTGACACAAATTCCTTTATCTCTGCTTTCTCCTTCCTACGTAGGCTATATAAAGCCTCAAATGCTGCAAACTTCCTTCTACCTTCATCGACCAGGAATACGTCATCAAGCCTTTTCAATAACACTTCCACGCCATCGTCGGCCTCCAATGTGGTCTTATCTATTTCAGAAGAGGCAATTCTAGCCCTCCCGGAAAGTGACAGATGGATCGCCAAAGCCCTCTTTTTTCTTATCAATCGTTGTAAGTCGACACCAAACACCCACATCCTCCTTCCACATTTCGTATTCTTCATCACGCTCTAATTCGGAGGCCATTTCAGTGAGCACGCCATAATGCCCGAACTACACTCTGCTACCAATGTTAATAGATATACGGAAGCAACCGCACTCACTGAAATCCTGGAGACAACTGCCGGTCGTTCGCATGGACCAGCCGACCATACGTCCATCCAGCCGATGACGTCATCAGCCAGCCTACGACTCGGCGGCCTGCCATTGGCTCGAGGCGGACGAGCTTAGTGCAGGTCGAGCCAGTCAACCTGCGCCACTTTGGCGTGACTGTGCTAATATATTAACAGTCAGTACCTACAAGTATCTAGGGCATATGCTACAGAGTAATCTTAAAGATCATTCTGATGTAGAAATGAGATTGAAGAGTTTTTATGGTAAATCAAATGCTATTTTTAGGAGGTTTAGCTTTGTTAACTTTAACACGCTATTATTCCTGTTTAATTCATTCTGTTTACCTGATTATGGATTGCAATTATGGAACATGGAAGATATTTTTAATTGTCAAATCCTTAAGGCATTTAGTATAGCATTTTCTAATGCAAATAAACACATGTTAAAAGTTCCAAGATATACAAGTAGTAACAGTGTCATGAAGTAAAACAGTCAACTTTTACTTAAGCATCTGGTTTCATTTATACAAGCCATGTACTTTAAACACATATTTAAGAAGACAAATGTTGTACTTAGTCTATGTCTACCATATTTAAAAGAAAGCTTGCTTTATAGAAACTTTACCGATTACTTTAAAACTATGTATGAAATCGATCTACAAGATAATGATTTAGACATAATAAAATCTAGAATTGCCTGGGTACAGAACCACGAACCAATTACAGGTGTGGCTCTTAATTAAATGAGAAAATTTTAAAGCCTTTCTCTTGTAATTATATATTTAAGTTGCACTATCATTTTAATAGTTGTACTTTTAAACTTTTGAATATTTTTATTAACATTTTTTTAACCACTTACGATGGCAATTTGTTTTTAATTTAAAATGGTTATCTTTCTCTGTATTTAACAATATATGTATTGTATATGAAATAAAGCTGGATTGATTGACTACTACTAGTACTGTCACCATCATATCTACTACTGTCATCATCAATACAACTACAACCATCATCACTACTATCACCATCAATTAACAGTAAACTTCCGTTAATCCGAAGGGCAGCGGACCGGCCCTCGTTCGGATTAGTGGATTTTTCGGATTATTGGACGTTACCCCCCCCGACTTTTTTTTTAAGACCCAAACCAAGACACAAACACATGATAATAATGATAATAATGATAATAATGACTAATCATGACTTTAACTCACCTTATATGAAGAGAAGAGATGTGTAGCATTGAAGATAAGCCCCCAGCACCAGCCCCAACCAGCCACTATCCCCATATTAGTAACTTATAATCACTGCTCTGCACTGTAAGTGTACTTTAATGTAAAATTAACTTAAAAACTGTTTTTTTTTTTTTATTTTGCTGGTTTTATTTTTTTTTGGGGGTCCTTAAATCTACTACACTTCACTGATTATTACTCCACAGCCATATCCTCCAAGCCTTCAATATCTGAAGGGAGAGCTAGGGCTAGGGCTACCTCAGGAGTGGCTAGGCTGGCAGGAGCTACCACAGGGGCGGCTGGGGCTACCTCAGGAGTGGCTAGGCTGACAGGAGCTACCACAGGGGCGGCTGGGGCTACCTCAGGAGTGGCCTTCACAGGGGATGCTAGGTCCTCCCAGCCTTCAAAATCAGCAGGAGGCATAGGTTCTGGTGTGGTAAGAGGTTCAGGTGAGCTGGTACGCGAGTCGTCTGTGAGAGGCCTTGTTGCAGGTCTAGGGTTGTCTGGTTCATCTGATCGGCGGCCCCGTTGGTGCATGTTTTTCATCAGGTCCCTGATGTCTGCCTGCTTGACTGCCCTGCCCCTTTTCTCATAGAACTCATTACGGAGGATGTGGAAATAGATTGTTTCACTTCCATTATATTGGCTAGACTGTTCCACAAATTTGACCATACCATCGAAATAGGTAGCAGCTTCCTTCCAGGTTACTTGCCATCGTCATCTGCCTCTTCCTCTTCCTCAGACGAGTGCTCCTCAACATATTCTGGCTCCACAACACTCCGGATAATTTCTGTATCTGTCACCTCTTCCTCGCCCTGCAGGTCACCATCCACATCAACCCACTCCTCAATATCCTCTTCAGTCATCCTCTTGGGGTCGTTGACCGGCACGGTATCCATCAGGCCTCGGATTTCGTTGATTGCCTCCCTGCGACGCCCAAGAAAGCCTTCGAAATCGTGCTCATCTTCTTCAACCTCTTCAGGGTCATCAACCTGGACATACAGCTTGTTCCAACATTTCTTCAGGGTTACCTCCGAAACATCCTTCCAGGCTAGGGCAGCATCATATATGGCATCCTTGATGGAATAACTTGACTGGAAAGTTTTTACTGATGCATCAGAGTTAATCAGCTTGCGGGCAAATGAGGACTTGTAGCTCTGCTTAAACTTTTGGCACACACCCTGGTCCATTGGTTGTATCAGACTAGTCACATTAGGGGACAAGTAGGTGACAAAGATGTTTCCAGACACTAGTTCGTGGGCAGGGGGATGTGCTCTGCAGTTATCCAGGAATAGGACAGCCTTGGTGTCCTCAGAAAGGCCAATCGACTTGAAGTAGGCCTTGACTTCGGGAACAAAGTGCTTAAAGAACCAATCCTGGAATACTTGGGCAGTCATCCATGCATTTCTCTGTGCATCATAGATCACTGGCAACTTCCCTCGCATGTTCTTGAAAGCACGGGGATTCTTAGCCTTGCCGATAACAAACAAACGATTGCGACATTTACCGGAAGCATTCCCACTCAGCAGGATTGTGAGACGTTCTTTATTCATCTTGAATCCGGGTGCAGCCTTCTCTCCTCTACCAGCTAATGTCCTTGTTGGCAAACAGCGCCAATATAGCCCTGTCTCGTCGGCGTTAAAGATTTGGTCTGGGGTCAGCTGGTGATCATGAACAATGGTAGCAAAAATGTGTGCAAACTGATCGGCGGCCTCTTTGTCGGCAGAATTCTTTTCTCCGGCGACATCTAGGACCCTAATTCCATGCCTAATTTTAAAGTTTCTCAACCAGCCGTCGGAGAATTTTATATCGTCTTCCATATTCATATCACGCAGGAATTGCTTGGCCTTTTCAATTATCATAAGCCCTGAGATAGGCTTGCCCTCAGCCCGCTTGGCCGTAAACCACTTATGCACTGCCTCGTCAAGTTTTTCATGTTTTGGTTTTTCATTGTCTTTCTCACATCACCCGTGTAACTTGACTTTCCAAAGGCAACAAACTTCGATAAGTTAGCCTTTGCCTTCACTATGTTTGAAACTGTGGAGGCACCGATATTAAAAGTTTCCATAACTTTACGCCGATCACTGCCTTTCTCTACCATCGCTATCACTCGCAATTTATCAGCTATGGACAGAGTTACGTGCTTCCTCTTATGTTTGTTCTTGTCATTCCTCCCTCGTGCACCTGAACTTGCTGTGGGACCCATCACTAAGTCACTATATCACAGGATAAACACGGGATAAACAACGTTTCAGGTAGACCGACAACGGCAGACTGTTTAGCCCGGCCTGACCGCTAGAGGGCCGATATTTGGAAATATCGGGCGCCCGGGAAATTCAAAAATTCGGACTATCGGGTGAATTCGGATTTGGCCTCAAATTGAAAAATTCGGACTATTGGGTGAATTCGGATTTGGCCTCAAATTGAAAAATTCGGACTATTGGGAGATTCGAATTATCGGTCGTCGGATTATCGGACTTTTACTGTACTACCATCACTTCTAATGTGAACTAAACTAACTTAACCGATCAAATGCGGAGCGAGATGTTTTCGCCCCCAGAACGATGGCGTTCTGTGTGTGTGTCCCTACGAGGCACACACACACACAGAACACCATCATCATTGCTGGGGAACGGCGAGGGGTAAAACCATATTATGGATCTAAAATCATAACTATTGCATAAATTAAAAAAATCTTTTTTGACTGACTTTCGTATTCACCCAACAAATGTTCATGTGAAATTTGGTGAAAATCCGTTCAACAGTCTAGGAGGAGTTTCGGGACAGACGGACGACGACAGAATTTTTTTCTCCGGTGGTAGCCACTATACAGGGGGGCGATACCAAACTCTGCTTACGCAAAGTTGATAAAGCCAATAAAGTGGACGTGCCGTTTTGCCCAAAATCAAAACGGCATACCCAACTCTGCAATATTTCACCATCATCACTACTAATCACTATCACCATTACTATCATCAGCACTACTACTATTATAGTCATCACTACTACTCTTACCATCATTTCAACTACTGTCATCACTTCAACTTTCACCATCATCACTAATACTGTCACCATCGTCACTACTGTAGCAACATACTGTACCGGAAGCTAAATGATGTGAGGCATGGTACTGTACACAATTAGGACAGTGGTTTTGGTAACACAGTAGTTTGATGACCACTGTTTTTGGTTGAGGCAGTGCTGTGAACTACATGATAGCAAGCTGGGTATTATTTAATTTCTTTTTACTTTATGTAGCCTATGTACAGTAGCTTATATATATTTATATATATTTATGTTACTGTAAGGTATATATGGACCCCAGTATGGTCCCCTCTGTACTGTGTGAGTCTGAAATAAAGTATTATTATTATTATTATTATTATTATTATTACTGCTGTCACCATTGTCACTTGTTACGTCCTGGGATATATAAACACTGGGCTCTTTCTATTGGACTAGGTATGCGGCAACAAGCAACAACGGAAAACGCTAGATCCAACCCTTATCTATAAACCCAGGCAACAAACCACCCTAAACCGTCAAGAGTCCTGCCTGGACAACAAGGTATCCTATGACTCGGTTACAGGGTGCACGCACAATAGACTGCTGATAGTAAAGCAGGCTATATAAAAGATCACACAATTAAGTTGACTTAAAGCTTCAAGGAAAAGATAGATAACGGAATTAAATTGCAGAAACAATTTAATAACAAACTAGAAGAAAGTACATTTAACGTTACGTTAATTAATACAACTAATCACCCCTGCGTGAAAGAAGGTGAAAGCAAACAGTCCTCAAAATATCGTACCGGTAGACAAGATGCAGGGTTCTAAACTGCATGCGGCTACTGTAGGATCTGATGCTTAGCAAAGAAAGTACGTTACGGATTTAGAGAACTCTCAACTCATAAGCAGGAATAAATACTAGTGATAGGACCTACAGTGTATAATGGCATAGGTATAATTAAATAAAGGCAGCAACTCGCAACATAACCACATACAGGTGTGCTTCTCACTCTTAGTCAGGCAAGCCTGCTCGGACAGAGTCTCTAAGCCACACCCTGACTCACAATGCTCACAAAAACGGTAAACTGTGGCACAATAACAAGCATACAGAGATCATAAACCCCTAGCTGTTAATCTGCCAGGTGGCAGAGGTCTAGCCGGAAGGATATAGGCTTCGGATACCCGGGCTGAGCCACCTGCTCTAGCCTAGGGACGTTCCCAAGTCTGTGTGCCCAATTACTCTAATTGAAAGGGTGCTCTCTTGAGAGACTCAGATCCCAAGTATCTGACTCTCTCCTGGCGACCCTAAAACAAAGCAAGACGTGCTAGCACAGTGCTGAGTGGACTAGGCAAGGGCCCTCACACAACACAACACTAGACACACAGGCACACAGACAAGAAAATGCCCCCAGACTCCCACGGGTATCCTAGTAAAGTCGTGCGGGTCCACAGGACTCGCACCAGCAGACTTTACTTAAAGGATCGCAAAAAGCCTCCCCTCCGGTCTAGCCCCTGCTAACCTGACACAAGAACACACTAGCAAGCATGAAACCACCAAATATGAGACAACAAAAAAGCTTCCTAGGTCTCATTAACAATTACATCTCTGCATAAGGCCCAAAATCCTATCTAGTTATCTGAGAGCTCGTCGTTAATACAATAATTGATATAAGGTCTATCAAGGGGATGGGATAATTAAATAGATTGGTGAAGTAGTGGAAGGAAGGTATACAAAGTAAGAGAGAAAGTTTCTAAGTGGGGTTGAGAGGGATAGATATCAAGGGGGTCCGAAGGGTACGACAGTGAGGCGAGCTCTGAGTCTTGAATCTGTCTGGACCCCACCCTAGGCATGCAAAATACATCCCATGCTGGCAACACTCAACACAGTTGCCGGGTCAAAATCCTCTACCCCTGGCGTGAGTCGAAACTAAGCCTAACGTTGCAATCAAATTGGCAACATCAGGCTCGTCCCAAGCTAGACTCTCCGCGCTAAGCAACGTCCCCCAGCCGGTCTCTCTCTCCCGCTCGTCTACTCCCACTCTCACTAGACTTACATCTTATATATTATAATGAAACAATCAACTATCGAGAATAAAATATACTAAGATGCGTTGGTTAAGAATAAGGGCAGCTTCAAGCTGTGAAACAACATAAGAATATCCCAGACATTAGTTACATTATCGTAGGATATATACTAAGGAAAAGTCGGCCGGCCGGCTGCCGTTAGCCGGTTTCTAAACGGCTGGGCAGCCGACGCGCGCGCATGCCCGCACGTGGCTACTATGCAGAAGCGTCACACCTCCCCCAAGATATAAGACCCTTGACTAAGTTCTTCATATCTAACAGAAAGCTTCTCATAGTACCACACACTGTTGCGACACAAGGCACTATATACAAAAAATAAAGACTGTTCTCCACCGAGCAAGTTCAACTAACTTAGCGACAATAAGCGAAAACATTCAACTTAGATACTGCTACAACATCTTATACAAAATTCTACACGTTATAAAAATAAAGAGTTTTTATAAGGTTTTTGCTTTTTTAATTTGTTTTTTTCGGCTGAACTACAGTGACAGCCTATTTTCCTCCACACTCAACCCTCAATCCTGTGGCAGTCTAACCAACATCATCCACCCTTGATAGACAATCCGCTATCACGTTATCAGAACCGGCAATATGGCGTATGTCCAGATTATACTCCTGAAGCATGAGTGACCACCTGGTCAGCCTCATATTCCGGTTATGAAACTGATTCAAGAATTTCAGAGGGTGATGATCGGTATAAACCACTACGACTGGTCCGAAAGCAGGAACATATACATCGAAGTGCCTGAGCGCCAGCACTATCGCCAGGAGTTCTTTTTCAATTACAGAGTAATTCCTTTGTGCACTATTGAATTTTTTACTGTAAAAACTCACTGGATGTTCGATACCTTCATCATCTGTCTGTAACAAGACAGCCCCAGCCCCTACGCCACTCTGGCATCAGTCGCCAGCTGAAAAGGTCTGCTGAAGTCCGGGGCCCTGAGTATGGGGTGGGTACATAACAGGTGTTGCACCAAGGAAAACGCCTCTGCACACTCAGGAGACCACCGGAACTTCTTGTCCTTAGATAATAAGTCAGTTAAAGGTGCAAGTACAGTCGAATAGCCTTTGATGAAGCGACGATAATAGCCTATCATACCTAGAAACCGCATGATTTGTTTCTTAGTCGTAGGCTGGGGAAACTGATCGATGGCTTTGATCTTTGTCTGTGGAGGGCACACCTGACCCATCCCCACCTCGAACCCCAGGTACAAAACTGTGGCTTTGACAAAATCGCACTTACCCAGGTTTACCACCAAACCTGCTTCATTCAGTTTATTAAAAAGCTGTCCGATGTGAGCACAGTGACTGTTAAAATCATCGTCGTATATTATGACATCATCTAGGTACACCGTACAGTTGGGAATGTCGGCTACAATGTCGTTCATTAATTTCTGAAATGTTGCAGGGGCATTTTTCAGCCCGTATGGCATAACATGGCAACGATATGTGGCACCGTCCACCACAAACCCACACACCTCTCGCGCTCGATCAGACAAGGGCACTTGCCAATAACCCTTAACAAGGTCTATCTTAGTGAGGAACTTGGCTTTTCCTATCTTATCCACACTGTCGTCCACGCGAGGGAGAGGGTAGGCATTTGTGGGGGTTAAACCATTCAACCTGCGGAAATCTATACAAAACCGCACCTTGCCATCTGGTTTGGGCTGCAGTGTGACGGGGGAAGTCCACCTTACTGCACCCTCAGAAATCAGCCCACGTTTCAGCATATAATCCAGCTCTTCCGTAAGTGCTGGTAATTTAATAGGGGGAACACGGTATGGCACTGATTTAAAGGGCGGGTGGTTCCCAACATCGACATCGTGCACCGCTGAGTAGTGAGGCCAGGATGCTCCGCGAAAACAGCTGGGTTTGAATCAAACAAGTGCTGCACAGCTACATGCTGTTGCTCAGGCAGGTGCAATATCAACTCGTGAGCCACTTGTCTAGAATTCCCCGCCCACTGATCCGCGGAAACATGACAATTCCAATTATCCTCCCCCGCAGCTTGACTGTCCCTTCCTCCTTCTCCACCACGATCGCTGCAGATCAACACCGGGACAGTGAGAGGCTCGGAGGGGCGCCTCACATACTCTTTCATCAGATTTACATGGCAAAGTTGGTTCTTTTTCTTACGAGCAGGAGTAGCTACTAAATAGTTGAGATCAGAAACCTTCCTTACAACCCGATACAGACCAGAATACTTGGCAGACAAGGGGTGTCCCACCAGAGGCAGTAGTATCAGTACCTCCTGATCTACTTCAAACTCCCTCAGCTTCACCTTCTGGTCGTATCTGTCCTTCATCTGAGCTTGTGAACTCTTAAGGTTCCGACCTGCTACCTCCAGGCTCTTTAGCATTCTCTCACGGCTTTCAACAACATACTTTAGAAGCGAGCATGGCTTTGTGACTCCCTCCCAGATCTCCTTGACTATGTGGAGGGGCCCCCTGACCCTGTGTCCAAAAACCTACTCGTTCGGGCTAAATCCCAAGCTCTCCCCAGGTACTTCTCTCGCAGCAAATAAAACGTATGGGAGACCTAGATCTCAGTCCTTCCCATTTCCATGCAATAACACCGCAACATACTCTTGAGAGTCGAGTGCCACCTTTCCAAAACTCCCTGACTCTCGGGATGGTAGGCAGATGACACCACAGACACTATCCCATGTTGCTGCATGGTCTGCTTAAACAGTGCATAAGTAAAATTGGATCCCTGATCAGACTGGATCTCCTGAGGGTAGCCATAACGAGAGAAATAGACAAGTAGGTTTTTGACAACAGTCTTGGCCATCCCGTTGCGCATGGGGTAAGCATCTGGATACCGTGTTGCTACATCCATTACAGTTAGTAAAAATTTATTGCCGGCACTAGTGGGGGGCAATGGGCCAACCATATCGATAACTACTTTGCTGAAGGGCGGCCCAATGACAGGGATGGGTTGTAACGGGGCTCTCGGGATGACCTGATTGGGTTTCCCAACAACTTGACAAGTGTGACACTGTGACACCCATGACACGACACTCGCCTTTAACCCAGGCCACCAGAAAAGCTTGCTCAGAGCTGCCTCCGTCTTACGTGCCCCCAGGTGCCCTGCCAAAGGCACATCATGAGCTAATCTCAATAAGCTCTCACGGCACTCCCTCGGTACTACTAACTGGTCCACTAATCCTGACCCGCCATCCCACTTTTTCTTGGGATCCTGATGTCTCCGATACAAGATCCCCTCGGACAAGAAAAAATCACCAGGCTGCGCATCCCCATCGCTCTCCAGTTCGATAGCACCATTACAACACGCCCTGACTTCAGGATCTTCCAGCTGCAAGGAACATATATCAGCAGGTGCGAGATTATCCAAGTTCATCTTAAATAATTTATTTCCACCTCCAATGTCCCGCTGAGCCATCCTTTCCTCACGCTGCGCATAACGATGCTGTCACAGTCTCTTCCTGCCCTGCAACTGCACTAGCGGTGACAGGCCCCGGGGCCTCTCCAGACTCTAACATAGGTGCCAATAATGAGTCACCAAGAAACACTGCCGGCTCAAAACTCTCCAATTGACTAACACTTCCCGTGTTCTTGTGACCTTTCCTCCGCGGTTTGATAGACTGAGGTGGTGGCTGCAAGGCTCCGGATGTCTGAGAACGCGTCACAACACACGCCATGGTTTGTACGCTACACTTCTCAACCCACTCCTGTTCCACCCTACCAACGTCGGCCGCCTTCTCGGCAACGACCAAGGGTGAAACCTTAGAAGCAGGCACCGCAAAGTCGTTGCCGAGGAGGAGGTCGACGCCCCCAACAGATGAAATGAACAGAAGTAAGTCACCGGGACCGGATGGGATACACCCAAGAATCATAAAGGAAGGAGGGGAGATGTTAGTAGAGCCATTGAAAATGTTATTTGAGGTATCGTTTAATACAGGACAAATCCCGATGGACTGGAGAGAGGCGAACATAACAGCTATATTTAAGAAGGGAAAGAGAAATGACCCAGGGAATTATAGACCAGTCAGTTTGACAAGTGTTGTGTGTAAACTAATGGAAACGGTAATTAGAGAAGGAATAATGGATCATATGAAGTCAAACCAACTTTTCAGTGGGAGACAATTCGGATTCTTGCCGGGGAGGTCGACGGTACTACAGCTAATTAAGGTGGTAGATGATTGGATGCAAATTCTAGAAGATGGTGATGTAATAGACGTGGTATATTGCGATTTTATGAAGGCCTTCGATAAGGTCCCACATAAAGGTTAATAGCAGAAGTTAGAAGCTATAATATAGGGGAGAAATGTGTGAAATGGATAGAAGCCTTCCTGAAAGATCGGAGACAGAGGTGAATGGAATAGGCTCGGGGTGGAGGGAAATTACAAGTGGGGTACCTCAGGGATCTGTGTTGGGACCACTGCTGTTCGTTATATTTATCAACGACTTGCCTGAAGTTATAACTAATGGAAGTGAGGTATACCTGTATTATTATTATTTTTTTTTTCTATATTCCAACTTACTTCCTCTCGGGCATAGGCTGAGAGCCTTAACATTCACCGTTTTACAATGAACAGTGAAGCCTGTGAGGTCTTGTTCCATTCTAGGGAGTGAGACATGTGAAGCACGTAGAGTACAACGAGCACCTGCCATCTTGCCTTCACATGAGGCATGGTGCTCACTCATGGCCCGAAACGACCCCATCTCTGAAGCCATCGTTCCCGTGCTTCACTGTCTCACCCCTACACTCGGACTCTCACACTTACACACACACAACGCCACCTGTTGAGCAGATAACTCACCAGGCATTGCACCCCTATAGCATATTTTGAATATGGGAATATTCATACATGCTATTTAATCAGGGAACAATGAGGGTATTTTATTGACGTTTCGGTGGGCTTGTGGTAATGCACTGATACTAGGTACAGCTCAAATTCCATCCAATAATATCCCATTGATACATCGGGATTTGAACCCGGGACCTTTGGATTACCAGGCCAGTGGCAAGACCACTCCACCACACCTCCCCTAAGTATGCGGATGACACTAAACTGTATAGAAGAGGGAGGAGTAAGGAAGATATGGGTTTGCTTCAAGGAGATGTGGAGGGCATGAAGGGATGGTCTGAGCATTGGTTAATGCCTTTTCATCCAAAAAAAATGCAAGTACATGCGGATTGGGACCAGCAAGATAGACAAGGTAGGATACAGTATGTATGAAGCGATGGAGGAAGTGAGTGCAGAAAAGGATATAGGAGTAGTGATAGACAATAAGTTAAATTTCTCAGAACATTTAGCGGAAAAGATAAACAAAGCCAATAGAATTGTAGGGCTGATAAGGAGGACATTTGTGTCACTTGACGAAGAAATCTTCAGGAATCTATATACAGCGCTGGTTTGGCCGCACCTGGAATATGCAACCCAGGTGTGGGCTCCATATATGGTAAAGGATATAGAAGCAGTGGAGAAAGTGCAGAGGAGAGCTAGCAAGCTGGTACCAACGTTGAAGAACGCGGGCTATGAGCAGAGGTTGAGGACACTGGGGCTTCCGACACTGGCATATAGGAGAAAGAGAGGGGATATGATAGACTTTTAAGATAGTGTCAGGAAAGTACGATGAGGATGTGTGTGAAGGTATCTTCTTGATGCGGGAGGGAACAAGAACGAGAGGACACTCTAGAAAAATTTACAGAGTAAGAAATAGGCTTGAGAAGGCAAAGAACTCATTTTGTGATAGAGTGGTAAATGAGTGGAACGCACTGCCCAGTATGTAGTCGATTCCGAATCAATAAGGGAGTTTGAAAGTAATCTTGATAAAGCATGGGGAAGACAAGATTTGAAGTTTGACTATAAAACAAAAATACAGAATAGTAAAAATGTTGCGTCTGCTACCGCCGCCGCCAACACCGTGAACGACCGCAGCAGTGCAAGTACTGGTACTGAGCTGGATACACAGGCATAGTTTGCCTTTTTCCAGAGGATCTACTGTAAGAAACTGTAAGAAACAGGCAAGTTCTCTACAATTCCGACATCCAGCTCCTTCGCCACACCACCCACCTCCAGCTCCATCCGCACCAGCGGGTAGGACTTCGTAGCATTGATCCCCTGAACTACCACCACCCGAGCAGCGTTAATCGGCCTACCAGTAAAGTTCTTTAACAAGGTCTGAGAAGCCCCCGTATCACGCAATAGCTTAACTCCTCGCCTTTCGCCAGCCCACCTCACAAAACCATGCCCTCTATGACCCCCAAAGACGTCGCGGACAGGGTTCGAGCCTTCCGGACTCTTGAACACAGGCTGTGTCCCAACCTCTGACGAACTACCCTTGGCAAACTCAGAAGATATAGGCGACACCCCTATGCTGCGGACCAATGACACAACCTTGTTTGGTGGCTTGTTCGGACAAGCATTTGCAAAGTGACCCTCCTTGTGACATGCAAAGCACTCTTTACTCTTTGGTTTCCCTTGGGAGTGGGAGGTACCATTAGACTTCTTATACGGGACGGTATTTGGTTTATGTTCAGTTTTATTGTCAGTGCTAGATGGTTTTGTGTATTTATGTGTATCAAAATTCTTGGGAGGGGGAGGGGTACGATCCTTTGCACCCGACTCACTCCTAGCTGCTGCCCACACCCTCGAATTAATGACAGTCGGCGGTCAGCCATTTCTGCTGCCTCCTGGAGAGTTCTAGGATTTTTTTCCTTTATATTTAATGTTAAGTCCCCGCCTGTGCACTTAAAGAACTGCTCCAAGAGAACCAGCTCACTCAACTCCTCAAAAGTAGCTGCCCTCTCAGAACGCAGCCAATGTCGTAGTGCATCAGACAAGTCCCGGGCGTGTTCTAGGAAGGTACTATCCTTGCCCTTAGTAACACCCCGAAACTTCAAGCGGTAAGTTTCTGGTTGTAACTCATAGACCCGTAGCACAGCCTTCTTTAGCTCATCATAAACTACACAGGACTCTAAAGGTAGTGCATCATACGCTTTTAGCCCCTTTCCTAGGAGTCTTGATGAAACTAATGCTGCCCACTTTTCCTGAGGCCACTGGTGTTCCTGACACTTCTTCTCAAATCGCATAAAAAACTCAGTCACACATGATTCATCGAACACAGGAACTAGTTTAAGCAGGTGCGACAATGATTGGTCCCGATGTCTGTTACCTCCCCAATATTTCGCCCTGTTACCTCCACTCGAGATCTCTCCAGCTCCCTGTCAGCCCGATACCTAGTAGACTCTGCCTGCAGTTCAGCCTCTCGTATAGCTGTTCTCTCTGCGGCCTCAGCCTGAGCTCTAGCAACCTCAGCCTGTCTCTCGGCAGCCTCAACCTGAGCTCTAGCAGCCTCAACCTGAGCTCTAGTCTGTCTTTCGGTAGCCTCAACCTGAGCTCTAGCAACCTCAACCTTGGCCATCTCAAGCCGAAACAACAAATCTGGAGTCAACCCTTGAGGAGGGGAAGGTGCATTTAATGGAGAGGGTCCCTGTGATTGAATTCCACGCTGCCATTGACCATCAACTTGGGGGTATGTACTAAATTCAGGCACCCTGACGTTTGATATGGGGGTAGAGTGGAGGGGGGGCTGAGGACCGGGGCCCCCAGTCGCCTCTCCACCCAGGTCTCTCCCTTCTAAACCCAATATCAAAGTCCTCAGCTGATCTTTCCTCATGCCACTTAAACCCTGAAGACCTGCCACACACTTTAAGCCATACTTATTCAGCTTCAACACCCTGGCAGCAGTAAGGGGCACCTCTAAAAATCTTCTAGCACCCTCCTCGCTATCGACTAGCCACTCCACAGGTCTTTCTCCCTCCGAGCCCGTATCGTGACCTGACCCATCACTGTGTTCTGATGTATTAGACATGCTTGTGTACTGCAGTAATTATCACGGTTATAGAATGTGCCTTATCTCCTATGCAAGTATGTATATACTAATGTTATTTAAAGTCTTTAATGTGTTATATTGGTTGCTCCAAAAAAAAAAAAAAATATGTCCACTGTATTCCTCTAATCATAAGGAATCTCAAAACAAATGACCACTATATTCCTCTGTTCAGTAAATCCTATGCAAGGTCGCCATTTGTTACGTCCTGGGATATATAAACACTGGGCTCTTTCTATTGGACTAGGTATGCGGCAACAAGCAACAACGGAAAACGCTAGATCCAACCCTTATCTATAAACCCAGGCAACAAACCACCCGAAACCGTCAAGAGTCCTGCCTGGACAACAAGGTATCCTATGACTCGGTTACAGGGTGCACGCACTATAGACTGCTGATAGTCAAGCAGGCTATATAAAAGATCACACAATTAAGTTGACTTAAAGCTTCAAGGAAAAGATAGATAACGGAATTAAATTGCAGAAACACTTTAATAACAAACTAGAAGAAAGTACATTTAACGTTACGTTAATTAATACTGTACAACTAATCATCCCTGCGTGAAAGAAGGTGAAAGCAAACAGCCCTCAAAACATCGTACCGGTAGACAAGATGCAGGGTTCTAAACTGCATGCGGCTACTGTAGGATCTGATGCTTAGCAAAGAAAGTACGTTACGGATTTAGAGAACTCTCAACTCATAAGCAGGAATAAATACTAGTGATAGGACCTACAGTGTATAATGGCATAGGTATAATTAAATAAAGGCAGCAACTCACAACATAACCACATACAGGTGTGCTTCTCACTCTTAGTCAGGCAAGCCTGCTCGGACAGAGTCTCTAAGCCACACCCTGACTCACAATGCTCACAAAAACGGTAAACTGTGGCACAATAACAAGCATACAGAGATCATAAACCCCTAGCTGTTAATCTGCCAGGTGGCAGAGGTCTAGCCAGAAGGATATAGGCTTCGGATACCCGGGCTGAGCCACCTGCTCTAGCCTAGGGACGTTCCCAAGTCTGTGCGCCAAATTACTCTAATTGAAAGGGTGCTCTCTTGAGAGACTCAGATCCAAGTATCTGACTCTCTCCTGGCGACCCTAAAACAAAGCAAGACGTGCTAGCACAGTGCTGAGTGGACTAGGCAAGGGCCCTCACACAACACAACACTAGACACACAGGCACACAGACAAGAAAATGCCCCCAGACTCCCACGGGTATCCTAGTAAAGTCGTGCGGGTCCACAGGACTCGCACCAGCAGACTTTACTTAAAGGATCGCAAAAAGCCTCCCCTCCGGTCTAGCCCCTGCTAACCTGACACAAGAACACACTAGCAAGCATGAAACCACCAAATATGAGACAACAAAAAAAGCTTCCTAGGTCTCATTAACAATTACATCTCTGCATAAGGCCCAAAATCCTATCTAGTTATCTGAGAGCTCGTCGTTAATACAATAATAGATATAAGGTCTATCAAGGGGATGGGATAATTAAATAGATTGGTGAAGTAGTGGAAGGAAGGTATACAAAGTAAGAGAGAAAGTTTCTAAGTGGGGTTGAGAGGGATAGATATCAAGGGGGTCCGAAGGGTACGACAGTGAGGTGAGCTCTGAGTCTTGAATCTGTCTGGACCCCACCCTAGGCATGCAAAATACATCCCATGCTGGCAACACTCAACACAGTTGCCGGGTCAAAATCCTCTACCCCTGGCGTGAGTCGAAACTAAGCCTAACGTTGCAATCAAATTGGCAACATCAGGCTCGTCCCAAGCTAGACTCTCCGCGCTAAGCAACGTCCCCCAGCCGGTCTCTCTCTCCCGCTCGTCTCCTCCCACTCTCACTAGACTTACATCTTATATATTATAATGAAACAATCAACTATCGAGAATAAAATATACTAAGATGCGTTGGTTAAGAATAAGGGCAGCTTCAAGCTGTGAAACAACATAAGAATATCCCAGACATTAGTTACATTATCGTAGGATATATACTAAGGAAAAGTCGGCCGGCCGGCTGCCGTCAGCCGGTTTCTAAACGGCTGGGCAGCCGACGCGCGCGCATGCCCGCACGTGGCTACTATGCAGAAGCGTCACACACTACCATCCTCATTGTTACTTCAACTATCACCATCATCACTACGATTATCACAATCATCATTACTAGTGTTAACATCACTACTGTCAGCATTATCACTACAACTATCACCATCATCACTACTGTCACCATCATCACTACTATCACCATCATCCCTACTACTACTACCATCTCTGCTACTGAACTAAACTAACCTAACCCAACCTAACCTATCCAAACCGGGGCAAGTTCCTCATACAAATGAGAGGCGAGTTGTTTTGGGGGCGTCATCTCCAGTAACCATCACTACTACTATCCCCATCATCTACTACCATCATCACTGCTACTATCACAACTACTTTCACAATAACGACTAACCTCACTACCATAACCATCATCATCACTACTGGCAATATAACTACTACCATAATCACCACAACTATCACTACTACACTCACACACAAAATCGTCACCACTACAGATCATCACCACCATGACAAAAATATCACAATCACCAACATCATCACTACTAGTACCACAAACACCATTATTATCAGTTATGTGATGTGTGGCATCCTGTGATGGTCATCATTGCTGCCACATAAGAATGTTTACCCCCTTGCAGGGCACACACACACACACGGTGGCCGAGCGCGCTTAGTACTCTGTATTGGGAGCGCTAGCTCTGGTGTCGGGGGTTCGATCCCACGCGCCAGCAGGGGAAGTTCTCTCAAAAACTTTCCCTGGCCGTGAAGGCAAGATCTGGGCGGATCGTCTCGGGGGACCCACAAAGTCTCCTGCCCACGTCCTACTCCCTCAGGAGTATGTAGGCGCTCTCGTTAGCTGCCCGGATCAGTCTGTTGATCCATTAGGATAAGATCTAGGTTAAGTCGGTGTATTTTCAGCCCCATTGGCTGCCGGCTTGAAATAAACCGATTATTATTATTATTATTATTACACACAATGATTTCATCACTACAACTACAACCATCATCACTACCATTATCACCATCATCACTATCACTACCATCACTTCTAATGTCAACTAACTAACTTAACCTGATGTGGCGGCGTCTACGCCGTGGGGCCACCTCCCGAGGCTGCCAACCGCGGATGGCTGCCGACCCTCCACAGCCGAAGACAAAATCAACGACCAGTGGAGGAAAACCGGATGCCGGCCGCGGGGAGCAGTTTCGGGAGCCAAACCGTCACAACCATCCCCTGCCCCCTCCCTGGGGGCACGGGTCCTTGGAGCGGCTTCGGTCGCGCCGGGAATTTCCACACCTCTCACACCACACACACACATCACACAGTTTTTCCTACACCGAGAAATGACTCTCCGGCTGTCATTTCTCGAAGACTTCTTCTAGCCGGAGACATTGAGAGCAACCCAGGACCCACGTTCACATACATATGTCCAACTTGCTCAAAACCCATCACTTCGAGTCGCCATACTAAGGGTTCAGTTCTCTGCAATTCATGTGGGAACTGGACCCACTTCACCTGCACAACACTTGCCTCCAAGAAACACTACACAAACACCTGGACCTGTTCCTCATGCCCCTCCCTCTCCCAGTCAAATCCCTCGCCTAAAACCCGTCCACCTCTCCTCCCCAACCCACCTAACCTTCCCATATCATCCACTCCCCCCCCTAAAACCCGTCCACCTCTCCTCCCTAACCCACCTAACCTTCCCATACCATCCACATCCTCAACTCAACACACCACACCCCATCCTAATCCATTCCAACCCCCATCTCCTGCTCCCCAATCCCCACCCCCACCTCACCCATCCCAACCCCCAGCCCCTCCCTCACCCCCACCCCCACCCCATCCTCGTGCAGCAGCACCCAACGTACATCGTGCACATAACATTAACATTCTTCAACTGAACATAGATGGCATCAACACAAAGAAACACGAACTCTCACACTTCATCAAACAACACAACATACACATTGCCATCTTACAAGAAACAAAACTCCGCACAACACAAAAAACACCCACATTTCATAATTTCACCACCATCAGACAAGACCGGGCTGTCGGCGGGGGCGGTGGACTCATCACCCTGGTACACAAAGAAATATCATACATAGTAACCAGTGTACAAACCAAATCACTCCTCCCCCCAAATGATAACACAACAGAAATACAGTCAATTAAAATACGCACTGGCAACAACTCCAACATAACCATCATAAACACATACATCCCTCCCCAAACATCCCCTACAGTACCAAATGAATACAGACCACACTTACAACACATCACAAACACCCCACACACCCCACACATCATCCTGGGTGGTGACTTCAACGCCAAGACGTCGGCCTGGTTTGTCGACAACCCCGACACAGACAGAGGGCTGGTACTACAAAACCAAACCGATAACCTCATCATCCTTAACGACATCCATCAACATACCCATATTCCTCACCAAGCCCTCTATAACCCATCATCTCCAGACATCACCTTTTGCTCCCCAGAACTCGCCCCCACAACATCCTGGAGGGTGGTCAGAACCTTAGGCTCTGACCACCTCCCGATCATTATCACCACCAAAACCAGACTCACCCCAGCTAGCCACAAACACACATACACCAACTATAAAAGAGCTAACTGGGAAGCATTCACAAATGAGACAGAACAACACTTCACAACTCTAAACAGTACACCCATCACTAACATCAACAATGCTGTACACATACTCAATAAAACTATCCAAAACGCTGACAAGAAACACATTCCAAGAGGTAACAGAAAAAGACACAACCCCAACTTCACACCAGAAATTCAAAACCTCATCAGACAACGCGACATACTGAAACACTCCCCAGCACCCCACACACAAGACATCACACAACAAATTCAAGCACTCAACACCCAAACTAACAACAAAATACAAGAACAACAAAAACTAAATTGGAATAACTTCCTACAAACACTTGATCACAAAACAAACCCCAAAAAACTATACAAAACACTAAACAGCATCACACTTTCCAACAGCAACACAACACAATCACATGCTGCAATCACAACAACAGACTCTACTCCTTCATGTAAACAACAAGCAAACACTCTCATCAATCACTTTTCACATGTCAGCCACCTAAAACCTCACAAAGACGACCGACGTGTCATCCGACGTAAGAGACAATTCCCCACAGACCCTGACTATACACCCTTCACCAATCACCAGACAAAGCATATCATCAACAATCTCAAGCACTCACCCGCCTGTGGCCTAGACAACATAAGCAACATACACCTCAGACACCTGGGACCACAAGGCATACAAGCACTCACTAACATATCAAACTACAGCTATTCACACAACACAATACCAGACATTTGGAAGCATGGTATCATCATCACTTTCCCCAAACCCAACAAAGACCCCACGCTACCCTCCTCGCACCGCCCCATCACTCCTTTGCTCCCCCTCCAAAGTCATGGAACGCCTAGTATTACAACTAATTACACCTGACCTACCCCTAGCTCCAACACAACATGGCTTTAGGCCACTGCACTCCACAAACACTCTTCTCACAGACCTTACACAAAGAGCTTTCGACGGCATCAATTCAGCTAGACCACCACACAGATCACTATTAGCCACACTCGACATTAGTAAAGCCTTCGATGCCATCCCCCGCCACAACCTAACAAACAAAATCTACAACACAAACATGCACAACAACACAAAACGGTGGCTGGCCAACTTCCTAGCAGGCAGATGTGCACACGTATCTTTTGCCGGTCAGTCATCTAAAATCAGAAACTTTCCAAACGGAGTCCCACAAGGATCCGTCCTATCGCCCGCACTCTTCAATCTGTACATGCACGATATAACTACACCCAATACGCCCCAAATAAACTTAGCCTCCTATGCAGATGACATAACACTCACATGCACACACCATGACCCAAAAAGAGCAACAGATCTCCTTCAACCCTATCTCAACACACTACATGGCTGGTGCACTACAAACAGACTTAATCTAGCCCCAGCCAAATCCACCGCAACCCTGCTCACAAGTTGGACAGGAGAACACGAATACATCCCTCAACTCACCATAAACAACACACCCCTAACACATACACACACACCCAAAATCCTAGGAGTAACATATGATACTCATATGACATTCAAACAGCACACCACAAACATTAAAAAGAAACTGACACCCAGACTTAACGCCCTCAGGTCACTTGCTCACACAAAATTTGGACACAACAAAGAAACTACCACCACAGTATATAAACAATACATAAGATCAGTGATGGAATACGCAAGCCCAGCCTGGGCTTCTAACCTAGCTGAAACACATCATAAGACCTTACAGACTATTCAAAACAAAGCCCTGAAGATCATTACAGGCTGCACAGCTACTGCACCCACAGATCACCTACATCAAGAAACCAAAATCCTCAAAGTCAAAGACCATCTGGACATGAGAGGCACTCAATTCCTGGCAGCAGCCTCCACGAACCAAGACCACCCACTAAACTACATGGCAACACACCCACAGACACCAAGAAATATCAAAACAACACCCAGCACACGGTATCACACACAATTATTGTCCTCTCTCCCTCCCTGCCCACCCCGAACCAACATCCAGAAGCACATCCATACTCATATCTCTCACCGATCCATCCACTCACTCACAGACAACACACAGCTGCATGCACGACCTCCCGAAATCCATCCTTCCGAATCCTCCCTTCCTCGCGAGGACAGAGTCCACCTGGCCAGGCTGAGATGCGGACACCATCCAGCTCTCCTGAGCTATCAGAAGAGACTGGATGACTCCGTTGTCGACGCCTGCCCGGGATGTAACACAGCACCCCATACCATTAAACACATCATAGAAGACTGCATTTCACACAACCACTTACGCCAACAACACAATCTACACTCAATGAGAGCTCTGTGGGAAAGCCCGATCGTGGCCATGGCCTTTCTCAGGGACTCGGGGCTGTTCGGCCAGGCAGCTTAGGGAACAACAACAACAACAACAACCTGACAAATGCGGAGCAAATTTATTTCAGCCCCAGAATGATGGCGTTCTGTGTGTGAGCCCCTATGGGGCACACACACCGGGGGTGTTGGGGTGGGGTGGGGGTAAAATTATATTTTGGATCTAAAATCATAATTGCACAAATTTGAAAACATGTTTTTGACTGACGTTCGCATTCACCCAACAAATGTTTGTGTGAAGTTTGGTGAAAATCCGTCCAACAGTCTAGGAGTTCCGGGACAGACGGACGACGACAGACATTTTTTCCTGTGGTACCCACTATGGGGGGGGGGGGGGGAGGGATACCAAACTCTGCTTATGCAGAGTTGATAAAATTGAAGGGCTGATAAGGAGGACATGTGTCAATGGATGAAGAAATCTTTAGGAATCTCTATTCAGCGCTGATTAGGCCGCACCTGGAATATGTGAACCAGGTGTGGGCTCCATATATGGTGAAAGATACAGAAGCGGTGGAGAAAGTGCAGAGGAGAGCTAGCAAGCTGGTACCAACTTTGAAGAACCTGGGCTATGAGCAGAGGTTAAGGACACTGGCACATAGGAGAAAGAGAGGGGATAAGATCGAGACTGTTAGGATAGTGTCAGGAAAGTATGATGAGGATGTGTGTGAAGGTACCTTCTTGATGCGGGAGGGAACAAGAACGAGAGGACACTCTACAAAAATTTATAAGGAAAGAACTAGGCTTGAAAAGACAAAGAACTCTTTTTGTGAATGAGTGGAAAGCACTGCCCCAGTATGTAGTTGATTCCGAATCAGTAAAGAATTTTGAAAGTAATCTTGATAAAGCATGGCGAAGACAAGATTTGTAGTTTGATTACAAAGCGAGAATACAGAATAGTAAAAATTTTGAGTCTGCTGCCTCCGCCGCCAACACCGTGAACATCCGCAGCAGTGCAAGTACTGGTACTGAGCTGGATACACAGGCCCAGTTTGCCTTTTTTCCAGAGAATCTACTGTAAGAGACTGTAAGAGATATGGGAGTCAGAGTTGAATAAAAAATATTTTTACCCCTTTGATTCCTAAAGGTTCTCTAAATAAGTAATATTGTCTAATGGTAATCACAAAATAAAACAAAATACAGTACCGGTATATCTAATGCTGCAACAGAATTAGATAAATATTCTCAGGCGTTGCTTTCACTGAAATATATTAAAAATATGGAAGTAAGAGGGAGCAGGATGTGAACCAAGAGGCTATTTTATAGCAGTCTCTTCCCATTTGTAATTATCATACAGTATACAGTTAAATTTATGCTTTGCAGTTTACATTATGTCTTTGGAAGTGATAAAATGGACAAACACTTAAATTTACTGTAAATGTTCCTGTATTCCTTCTCATAATCATAACAGTACAGTTTAAAACCAAATTATCCCGGTTTGACACCCTGAGCGGGAAAGACAGCAGTCGGTATACCGAGGAAGATCTGGGACGAGGTCCTCAGGAAGGATATCAAGGTTAAGGTACTTGATAGGATGCTACAGGGGATCGTGCAGTGTGGAGTGTGGCCATCAGGTAACCAAGACATACTCAAATTGTAAAGTTCTGTAACAAACTTAAGGAGGAACTGTGTAAATTCCAGAGAGAAACATTATTATGACAACCTTATAAGTGGACACAAATAAATAGGAACAGTTAAACTGTGCCTGAAAAGTTGGAAATCACTGAGGACATGTCATATTATGTGCGTCCTCTTCAAACAACACAGTTCCTCATCTAAGTTGTCGGGGAACTATTGAGTCCGGCTGTACAGTCAAAATCAATAGTGTCCGAAAATCTTGTAAATAATTTATATGAAATCTAAAGAGAAGGACATTTCTCAACACTTTTATGTGTGAAACAAATAGTACTAGTCATAGTCTATTAGAAACACACAAGGACTGTCGGTGGAAGTGATACTAATTTAGATATTATAGTATGCAGTTTATGAGCATGGATATTGACAAACTACTGATTTTGGCTGTACATATACTGTACTGTACTGAATGCTGTATAATATAATATTTCTATATACCTGTACATTAACTTGTTAATATGAAGTAACATAGATATAGGATTAATATTACAAAAAAAAAATCATTATTTCTCACATTTTATCTTGACATTTGAGGAAGGAACACATTTGAATCTTAATATTAAAATAATATTTAAAGAAGGAATATACAATATATCAAGTACAACATTTAAACAAATTAATCAACTAAATTTAGTGGCATTATAGATTATACTTCATCTTCATTAAGCAGCATATTGGGAATACCATTGCTAATTGGGAATTTTCTCTGGCTCTCTGGACATTCTAGACAGCCATTGATGATCTCAACCTGGAAAGAAACACGGTTATGATAATTTACAATAGTGTTTATTTATCTTTTTATCACATACATTTTTGTAAGTAACAAATGGAAGCGTGTAAGAGACTATGGCTCTGTGGGTTCAAGGATTGTGTGGGTGAGAATTAAAGTAGGAATACAAACGTGGGTGGTGTGGTGTATGCTACGACAGAGGATAAAACTGTAAGAGAGAAAGAGGAGTTCTGGGTGAATGTGGAGGCGTGCCTGGATAAGTTTGGCAAGAGCGAAAGAATATTTCTGATTAGGGATATGAATGAAGGGTGATAAGAAAGTTGATGGAGTGATGGGAGGGTGGGGTGAATGGGAATGGTAGTGCACTTGTGGACATATGTGTGGGTAGGAGGCTGTGGATACTTTCCGACACAGAATGATACACATCTGCAGATGTTCCCACGTGACCATTAAGGTCTCCTCCCAGGATAGTTATTTCATTCTCCGAGAGGCCTGAAATGACACTGACGGTTTCATTCCAGAAGTCCTCTTTTATCTCTTTCTGTAGGACAACCTGAGGGGCATATGCAGATATCACATTCAGAATTCTTTCACCATCTTTCAACTTCAAAACAATCAGCCTTTCACCAACTCTCGTAATCTGAAGCACACTTTCCGACCATCTTCAACCACCAGAACACCAACTCCTCCTTTTGATTTATCAGTCTTTCCAGTGGATCCTATATCTTTTCTTTCTTCCAACAATCCACTGTGCCCCATACCCTTTCCAGAGTGTTTCCTGGGCACAACAGACGTCCACTCACCTCCTCTCACACATCTCGGCCACTTCATTTGCACGCAGATTCAAACTACAGTACCAACATTCACACTCGCAAGTATGAGACTGTGGGGGGCATTTGTCCGTATCCTGTGCGGTTTTGAATCATCGGACTTACGTTGTTTTTCTTTAGGTTTAGTCATAATTGGTGAGTAACCCTTCCTGCCCTGGCAGCATTTTAAAATGCCGCAAATTGCGAAAGCCAGGAGCCCGGGTGGCATTTTAAAGCCTGTATGCTTGAATGCGTCCTAAGCGTGCTTTGAAAGCCGCGCGGCGAAACGTTTGTAAACAAAGTCGATCGTAGCACTGCCAAGCCTCAACAAGAAGAAAAAGAAGTCCGACCTTGTCCGCCATTGCCAGTTACAGTATAGCGAAAATTAACCTTCCAAAGTGTCCGATATGGCTAAATACGCGGCAAAACTCTATCCACGGAAATCGTCATCACACCTGAACCAGTTGATCTAGAGAGCTCTACTCAACACCAGTCTACAGATACAAGTAAGGGCTACATTTTGAGATGTGATTGAATTCTCTAGCTATTAAATTAACAAAAATAGGCCTATGTTTACATACAAAGTTTTTTGGCCAGATCGCCCGGGTAAGACTATCAATATTTAGAAATGCTGCCCCGGACAAGAAGGGTTAAGCTGGCAAATAGACATCATCCCCCCCCCCCCCCCCCGGAACTCCGGCTCCAGTCTACCCCGGGGACCATTCCCAGCACCTTCCCCCAAGAGATTATAAGGGGTTAGGATCCAGTGGCCCTGGTGCGCCCCACCAGAACCAGCCGCAAGGACGCACCCCGTGCGCGTACATGGCACTACCACTGGTCTGGTATTTTTCAACTAATGACAGGGCAGCCTCCTGGAACGCTACCACCAGGTTCGGGCCCCTATACTATTGGACGGAGAGTGCCAGTCCGGAGAAACACTACGTACTGTACCCTCTGAATCCATTTCGTCCAGGTTGGGCCCAAGGTGCCAGGTCCGGGTCCGGAGGGAGCGGCATCCACTGCCAGTGTGCCTCCATTAGGCAACTTGGACTAGAACAATGAAGCCCTGTTACAGCGATATCATATGAAAACAATGCCAGCGCTAATAACATGGATTCATTGTATAGTAATGGCTGTTGGTCCGCAAGTCTAACGCCATCCCCCAGTGAGGTTGCGAGATATTGCAATACAAAGAGAGTATACTGTATTGCGTAAATTTCACAAAAACAAAATTTCTTAGTGTATTTTTTACATACTGTATATCGATTGGCGACCCGCATAAGTTTGAAATAAGCTTTATGTTTACAGTGGTCCCTCGCGTTAGGCGATTAGTCTAGCCAAACCAGCGCCAAAAGTGAATTTCGCCAAACACGAATAGTACTTTAATTAACCCCTCAGAACCGGTTGGGCTCTGAGGCACCCATAACAAACTAGGGCCCAGAACACGGATGGGCTCTTGAGCACCGTAAGCTTTTTTTGAAAGCCGTCCGTCCGACGCATATAAACACAGCCGGTCGGACTGACGCCGTGCACCTCCAAACACAAGAAGAGGCGTTGTTTATTATTGTGTGGTCTGCTAAGCCAATTTCAGTAGTGAAAAGTACGTCATATTGCTAACATCGCCTCTAAACTCTCTCCACAGAAATCATCATCAAAACTGAACCAGTTGACTTAGAGAGCTCTACTCAACGCGAGTCTACAGTTACAAAACACATCTACGCTTGGAGATGCGTGGGAATGCGGTAGCAGTTAAAATAACAAAGATACGGTAGCCTAGGCGTAGACGTTTTTCGGCCAAATCGCCCGGGTTTCGGGGATATCTTATAGAATGCGAAACCGGTCTGTGAGGGTTAAATGGGAAAATTATTCATTAGTCTTTGACGAGGCCCGAGTTCACCCTTTTGACCTCCATTTTCGTACTTTAACTGCTTAACCCTTCTGGCCCGGGCTCACTATCCTAAGGACGTTGTTGAGATCCGGGCGATATGGCCGAAAAATGTCTACGCCTAGGCTACCGTATCTTTGTTATTTTAACTGCTAGAAAATTCCCACGCATCTCTAAACGTACTGCAGTTTCCAATCTATAGACTGGCGTTGAGTAGAGCTCTCTAAGTTAACTGGTTCAGTTGTGATGACGATTTCCGTGGAGAGAGTTTCGAGGCGACATTAGCAATATGACACACTTTTCATCACTAAATCTGTCTTAGCAGACCACACAACAACAAAGCTTCGACGTCTGCTTGCTTTCGGAGGTGCGCGCGTCGATTCCGACCAGCTGTGTTTACATACGTCGGACGCACGGATTTCAAAACACGCTTAATAGGTTTTCAAGCTTACGGATTTTAAAATGACACCCGGGCTCCTGCCCATCTGCCGCGGTGTCATTTTAAAATGCTGCCCGAGCGGGAAGGGTTAAAAACAAAGACATTATACATCTCGTTTCCAAATTCAGATTCTGGTACCATATCCACCCTATCGCCAGGCTGAAACTCGCCAAACGCGAGGGACCACTGTACAGTATATATTTATAAGCGGATTTCAACTGAAATACTTGGGGGCTGTGAAGAGGGATGTTGAATGGTGATTTTTTCTATATATCGGTAATGTTCACGGTACCCATGATTACCCTGGATTTTAGAGGATGTTCTTAACCCGTAGAGCCCCGGCTAGTTAAAATATTTTGTTCACCCCAGTCCCAAGCCATTTTCACTTCTTTTTTTTGTTTGCTAAAATGGAAGACAAGGATGAGAAATGAAAAAAAAATAAAAAATAAATCACCTCGGATATTTTTGGGGGGGGGGGGGGGGAGAGCCTCAAAAAAAATTGTTGAGCCAAAATGGAAGAGAATGGTGAGAAATGAAGAAAAAAATAAAAAAAAAACTCACCTCGGTCATTTGGGGGTCGGGGGGGGGGGGGTCGAAAGTTCGTCTCCCCCGCATGACCACCCGTCCGGGAGCACTAGGGTGAAAACTGAGTATGGCATTGTACGGCATACATCCTAAGGAGTGCCTCACATAAATTTCAAGCCTCTAGCTCCCATACGACCGGAGTAATGAAGGTTCAAAGTGGCGGTGAACTAAGGGTGTAAAGTATCCCCACTAAGCCCACCACCACCAGCCGCGCGGCTGTCTTGGCCCGCTCACACCTACCGGCCCGGCTCCCATACACACTACGGTACCTCCCCCTCCTATTCTCCCGCCATTTCCTACCTTACGAGCCACGTAACTGATTTTAATATGTCGGACGCACGTGATGCGTCTCTGGGAGTTGGTGATCAAACACTGCCGACGCATCACGTGCGACGCTGGGTCTCACTGGGTTAAATAAATTAATGTCAAGCGGCAGCATCTGTTCATAAATTGTCTAACCAAGTAGAGGTCTCGAAGTGCAGATTATAGCTTCCAACAATCAGGTTGATGTGCTCTTTATAATCTAGTTTTGAATTAAAGTATACTCTCAGGTTTCGAACAGAACTCACTGGATACAGCAGTGGTTCAACCATATCGAGGGTCAGAATATTTTCTGCATCGTCACCTCTTCTGTTACAAGACTACAAACACAGAATAAATCCAATTAAGACCCTTCTAGTTTTATCCGTCAACATCCCACTGACAACACAGAACACTTAACCTAAGACGTGCGCATGGGGGGTATGAGACACCACACTCCTGTGCGCACGTATTTGAGCTGTTCCCATCACTAACATCGTTATTTTACCATAAATAGCATTAATACTTATCCATATGCGCCTATTATAGGTTGATAATAAAGGTATTAACCTGTTACAGCAATAAAACAAGTGGAAACAGCGTTTGGATGGTCAAAATCGGCGATACAGGCCGGGAGTTACATAATGTATGGCTGAGGCAACCCCCCCCCCCCTCTCCTCCCCTTGTCTGGAGAGACACTGTTACGCAATAGTCTCTCTCTCGCTCTTTCCCACGCTTGGTAACAGTGATGACAACGCCCTGCTACCAACTCGCTAATGTTAGCACGAAAATAGACCACAGAATAAGGGAATAACAGGGAAAATAGGTGATAACTGAAGAAGGTGAGGAAAGTGGGGAAGGAGGGGAGGTGGAGGAGTGATATTTGGCATGGCCCAGGGGCCAAAAAAAAAAAAAAAAAAAAAAATGGGGGTGTTTTAAATGGATTTTTGTTTCCCAGGCTCTTAGGAGTCTTCCCGCAGTCGCCCGGGGAAACTCTTAAGAGTCTTCCAGCACTTGCCGGGTTAATACTCCACTGCCCAGCACTTTTCCAGCATAGACATAACTTCAACATTACTTCGCTCAGGCCAAAAGGCCTTTGACAAAGTTCCCCACAAACGTTTATTGATAAAACTAAAAGCGCATGGAATACAAGACGGTGTGTTGAAATGGATAGAAAATTGGCTCAATGACAGAAAGCAAAGAGTAGTCATATACAGTAAAGCATCCAAATGGATCAATGTAAGTAGTGGGGTACTCCAGGAATCGGTACTGGGGCCAATTCTCTACCTAGTTTACATTAACAACATAGATGAGGGTCTCACCTGTTAGTCCGGGAGCAAAGGCCACAAATTGTGTCTAGATAAAATCAACCCCATCCATACCATTGTGACTGAAATTTGTAAAGTTATATAGAAAGAGTATAATTTTTAGACATATAATGCACAAATCGTAACTTCGAAATGTATTGTATTTAATAGATATATGGGAAAAACGATTTTGAATATTTTATTTACCCCTCAAAAATTTTCTTTGATTTAAATTCCTAATTACTTGTGAATGTTGCATTTTTGTATTACAGTTTTGTAGATAATATTGTGGAAATATTGGAACAAGTAGAGTGTTTTAAATATCTAGGAGGAACGATAAGCAGGAGTGGAGGTATGGAAGTGGAGGTAAAACAGAGAGTGTGTGAAGGAAGAAAGGTTTTCGGAGCAATGGGAAGTACAGTAGGGTCTCACATAAAACGAGTTTATGGTCGATAAACGAGGGCGTTTTATGCGATTTAGTTTTATGTGAACACAGCATTTTGGTGGCGCAATATCGTCAATGTTCACTGTAAGCGAAAATTTTCGTACAAAGCGAACGATATTTCGTACAAAGCGAACTATATTTCGTACAAAGCGAACTATATTTCGTACAAAGCGAACGACATTTCATACAAAGCGACGATATTTCGTACAAAGCGAATTTTAGGTCGGTCGTTTTAATCGAGACTCGTTTTATGCGGGACCCTACTGTATGTGGAAGACGAGAAATCTCGGAGTGAAAGTAAAAAGTGCACTGTATCAAGGAATTGTTGTGCCAACAGTGATGTATGGGGCTGAGACATGGGCTCTGAAGAAAAAGGAGAAAAGAGGGCTGGATGTGATGGAGATGAGCTGCTTGAGGAGTATGTGTGGACTTACTCGTAGAGACAGATTGAGGAATGAAGAGATACGTAGGAGAGTGGGGCAGCAGGAACATTTGTCAGCCAGAGTGGACAGAAGGGTGCTGAGCTAGTATGGTCATGTTGAACGAATGGGAGATGAAAGGCTTACAAAGAGAATATGTGAGTCAGGTACAAGGGGAGATAGAAGGGCAGGAAGACCCCCATTGAGATGGAGAGACTGTGTAAGAAAGGCTTTGGATGATAGAGGAATGACTATAGATCAAGCAGGGAAAGTGGTGGTGGACAGGAGTGAATGGAGAATGCTTGTGAATAGTTGAATGAACACGTGGTCATTTGGAGTAAGGGGTCGGGCGCAAGTTGGACTAGATAATAGTCCATCAGGCACCTGGCCCGGGGAGATGATTAATATGAAGGGTGCGCCTGGAAATGTGGTGGGAGGGCTTGTGGCTTTGGCTCCGCTGCATGTCTGCCTGCCGAGATCGGAACCTCTCCGGGTGGTCGGGGGCCGGGGGAGTGCTAGAGCGACCTTGGTGACCCTGGTCTCTGGGTCTTCTCCTGGGTGACCTGGATGTGTGTGAGTTTGTGCTTTTTATCTGTGTTTATTTGTTGTTTTATATTGTTTTTGTGTTTTCCCTGTTCTTGCTCTGTCTTGAGTCGGCTACCCCCAAAATGGGGATTGGGCCTGAGCATATAGATAGATAGATAGATAGATAATATTTTAGCATAACTGATTAGTTACATTTGAAGATGCCATTTTGAATGTTTTAAGATATTAGTTAAATTAAATATAGAAGAAAACGGTTTGTTATTACTTATTATGGGTGACTGAAGCAGTATAATTGTAGCCTCCTGGCTCCAATCTGCAAGGCAGGTAGCGTATAATAAAGGTCTGCTGTATTTATTACCCTTCCTACTATTGCGGAGCGGTCCAATCTGCAAGGCAGGTAGTGTAAGAAAGGAGCTCTTTGTTTAGTACCCTTCAGTACCCGACTTGGGTGCGGAGCGGTACTAACCTGCTACTACTGAGTGGTACATACTGACTGCCATACGTGCGGAGGTGTCCTTAAGCCACGCACGTGGCTTACGGACACTTCCGCATGTATGGCTGTGCTTCATCTGGAGTTTTCGTAGCCAAAACAGTGGTAATACAATAATTTAATTTTCACAAAGTTATTTGAATATAGGTTAATTGTAAACTACAAGACAATTGTTATGATACACAGTTTATTTGGTCAAAAATGGCAGTACTGTACTGTAAAAATCAAATAATGTAGAAATTAGAATTGTTACGAATTAAAAGGGAAGACGAATTTGCTCAAATGGCAACAGTCTAAAAAATAATATATTTTGTATGTGAATGCCCCCATATATTTAGTTAAGGTACCGTAAAATGCTGTAACTTCGGAAATTTTTCGATGTTTTTTAACAATTTCTCCTGAGTGTAAACACATTATAGAGATTTAACTAGGTCAAGTGATGTATGGTGATAGTGCGCCGTAATCCAGGAAGCCTCCTAAAATTATCCCCCTATAAGAAGAGAGCTATCCTTATCCTAAATGATGTCCGAAGTTTGCTTGAAAAGTTGATAACTTCGGACCTGTATGGCTAACTTCGGACATAGGTGATTTCTTATGGAAAATGGTTGCCAAGAAAGCTGAGATAACTTCGGACGAACGGAGGAGAACTTCGGACCTACGTTCGTGGCCTTATTTCATTCATTTTTCGGCTCCTACCATTTTATATGAATATTTTATTATTGCTGCTTATTCTTGTCCGATGTTATAGTGGAAAATGCACAGTCAATACTTTTAGGCCTGTATAATCAGTATAGGAGGGGGATATAATACGATGTTTAACATATATTCTGTTTGGATCTGTTCTCGTTAGGCATCGAGCTCACTCCTAGAAAATATTGAGCAGGAAAAATAACCAATGCTGTCAAATCAATAACTCGAAAATTAACTAGGCCTAGTGAAAATATATAGGTATGTATAATATATCAATGCATATACACTTTTATGAATTTGAGCATTTTTATAGGTATAACGTATTTGTTGGTGTTTCTTTCGGCAGATACATTTTTTTTTGGACAAGATATATGCCTCTCCTAATTTATATTTTATTTATCCTGAATTATCCGAAATACATAATAGGTTAGCATAGTATCATATTTTTATGGGTTTTTGGACTCAGAGAATGATGATTTGATCTTTTACCACCATGTTAATGATGTACAAGTATTATGAATGATTTTCATAGGGCAAATAATAACAAACGATTGTTTTGTTCCATGTCCGAAGTTACCATGTTTTTTTTTTTAAACACAATCGGTTAAATGATACTGTTCTAGCTAGAGCGTTATACAAGTGTAACAAATTTCCTTTGGTGGATGTTGTCTCTGGTAATGTTACTACAAAATTATATCAGTCACAACATCATTCATACAAACAAATTTCTTCAGGGTGATAGAAGTTTGGCAGGGTAGCGAAAAATGTACATATTTTCGTCACATATATAATATTTTTTTCGTGTACATATACTCATGTCAGTTCCCTAGGACTTTTACATGCTCTTCCTTTGCCATTTCTCTAAACGGACCCCACAAATTATTATTTTTTTTTTTTTTCCATTATACAGTAAAAGTCCGTTAATCCGACGACCGATGATTCGAATCTCCCAATAGTCCGAATTTTTCAATTTGAGGCCAAATCCGAATTCACCCGATGGTCCGAATTTTAAGAAGTCCCAAAGTCCCCTTTTTGAGGCATTAGGCCACTCAAATAACACATAATGGAGCACACACATATCATATGTTCATAAATTCACTTTAAAAGTTTACCATCGTCATTGTAGCCTATTACCTACTTCAAAACATTCAGATTAATGGTCAAAGGAAGCTACTGATATAAACGTAAACACCTTCTTCTTCTTCTTCCACATCGTCTGCTAGAGAGTTTGTTTTGCTCTTGAACGCATCCTTGGGACGCTCCGATGCGCTACTGACTTGCACCGCATTTTCTGCAAGCGCATTCAGTCTTGAGCTTGAAAACGCACCTTTGGACGTATTAGTCTTGAGCTTGAAAATGCACCTTTGGACGTTCCGATACGCTACTATTTATAGTTCAGTGATCGGAGCGTCCCAAGGGTGCTTTCAAGACAACAAGACAAGGGTGCTTTCAATACAATATAATATAACAGAGCACATCACAAAAGGAAAATCACAAAATGAAAATTACAAGAACCTCTCAGGGAAGTGCCGTTGTTAAGGCATTACTTCCCGAACCACATCTGATCTGATCTGATCTTCAAGAGCAAGACAAACTCGCTAGTAGACGGAAGAAGAAGAAGACGTTTATAGCAGCAGATTCCTTTGACCATTAATCTGAATGTTTTGAAGTAGGTAATAGGCTACAATGACAATGGTAAACTTTTGAAGTGATTTCATGAACATATGATATGTGTGTGTGCACCATTGTGTCATTTGGGTGGCCTAATGCCTCAATGTTTTCGTCATACACAGGTTCATAGGGGTAAAGTCCGATAATCCGAAAATCCACTAATCCGAACGAGGGCCGGTCCGCTGCCCTTCGGATTAACGGAAGTTTACTGTATAATGACAATGTCTAATTACTTATTATCGCCGATGTCCGAAGTTATGACCCAAGTCCGAAGTTACCCCACTTTACGGTACATATATTTCGAAGTTGTCTATTTTTCTAATTAGTAATTTGAAACTATTTTTTACCTACACTTACATGGACGACGGAAATTAACAATTTGGTAGGGTTGCTCCCGGACTATGTACAATCTTAAAGTTTGCTGACGATACAAAAATTGCAAATAGCGTCCTCTCAAATGAACATGTTGAAAATATGCAACATAATCTAGATAAGTTGTCACATTGGGCTCAAATTTGGCATATGTGTTTCAATGCGGATATATGTAAAGTACTCCACATCGGAAACCGAAATGAGAAAGCAAACTATTTAATGAATGGCACCCAGCTTAAACCTCCAGACCCTGGGCCTCTAGCTCGCGACTGTACTGTGGTACCGGGTATTTTGACGATTATTGGGCTATGTTAACTCACCTGTATCTCAATGAATAGGGCATGTAATGTTATGAATAAAAAACTAAAATGTTGCACAAACCTTCCTCTGTAGAATGCCGTTGAGTAGAGGTCTCTAGCCCCAGTGGTTGCATAATGGCGAGCGCGGGAAGTAGAGTGATTTTTGGCGGAAAATTCTTCCCGCGTTCAGATGCGTCGCCCCGGCCACGGCTACCACGCACCAAGCCGCTCGTCGCGCCAGAGTGTTTACCTCCCTTAGACGATTTTAGTGTTTGATATTGAGCATTTGATGTTTATTTGATATTTTTATAGTTATTTTGAGGCCAATTATATAAAGTATGTGTATTAGGGTATCTATCTATCTATCTATTGCCTGACGCCGTAATCCCCGAAGGGGTGGCCACGAACGAACCGCCCCCATGCACCTCTGTCCCCAGTCAGTCGACGCCCCTCCCCCCAACCAGCACCGCCTTCGTTCATGTACTTCCTCACTCCATCCTTCCACCTCATATTCGGTCTACCTCTCCCCCTGTCCCTCCACCTCGCTCTCGTACACCCTCTTAGTCATTCTCTCGCTTTCCATACGTTCCATATGGCCGAACCATCTCAAGTTGTTCCTTTTCACACTTTCCAGCACATCTACCTCCACACCACACCTCCTTCTTACTTCCTCATTAGTCTGTCTATCCCTCCATGTAACTCCGCACGCACTCCTTAAGTAATTCATTTCCACTGCTCTCACTCTTGGTCTGAGTCTCTCAACCAACGTCCATGCTTCGCTTCCGTAAGTCAGTGTCGGGATTACCACACTGTCATGCAAGGACTTCTTCACTTCCATACTGACCACCCTATTTCTTGTTACTGCTTTTAGCGTTCCTACAACCCTCTTCCCATGTTGTACCCTCTCCCGCACCTCTTCATCCATAGTCCCATCTTTACTCAACACACTGCCCAGATACTTAAAAGAGTTGACGATCTCCATAGCCTGACCGTTCAGCTTCACCTCACACTCTGTGACTTCACCCCTTTCGAAGACCATAACCTTGCTCTTCCCCGTATTTACCTTCAAATTCCGTTTTTGCACACTGTTCCAAACTCATTTACCAGACCCTGCAACTCCCATTCATTATCACTCATCAGAACTGTATCATCCGCAAACAGCAGTATAGGTAGCTTCCACTCAATTCCCTCCCTTTTCAGCGATACACCAACATCCACTGCTCGTGATAGTATTTCTTTCATAACTCCATCCATATATACAGTAAACAACCACGGGGACATCACACACACCTGTTTCAAACCAACTTTCAGGTCAAAGAACTCGCTCTGCTCACTCTCCACACGTACTGCCGCCTTTGCACCCTCATACATGCTCTTCACTGCTTTCAGCAACTTGCCCTCTACTCCGTATATTCTAAGTACTTTCCACAAACCTTCTCTATCCACTCTGTCATAGGCCTTCTCCAAGTCCATAAAGGCAACATACACCTTTTGTTTCTTCTCCAGATACTTCTCCACAACACAATTCAGGGTAAAAATCTGATCTACACATCCTCTTCCCTTCCTAAAACCTCCCTGCTCGTCGCCTATCCATTTCTCCGTTCTCACTCTCACTCTCTCAATCACTACCCTACTGTATACCTTCCCTACTACGCTTAGAAGACATATTCCTCGGTGGTTACCACACACTCCTCTTTCCCCTTTGCCCTTATATAGGGGGACTATTATTAGGGTATCACTGTCACTAATATTGCTCTTTTCCACTCGATACCTTACGCTTTGTTAGTAATTGAGGTAGGTTATTGTTATATTAGGCACTGATTATTCGTTATCACAGGTGTTTATTATACTTTGGTCATCAAATATTAGGTCTTGTGTCACTTTCACTTATGCTTTGTAAACATTTTATATAAAATTTATTGTCTTTCACTAATTTATATATTTCTATAGGTTCTAATCATATGAATGTCACTTATTATATACATATGTGTCACTTTCACATATTATTATGGTGTAATTGTATTTGTATCAATTTTCTCATAATACATGACTTTTGTATTACAATAAATTGTTTTACTTCCACTTTTTGCCTATATACTGTATATACTGTACATATTGTCATGGTCTTTGGCACTTTCACTATGATTATTAGAATTCCTGCTTGGAGTGGTAATCAAAGAAGCACCCTTCAGCACAGAGTGCCACCTTGCACTCCACACACTCCAGGGTGGACTTTTTATCTGACCTCGCCCTCAGCCTGGTGTTGTAGCAGACATGGCACCGCTTCTGCTGCTTTCTTCCTGATGCTGTCTGAGGCAGGGAAACGAGCCTGTGCATATTCATGTAATATGCACAGTGCAAGCGGTCAGTAGCGGCGGGCCCAGCATGTGCCACTGCCCTCTGTGGCGTAGCATACTTCTCCAGGACCTCCTTCAACACCTGCTTTTGGAACCTCCGCAGGCTATTGAACTTCCTGGGTGTATTCTCAGTCCGAAGCTTGTAGATGTTGTAAGCGTTCAGAATGGACATGTCCACCATGTGCAGAAAGAACTTTTTGTACCATCTGCACGAGGTACGCAGACAGTCAATGAAGCCTATCTGCATGTCGGACTTGTCCACCAGCCTCATGTTGATGTTGTAGTCCATGACAGCATCGGGCTTGGTCACCCTGGCCTGGGTGCGGCGATCCACCTTGCCAGTCTCCACCATTTCCCCCTTGTGGACGGTGGTCAGGAGGTTGACCTTCCGCTGGTCGTGCCAGTGGATAGCCAGAATGGGCCCCGACTTCTTCCTGAACACATCGCCTTTTTTGGTCTTTGGAGGGAAAGGTGTCATGCCCTTCCTTCTCCCTCGTACTGTGCCTACAGTCCCCATCTTGCGCTCATGGAGGTACTTTGAGAGAGTGGGGGATGTGTAGTAATTGTCCGTGAAGAGGACGTGGTTCTTGTGAAAATAGCGGTCCATCATGGCTTGCACCACTGCTCCGCCAAAGCCAATGGGGGGTCCACAAGCACGTCCCCTTCCTTCCCGCTGTAGACCAGGACGTCCAGGACATAGCCAGTTCGGCAGTCGCACAGCACAAAGAATTTGATGCCAAAGCGATGTCTCTTTGAGGGGATGTACTGCCGGAAGCTGAGCTTTCCCCGGAACAGCACAAGAGACTCGTCAATGACGACCTTGCAGAAGAGCTTGAAGTAGGAGGAGAAACGGTGTCGCATCATCTCGTACAACGTCCTAATCTTCCACAGCTTGTCTGGCTTGTGGACGTCGGTGTTGGTGACAAGATGGGAGCGCTGCGAGGATGTCAAGGTACCGGTCGCGAGACATATATTTCCCGAAGGCAGGGATGGATATGAGATCATTGGTGATCCAATAGTCAGGCAACCTATGCTTCTTGACATGAGGCATTAGCATGGTGAGTGCCAGGAACACCATGTTGGTGTTGTAGATGTGTTTATTTTATACTAGCCCACTGGGCCAGGGCCCTCATAAGGCTAGTGTTCGGTGAGGAGGTGCAAAGTCAAGTCATGGAACTGTCAGACTTAGTCATATGTCATCATATAGTTTGGTGGCTCTCAGGAAGTGTCGGATAGGAGCGAAATTGAAGGAGGGTGACTCAGATAGTATAGAGTGGAAAGAGGCGTGCTGCAGGAATCGTTGTCGTTCTGGTTCATACACCGGACAGATACAGAGAAAATGATGGACTGTTAATGGGGTGTGACATAGTTGACACTCAGGCGGTGGATCGCGAGGGGTGGTCATTAACCCTTGGGATCCGGGAGGCCTCATATGAGGCAAAACGTATTTTGGTTAGGAGTCCGGGAGGCCTCATATGAGGTAAAATGCGCGGCTAAAAATCGCCGCTAAAATCATCATAACTCGGCAACCACGCGTCGTAGCGATGTCATCTCAACGGCAGTCTACAGACAACAAGATGTTCTACAATTTGGAAAAAACCTGACTGCTCTAGGTGGTCTCAATCAGTAGCTACTGAATTATGAAACTTGACTGTACGAAAATGGCCCCGGACACAGCGAACCGCCTCATATGAGGGCCCCCGGATCCGGAGGGTTAAGTAACCGTGAGTAAGACGTGTGTGACCAATACGTAAACGCGTTAAAATTGTTTGGTCCGCTCGACATGAAGCAATCGACGAAGGCCACAAGAAAATGTCATCCTTAAGTGAACGGAAATTATTAGATTCAGGTTGTGAACGCCATTCATTACGCCGTGCATCAAGTACGCGTTGCTGTAAGACCGGGAAAACATCCTTTGGCCTCTGGAGAAGAAGAGAGGGAGAACCACGACAAGCCTCTTTTGCAAGAAGGTCCGCGGTCTCATTTCCTTCGATGCCCACATGCGCAGGGATCCAACATAGTGTGAAGGAAAGACCCCCGCACTGTAAAAGGTGTATTTATGCAAGATGGTCTTCCACTAACGGATCGGCGGGAGCGTAATCGCATAACGCCTGCAGAGCGCTTCGAGAATCGCTGCAAATGACAATACGGGAATAGGTGTTAGGAAGCATGGAGACGATGGCCAGGGCCCCGTGGATAGCCCATAATTCTGCGGTAAAGACAGTGGAGTACGGATGAAGGGTGCACTGATAAGTATCATGCGTAGAAATTGCAGCGCAGCCCGTGGCTTCAGCCTGTTTCGATCCATCGGTGTAAATGAATTCAGCAAGGCCATGATCTGACAGATGCCGCAGAGCAATGCGAACACATTGCAGCGGGTGAAGTGTAGCACACGCTTCCGCTAGGTGAAAGCAGACATCAGGGCGGGTATAAGCCCACAGGGTAGTGATGTGTGTGAGAAGAGGGAAGCGGGTAATGGGGATGTTGTAAGAAGCAAAGAGCTGGCGTGACAATAACGGGAAAGACGGAACAGAAAAGGGAACACTGTTCTCTGTTGGAAGAAAGAGATCCAACAGAGTTGGCCGAGAGCTTAGTTGGATTGCCGTACGCATTTGGACCAGATGACGGTGATAAGTCAGGGGCAACACCCCAGCCTCACAGAGGACATTGCAGATCCGCGATGAACGAAACGCCCCCGAACTAATGCGTACCCCGAGGTGATGGACCGAATCTAACGCCCGCAACGCCGCATCAGAAGCTGTACCATATACTGAGCAACCATAATCAAGTACCGACAGAATGGTGGCTCTATAGAACAAGAGGAGGGAGGGTCGATCAGCATCCCAATGGACTCTAGCAATGGATTTAAGTACGTTCATACGTTGAAGACATCGGGCCTTTAAGTTAGCTATGTGAGACTTCCAGTTAAGGTGGGTGTAGAAGATGAGGCCAAGAAATTTTGCAGAGGGGAGGATTCGAATATTTGAGTGGCCCAGAGTTAATGTGATGGATTGCTTGCGGATATGCCAAACATCACGATAAAAAATAACGGCAGAAGACTTCTCCGTAGAGAATTGAAAGCCAGTAGTGGATGACCAGGTATGAATGGAGGACAGAGCATAATTGAGCGTTTGTTGAATGTGGGATAGTGTGGAAGAAGTGTGATAAATGGCGAAGTCGTCAAGGCTATACGAAACGGGAGGCGGGAGACAATGTGTGATAGAATTAATTGCCATTATGAAGAGAGTGCTGCTGAGGGCACAACCTTGCGGAAAGCCATTTTCTTGGGATCGTATGCTAGATAACAGTCAATTATTTTTAACCTGAAAAGTACGGGCAGAAAGAAAGTGCTGTATAAAGTTGGGGAGAGGGCCACGCATACCGGAGGAGTGAAGTACAGTCTGACCTGCCAATACGCGAGCTTTTAATACGCGATTCACCTTATACGCGAGGAGGGGGTCGAATCATACCCAAAACTTTCAAAACGCGTGATGTACCTTTAAAACGCGAATCCGGGCCCGATATAAGGGCAATTCCGGGGAGTTCAGCTAATACGCGAGGCCCCCCACCATTCCGCGCCAGTTACGTAGGCACGCAGGGCATTGTGGGATACGCCAGTCTACCCTCAGTCCATGCTCGCGCAACAGCTGTCCGACTCGTGTTGGACATTTACTGTTAATTTTAAGGCGAGTTTATTATTATTGTTATATTTTCTTATGATTTGGATGTTTATGTATACATATATGTACCTTTTGTGGCAATTGACGGAGATAAATAGGCCTAAAGTAGACAACTTGGAGTCAGTGCCGCCCATATCGATTTATTCCCATATAATACTCTGTATGGCCAAGATCCTATACCTCCACGCGGTATCGTATGCCTTAGCAATATCGAAAAAAATTGCCACTGTAGGTCGTTTCTTATTGAACCCATCACGGATTTGATGTTCAAGGCGACCCAAAGAATGTAGAGTGCTACGGCCAGGGCGAGAGCCATTCTGATACGGAGATATTAATGCCTGCGTCTCAGCATACTGCAATAAACGAGGATTTATAATTTTTTCCATCAATTTACACATGCATGAAGTAAGCACAATCGGTCGATAATTATTGAGGAGGCAATGATCTTTACCGGGTTTCGGGACAGGGATGGTGAAAGCATGACCCCAAGACGGTGGAAAATAAGTGCAACTCCAGAATTGGTTGTAAAGATGTAACAGATGTTGTAATGCAAGAGGGTGGAGATGTCGAAATAGTGCGTATGGAAACCCATCTGGGCCAGGGGAAGTGTCCGGGCAACGACCTAGTGCAAATTGCAGCTCAGGTAACGTAAAAGGGACGTTATAGTCGTGGGAAGCACCACCACGAAAGGAGAGATGAAGGGACTCCTTTACGGTTTTGTGCTTAATAAAGTGACGAGGTAATGACCGATCGGAGCCAACATAACTGAAATGATCGGCGTGCATTTCTGCTATGGTAACGGAATCAGTGATTAGTGAGTCCGAGGCAGGATCTTTTAACCCTCCTGGCCCGGGCTAGCTCTCCCCTTAGGACCTCCGAGCTGTCAACACCTCGCAGCTGCTCCCCGATAATGAGTTACCTTGTGTGAAGTTGATAGGAGTGTCTAAGTGTTGTCCCGGAAATTTATATGTGCATTTCAATAAGTAATTAGGTGTTTTATGAGCAATTCAGATTTAATTGGATATTCCAAGTAATTGAAAATATGGATTAAGTAAAACAGTTCCTGGAGTGAGATGGGATAGTGGGGCGATTGTTGTTTTTAGGCTGGCAGACGACCACCTCGCGATGGCGGGAAGGCGTGAAAGCCTAGCTGGGGATGAGGAGGATTATGAATTTGAAGGCTTTATCACCGAGGACAAGGATGATCAGTTGGCAAGTATGAAAAAACAATTAATGGGTCTTGTGAGATGGAGGGGAGTGATGGAAAATTGGAGGAAGGAGTTAGGGGCTAAAGTAGAAGTTTTGTCCGATATGTGTGGCGTTACTAGCGGGGTGGATAGGCCTAGGCCAGTAAGTGACAGCCTAGAGGCAGTGATGGCCAGAGTAGACGAGTTAGCGTCGGAAAATGTGGCACTCAAGGCTCAGCTTAAGGAATATGAGGGCCACCTGAGTGAGGAAGTAAAAGGAATTAGTGAGGTAAAAAATGAGTGGACAAGGGTAGAGAGTGCCACGATGGTAGCCCTTGAAGAAATTGTGAAGGAGCAGAAGGAAGAGAGAGAAAAGGAAAAGAAAGAGTTTGAAAAAAATGTAGTGCAAGTTTTAAAGAAGAAAGAGAAGGTAGTGAGAGAGACAATAGATAGAGGTAAGTGTGTAGTAATCTTTGGAGATGTGGAAGAGCACCTGGCAGATATGAAGGTAAGAAAGGAAAGGGATGTTGTGAAAGTCAAGGGGATACTGGATTACTTAGACGAGGGTTATGGATGGGTAAAAGAACTGGAGGAGGTGAGAAGGTTAGGAATATATAAGAAGGGCGAGATGAGACCACTAAGAGTGGAACTAAAGTTTAGATCAACAGCAGAAGCAGTAGCCAATGTGAGCTGGAAATTAAATTCGACAGAGCTGAATCATATAAGGGTAAAAAAGGACCTAAGTGTAGAAGAACGAGAACAGTTAAGGGAACTCCAAGCTAAGGCTGATGAAGAGAATGGAAAGTTGTCTGAAGAGCAAAAGAAGAAATTTTTTTGGAGAATAAGGGAAGGGCAAGTAAGGAAGTGGTACATCAGGAGCCACCAAGAACCGAAAGTAAGAGGAGTGATAGGGAAAGAGACAGAGAGACAAGTACGAAGTCAAAGCAAGGAGACGGAGCGAGAGATAATGCAGGGAGCAGGGGACCGGAGAGAGAGAGCCAGGATGTGGTGGAGAGGGTGGAACAGAGGGAGAGAGAGGGGGGAGGAGAATAGAATTAGTGGGGGAGGTGGAACTGGGTCAGGGAAGGGATGGAGGAGGAGGAGGTGAACCTGGTAGGAGGCAGAGAGGGAAGAGAAACAAGGAGGTGGATTCAAATATACTGTGCTACTACACTAATATAGATGGAATAAACAGTAAAAAGGTAGAGTTAGATAATATATTAAGAAAAGATCAACCACAGATAGTCTGTTTGACAGAGACAAAGCTGAACCAGGACTTTTACAGCAACATAGTGTTTAGTGAAGGATATAATATATGGAGAAATGATAGAAAGGGTAAAAGGGGAGGTGGAGTGGCAGTATTAGTTAAGAACCCTATGACAGCAAAGCACGTGGAGTTAAATAATGACAAGGCAGAAATAATGGCAGTTGAACTCAATGATATAGAAGGAAAAAAGCTAGACATAGCAGTAGCTTACATGCCACCAAAGACCAGAGCATGGAGGGAGTTGGAGTTTGAGGAGATGGTAGAGGATATGATTCAGTCGTTGAGAAGATTGCTTTTAAGGAAGAATCGATTGATCTTGGTAGGAGATTTCAACTGTAGTGAGGTTGATTGGGAATCGGGAGATGCAGGGCCAAATCAGAGATCTTGGGGAAGTCGGCTAGTGGAGTTGGTTACGGAAAATGTACTTACACAACATGTGAAGGAAAATACAAGAATGAGGGGTAATAACGAACCTTCTAAACTCGATCTGATTTTTACAAAAGATCATCACGAAATTAGTGATATAAACTATCTGTCCTGTAGGTAAAAGTGATCACCTATTACTAAAATGGAAGTTGACCTCGAGTAATGCCAATAGATTAGACAATAGCTACATAAATGACAGATTAAATTATAGTAAAGCTGATTATGTATCCTTGAAAAGATATTTAGAGGGAGTAGATTGGGATCTTATTTTGAAGGAACGGGACGTACAAGGTAAATATAGTAGATTCCTCGAAATTTATAGAGTAGGAACCAATATGTTTGTCCCAAGATATAAAACTGGAAATTTTACTAAGCAGAAAGATTGGTTTAATTTGAAATGCAAAAGAGCTTTGGGTAGGCGTGATGCAGCTTGGGCTAGATTAAGAAGAAGGAACACTGAGAGTAATCGGAATAAATATAAACAGGAGAGGAATAGATATGTTAACATAATTAGGCAAGTTAAAATGAACTATGAGAAGAACATAGTAAATAAATGTGAAAGTGACCCTAGATTATTTTATAAATATATAAACAGTAAGTTGAAGGTAAAGAAACAAATTACTAAATTAAGAGTTGATACTAGGACGTATGAAAATGTATCGGACATGTGTGAGGTAATGAATAACAAATTGGGGTCAGTTTTTACTAGAGAGGAAGGTTTTGACGAACCACAGGCGGGAGTACTGGAGAGTGGTCTTAGTAAGATTGAAATAACTAGAGATGAGCTGTTATCTGCGATGAGAGGACTTGAAGTAAGGAAAGCTATGGGACCGGATGAAGTGTCTGCCTGGGTTTTAAAGGAGTGTGCAGAGCAATTAGTGGAGCCAGTGAGGGACATAATTCAAGCTTCCTTAGATAAAGGACAGGTTCCTGTTGAATGGAAAAGAGCTAATATCATTCCGATATACAAGAATGGAAACCCTGAGGACCCTCTAAACTATAGACCAGTTTCACTTACTAGTATTGTATGCAAGATTTGTGAAAAGCTAATTAGGAAGAGATGGATAAAAATGTTGGAGAGAAAGAAAATAATAACCCCAAAGCAATTTGGATTCAGAGAAGGGACATCTTGTGTTACCAGTTTGCTATGTTATTACAGTAGGGTGATAGATGTACTCCAAGAAAGAGGCGGATGGGTGGACTGCGTCTACTTAGACCTTTCCAAAGCATTCGATAGGTACCACATAAGAGATTGTTATCTAAGCTTGAGACGCTAGGATGTGTCAGGGGGAGTTTGCTGAAATGGATGGAGAGCTATTTAACAGATAGGGAAATGAGGACCAACATTAGAGGAACTTACTCATCGTGGCGGAAAGTTGAGAGTGGTGTGCCGCAGGGATCTGTGTTGGCACCTCTCATGTTCCTTATGTACGTGAATGACCTGCCAATAGGCATAAACTCTTACATGTCAATGTTTGCAGATGACGTAAAAATTATGAGACAAATAAAAGTAGTTGTGAGGAGCTGCAAGGGGATTTAGATAAAATATACGAATGGAGCACCAAGTGGAAAATGAAATTTAATATAAGTAAATGTCATGTGTTAAATATGGGAAGAAGTGTGAATAGACCAAATTGGGAGTACAGGATGGGAGATAATAAAATTAGCAAGGCCGAAAAAAGAAAAAGATTTAGGGTTGATTATACAAGATAATTTGTCGCCAGAGAAACATATTAACAAGCTCTTTAGCGGAATGTATGCAATGGCCGGGAATATGAAAGTTGCTCTGAACTATTTGGATGAGACCATGGTAGCGAAAAATTATGAAGAGTATGATTAGACCAAGATTGGAGTATGCAGCAGTGGTGTGGTCCCCGCATCTAAAGAAGCATATTCACAAGTTAGAAAGAATCCAGAGAGCAGTCACTAGATTGGTTCCAAGTCTCAGAGAACTGCCATATGAAGGGAGGCTAGACAAATTAAATCTACCGAGTCTAAAAGAGAGGAGAGAGAGGGGAGACATGATAATGATGTACAAATGTACCCGGGGGCTGGAGAGGCTGGATAGGGAGGATATATTAATTATGGATACAGGAATAACTAGAGGCCACAGCTACAAAGTAAAAAGACCTACCTGCAAGAACGATATCAGGAAGTTTAGCTTCCCCTATAGATGTATTGACAAATGGAATGGGCTGGAGGAGGAGGTGGTAGGGGCAAGGAACATCCATATTTTCAAGAAAAAATTGGATAAAAAGTAGACTGAGAGACGGGACAACACGAGCTTAGCTCAACTCCTGTAAACTACAATTAGGTAAATACAATTAGGTAAATACAATGACAGTGTGGGCTACCCGGGCGATCTGGCCGAAAAACGTCTAGGCCTAGGCTACCGTATTTTTGTTTAGTTTAACTGCTAGAAATTTCCCACGCATCTATAAACGTAGTGCGGTTTCCAATCTGTAGACTGGCGTTGAGTAGAGCTCTCTAAGTCAACTAGTTCAGTTGTGATGACGATTTCCGTGGAGCGAATTTTTCCGCGATGTTGACAATATCGGAGCTTTTCAGACACTAATTTCGTCTGACGTCACAACAATAACATTGATCCGACGTCTCCTTATTGTTTTCGGAGGTGCGGTGACGCAACGATCGGCTTTGTTTACATGCGTTGGATGCACGGCGTTCAGACCAAGCTGAATAGGCTTGAAAGCTTACTGCCTATTAATAGGACACCCGGGCTCCTGCCCTTATTTCGTGGTGTCCTTTCACACGGACACCCGGGCAGGAAGGGTTAATGGGGAGAGAGGTGGCGCTACAGTGCGCCCATTGATACTCCGAAACTTCTTCCATAAGACGGAGAGAGGGGTGCGAAAAGTAAAGGACGAGATATGTGTACGCCACGAAAGAATTTTGCTTTGGATAATACTGCGTTTGAGGAATGCACATATTTTATTATAAAACGTTTTGAGGGCGATCCTTTCTATGGTGATAGTAATGAGGAGGAAATACTTGGTAAGGATAGGGGAGGGAAGTCGTAAGGGAGAATCCTTTATTCGTCGTTGTCGAGCACTCAGCTTAGAGAGGAGGCATTCAACACGATGCTTGAACTGAACCATCCTAGCTAGCTCAGGTGACCACCACGGAACCTGGCGGGGTCGCTTCCGCGGGGAGGTGAGAGGGATGTGACGGCGAGCGATGGTATCTAAGAATGATGTGAAATAATGAAAGTTATCCGCAGGGGCTGATGTCTGGGAAAAATCTGCTATGGTCGCGGAAGACAACGTAAATGACTCCCAGTCAGCTCTGGAGAGATTATAGCGGGGTATTTGGGTGGAGGGCGCAGGACATATGTATTTTAGAAGTACTGTACCGGGTGATGGTCACTTGTGTAACGATCCTCTAAAACAGACCATTCAAAAAGCGAGGCAATGTCCGCCGAAGAAAAAGATAGATCTATGGCAGAGGACGTATGATGTATAGTAGCCCTATAAGTTTGGGTGCCTAGATTAAGGCAGCACAGTGGAGAGTGTGAAAGGAATTTCTCAATCTTATCACCAGGAGAGTCAGTTGACAAGCTACCCCAAAGGGGGGAGTGGGCATTGAAGTCTCCCAGGATAAGGTAAGGTGGAATTAGCTGGCGAAGAATGTGATGAAGATGTGTCGTATCATAACGACAGGAGGGTTGGTTGTAGGAGGAACAAACAGTGAGGGAGGGAAGGGAGATGGTGATAGCAGTGGTTTGAAAAGGGTCGGGGATAAGAGGAAGAGGAACATACGCACACCGAGAGTGAACGAGGATGGCAGTTCGAAGGTGCGAGGGGGTGACAGGGGAACTAGCAGCAATAGTATAATGTTTTGGAGGAATGAGAGTATTGCCTACATGTTGCAGACATATACACACGGGTGAATACAGTCGAAGGAGTCGCTGAAGCTCACCCATACGAAGGCGAGCTTGGTACCCGTTAATATTCCACTGTATGATATTATACATCGTGTGGAGGGGGTGGAGAGGAGTCTGATGATGCAGTTTCAACTAGTAGTGGGTCAGGTGAGTGCTGTGAGGTGAAAAGAGGTGTCGCGGGTGCAGGAGATGGAGGAGGCAATGTAGGTGAATCTTTAGTGATGTCAGAAAAATGTTTAATTAGTGCGGGAGCAAGGGTAGGAGTATGAAGTAAATTTGTACGTAATGTAGTGAGGAATTGAATAGTCTCGGAAGAGTCTGGATCGGAAGGAGAGGGCAAAATATGCGAGTCGAGGAATTCACGCGACCGAGCAATGAAGTCAGGGTCGGAGTCACGTATATGAGGGTCGATAAAAGTGCGAAAGCATGCAGAACATCCACACTTGTCTGACGGGATGTTTGTGTGGCATGCGAGACCGGTACCTATAGACATCATAGAACACGAGGCAGGAAGGGTGTCGGTCGCAGACGAAGAGGACCCACCCTCCCCCAAGGGACTCTGGGAGAGGGGGGGGTGGGGGGGGGGGGGGGGTGTGTGTGTGCTGTCATGGGACATAGAGCATTAGGCGGGAGTGTATGCGGAGCAGAGGAATCAAAAGGCCGCTTGCGAGGGCGCATTTCCTTAGGTGTGTGAGGGGAGAGGGTAGGAACATGAGAAGGAGGTGGTAGGTGAACTTCAAATCGGGATGGAGTAAGAACAAAGTCGGTCATATCAGAAGTTAATAGTCCATTGATGTCCAGGAATTGTTTCCTGATATCACCTATCGAAAGGTCGGATGAAAATATATGAGTGGCACAATAACAATGGGTCGGGTGATACTGGGCATCTTTCTTGGGAGCACGTTTAGAACGGAATTGATGCAGATTAACCTCAAGGACTGACAGAGTGGAGTCTTTATGCTGGAGGAGCAGGGAGTGACCGCAATTGTGGCAACCGCAGTCAGAATCATGAGACGGCATAGGACGGTGGCAAGTAGAAGAGGTGGATACCGTACCACGGGAGAGGGGACGGACAGCACTAACAATCTTACGCCGTTTAGGTAGGGGAGATTTACGTTAGGTGGAAACAGAATCAGAGAGTTTGGCTGGTTGTACCGTGTTCTCCTCTGCAGAGACGGTCTCAAATTCATCGTCATCAGTACGGTCTGTAAAACCCTCGAAGCGATTGGAGATAGATAACGCAGGAGAAGCAAGATTACGCAGGCAAAAGGTCGAGTCAGAGGGGATACATTGGGGGTTAATATGTGATGCAGTCGGGGTGACCGAGTGGAGAGGCTTAGGAGCGACAGAGGGTGAAACAGAGGTATAGCTCCTGCGAGGAGGAGCCTTGCCCTCCATCCGTAACTGAGTCGCTGCCGTTCGGAAGGGGAGACCTTTTGCTGCTTGTAACTGCAATATGTCACAATGGAATGTGTAATGAGGGCAAGACCTGTTGTCAGCCTTGTGGTGCCCGTCACAATTGGCACAGCGGGCAACATCCGCCCGACAATTAGCAAGAGTATGTTCATCAGAACCGCAAAACATACATCGAGCAGAGAGGGCACGACACCGAGAGGCCGTGTGTCCAATCTTACAGCAGTTAGTGCATTGACGAGGTTTGTTGACATACCTGCGAATCGGGAGTTGACGGCCCGCGAGTTTGACGTGCATGGGTAGGTCATGTCTCTTAAAGTAAATCTTGACTATGCGTAATGGAGGTCGACTACCACGTTGGGTAATGGCATACGTCTCCACTTTAACGACAGCAGGGTCAGTTCTTTGTAATTGGGTAAGGACTCGAGGGGCAGAGTCTTGAAAGACCTGATCAGCAAATTCAAAGTCATTAGGGACAACCACAGTGCCTACACACTGTTCTTCTTCTTGTTCTTTTGATGTGTTCGCCGCTCTTCTAGCGGCACCAAGGAGCGCGCCGCACCTCGTTATGGGTGGTGATCTGGTGCAGTAGACTGTTTGAAGCGACAGCTCGCTCCCTTGCGAGGATGGGCTCGTCTGGCACTTTTTGCAGTTCGACATCTAGGGCTCTCTTGAAGTTGTCTAACGAGATGTCCCTCATGTCTCTTACTCGCCGTGGGAGTTTGTTGAAGAGACGTGGGCCTCTGTGTGATAACCAGCCCTCTCACAGAGAGCCCATAGCACCCCTGTTATTCATCCGGGGGATTTCGCATTCCCAGCCTCTCCTATCACTGAATTTCATGACTATCGGAGTATGTAGGTTTGGTACTAAACCCTCTGCGATTTTCCACGTGTATATTATTAGGTAACGTTCTCTTCTACGTTCCAGTGAGTACAGATTCAGTGCTCTTAACGCTCCCAATAGTGTAGATGTTTTATCGAACTTAAATGCGAAGTGAAATTTCTTTGTACACTCTCTACGTCATTTATTTCACCTGCTTTGTATGGGGATGTTAATACGCTACAGTATTCAAGCCGCGGTAGCACTAGAGATTTGAAGAGCGTTATCATAGGCAATTCCCCGCGTGTTTTAAAAGTACGCAGAATCCAACCCGTTAGACGTTTCGCAGCCGCCACTTTGACCTGGTTATGTACTTTGAAACCCATATTTTCAGGCATTAACCCCTAACTAGCGGCGCGCAACATAAGTCGAGTATAATAAATTTGGACTATCTGGTGGCGCGCGACATAGGTCGTGTGGCAATTTCAGCACGTAATGTTGCTGAGAGAGAGAGACAAGTGGTGGCAGGAGAGTAGTGAGCGTATGACTGCTCCAGAACACCGCGGGGTATATTCCTGTGAAACGGCATGCATTATATCTCAAGAACTGGGCAGTGTTATAGCATATTTGTTGTTTGTACATATATATGTATTATGTATGTTGCTTCGTAGTATACTATAAATGGAAAATATACTTGGTAAATGAATAATTAGAGGGCATCTGTGGACTCACTTTTACAATTTTCCAGCTCAGCTGGTGGGCGACGAGTGGAAGTGAGTCGAGTTGTATACTGCTATTCTATTGGTCAATAAACTGGGTGTGACGTCACGAGCGATGATGGAATATGAATGGTTGTTGTGGGAGTACGTCACTGTCTAGACGGTGACGTCACAAATTCTCGCAACATTTTAACGGGTGTAGGAATACACGTCAGTCCATATAATGAGCCTCTTTTGTTTCTCAATCCCTCTATGACGTCACATTGATTCATTTATTATCCTTGGTGTTTATAATCTCTCGGAATCGGGCCAGTCGGCCATATTTGAAATGGTGGAACTGTTGTTCAATGAATACCCGGTAGTGAAGTGTTTTTGCTTTATGAAAACACCTACAACATCTTCTATTTAACGGGATTACCAACGGAGCTTCCAGCGGAATTGTGTTAATTTGGCTGCAGACCATTATTGTCCAGTACACCAAGGGTAAGGGTTTTATACCATCGTTATTTGGGTCCAAGCCTAGGCTACGATTACCACAGAATCTTTAATGAATATCCTCAATACAGACTTATTTCCTTCACTTACCTCGTCAATAATAACCCATATAGGTGGAGAGGCCCTGAATTATATCAAAGAAAAAGTGATGTTGAAACATTATCTGCAATTTAGCCATGTTGATTAACTCTTAGCCCACTTAACCCCTTCAGACTCATATGACGCAGAGCTTGGCAGATTAGCAATAAGAAATAGAGTTCTCTCACTCTTATAATTACCTCTTTTGGCGACCGTCAATCTTTTATGAATTAAATAACAAACCAGCGGGGGTGTGGGGGTGGCAGCCCCACCTAATATACTAGGTTAGGTTAGGTAAGGTTGTTAGGTTACGCTAATATTACCCCTTATTTTCGTCTTTTACCTCTCAATTTCCCTGTACTTCATAGCCCTCCGCACTATCGGGGGCCGTATCTTAAGATCGTAATTGTTTAATCGAAGTCCTCTTTTTCTAGTTATTAAAAACGTATTCTATGGTGTATTATATGATAAATAGAAGCAATAGAACTGTTCAAATTACCTGGGAAGTGTATATTAAACAAAATACAAAACTTTGAATAATGAGGTACGTAAGAGATAGGCTATGTGTTTTTTATCACTTTTCAACCCAAGACCAGCGGGGGTCTGGGGGCACCAGCCCCCAGGATGCCCAGGTTACCTTAGGTTAGGTTAGGTTAGGTTAGGTTAGGTTAGGTTAGGTTAGGTTAGGTTAGGTTAATGACCAGTTATGTAAATACAGTAGTGAACATTTGGTTCAGTCTGTGCTCAAAAATCCATTTTCTTTAGGAGGCCATACACTAAACAATTACCGTGATGTTGAAACATTATCTGCAATTTAGCCATGTTGATTAACTCGTAGCCCACTTAACCCCTTCAGACTCATATGACGCAGAGGTTGGCAGATTAGCAATAAGAAATAGAGTTCTCTTACTCTTTTAATTAACTCTTTTGCCGACCGTCAATCTTTTATGAATTAGGCTAAATACCAAATCAGCGGGGGTGTGGGGGCAGCAGCCCCCACCTAATATACTAGGTTAGGTTAGGTAAGGTTGTTAGGTTACGCTAATATTACCCTTATTTTCGTCTTTTACCCCTCAATTTCCCTGTACTTCATAGCCATATCGGGGGCCGTATCTTAAGATTGTTGGATAATGGGGACAACTTTTTTTCCGGAGATTCTAATTAATGACAACCACTGTATAATGATGAAAACTAGCTAAAACCCCCCCCCACAAAAATCACGAAATAAAAGTTGGCCAGGTTCCTGGATATGTTCCTTAATTTGCATGAACAAATTGTAATAGGCTTATAGAAACCTAATAAATCATATAGCCTAAATAACAAATCCACAAAAATACAATCATTGAAAATAGCTGTGGTCCGTCTCCTTAATATTGACCGAAAAAAAACCCCATTCTAATCAATCTCAGAGCTCTTTCGGACAGTCACAGTTTACAAACGCCTTCTTTATGCAGTGTAATCAATATTTACCCCCTGCTGGCAACATAGATGGCGATTTCAATAATTCATGGGGGGGGGGGGGGGGGCAAAGCCCCCCCCTCAACCCATCGTGTATCCAACATTGGCAGACCATGAATAGGGCCTACACTCATTTCTCAAAATCTGGAGGAAAAAACATAACAAATAAGGGTGCGAGCCTATTCCCTATAATTACTAATATATCCGTTCATCTTGGGACGATATCGCTACTAATATACTAATATACTAATTAGTATTGATAAATAGAAACGGTTTGAATATCAAGACGCAAATTACACAGTGCACTAATGACATTATAATACACGTTGTGTGAAACATATACACCGCTGATGTTAAATTAACCGGGTGTAAGATTAAGCGGGTGTAAAAATAAGCGGGTGTAATGACGACATGTTGGCCGAGGGCTGGAATGACGTCATCGCTGAGGCCCGCCTTGGCTGAGATGTCACGATAATCAACAACCAATCACAAGCAAGGATACACAACGTCTTGGCTTGGTTAATCAAGATGGCTATATTCTAGTTAATCTCCGTGTTTCAACCCCTCTCTTTCCCTGATATATTTCATACCCTCCCCCTATCGGGTTTAGTATTGTTGAGGTAAGTGAAGAAAATAACTAAGAGATATGAGGATATAAATAAGGATCCTTAGTTAATGGGCAAACAAAATACGGTGACTACCGCTACATAGGATCTTACCTACCGCGGCGAACCTACTGACATGAATCCCACCTCCTCCCTCCCTCTCTCACTCGCTACATACTGAATTGTATAGGGAAAGTACCGAATTACATGCTTTTTGCACTCGTGTTGCGCGGTTGTTGCAAGAAAACTAGCGGTCATAAAAGGATCGTTGTGGTGTCATTGGAAAGCTCTGTTTATGCCCTTTCAGGGATAGATACTTGTTTTACGCTCTGGGTCTTATTTAGGCATGAAAATGATCACGTAAACAGCCCTATTTTGGCTAAAAACACCCCGCTGGGCGGTACATATAAATAGACCGCCTAGCCCGGCCAATAAGGTGTTAACACCTTACGAGCGGCCTATGCAGTTTATTTATATGTACCACCCAGCGGGGTGTTTTTAGCCAAAATAGGGCTGTTTACGTGATCATTTTCATGCCTAAATATGACCCAGAACGTAAAACAAGTATCTATCCCTGAAAGGGCATAAACAGAGCTTTCGAATGACACCATAACGATCCTTTTATGATGGCTAGTTTCTTGCAATAACCGTGCAACGCGAGTGCAAAAAGCATGTAATTAGGCACTTTCCCCATACAATTCCGTATATGAGAGAGAGGGAGGGAGGAGGTGGGATTCGTGTCAGTAGGTTCGCCGCGGTGGTCTGGAGCAGTCATACGCTCGCTACTCTCCTGCCACCACTTGTCTCTCTCTCTCAGCAACATTACGTGCTGAAATTGCCACACGATATATGTCGAGCACCGCCACATAGTCCAGCTTTATTTAACTCGACTTATGTTGCTCGCCGCTAATTAAGGGTTAATACCCCAAGGTCTTTCACACTGTCTTTCCGTTCTATTATGTGGTTAGATTCTGTTAAGTAATTTGTAATTTCTTTAACACCATTATTATCTCCGTACCGTATTAATTGGAATTTTTCCTCATTGAATTGCATGTTGTTTTCTCTGGTCCACTGGAACACTACATTCATGTCTTCCTGCAGTCGGCCCGTGTCCTCTTGTGTGTTTACTATCTTGCTTAATTTTGTGTCATCAGCAAAAGACGACACCGTACTATGTCTGGTGTTGGTATCTATGTCGCAAATTAGTATGAGGAACAGAAGGGGCGCTAGCACTGTTCCTTGGGGCACTGAGCTTTGATTAAGATATTCATCAGCTTTCCCAACATATTTGTCTTCGGTGGCAGCAAAATAGGCGTGCAGAGCCTCGGATTGGTCCTGTGTGGACACTTCGATCATGTGTTTGGAAGGACCCGCGGTGTGCATGGTAAAGTCCGACTGTCCGAGCAAGTTTGTCATATAAACCAAAGTCATCCATGGGTTCACCAGAGACCACGAAGTACCTCGTCCAATCAGGAGGGCCGAACATGGCGTCAAACGTGGCCTGTGGAGCTGGAACAAACCCAGCATGTTTCTTGTGCTTTGGTTTGCGAGACAACTTTTGATGTGACATTTCAGGATTGGGAGAGGGATCATGAGGTTGAGTGGAATGAGGCGGGAGCGAGACAGGCGGGAGTCTGATCAGGGCATCGTTCTGGCGTGCAACATTAGTAGCTAGGTCCTGTCTAGTAGAAGGAGTAATGGATATTGTAGACGCAGGTGATAACGCATTAAGTACCGATACCTGTGGAGGAGTGGTCATACGGGCGACGTCCCGGGACGCCCAAGGGGCCGTAGATAAGGGCAGCTTGGGATGACTGTTCACGTGGGGAGGGTGAGGGGGAGCATAAGGCAGTAGTGTCTGGATAGAAGAGCTAGTACCAGTAGATGGAGGGACGAAGGAGGGAGGCGACTCAAGGGTGGCAGTGGCACAGGACGGACCACCAGTGTGTAAAGCAGAGGGTAAGGCGGCGCTACCGTCGGTCCCAGCAATTAAGTCGAGGGGCGAGGATGGGGCTAATGGTGCATTAATAGGTTGGGGAGCAGGTAGTAAAGACGGTGGTATAGGGACAGGAGTTGTTGATGCAGACGACAACAGTCCATTGTTGATGCAGGGAGCTTCCAATAGGGAAACCGAGGTCATGGAGGAGGTCAAATAATCTTCGACGAGATGATTAGGAGAGGAACTAGGGGAAAGGTTAGATGGACAGGGCACATGGGGTGATGGGTCCAATTCCATGGCAGTGTCGATGGAGTCTTGAACACCACCGATGTTATTGTCACATTGTTGCAAGGTTGTGGTGTCGGGAGGAGGATCATCCCCAAAGGACTGACCACGAGGCGAGGGAGTTGGCCGATCAGCATTGTCCGGGGAATTGCCGAGGTTAGTGTCACCAGAGTCCACATGGAGAGGCAGTACCTCTGGGGGGTGCAAAGATGTCTCAGCTGCTCAGCACCCCCCACAGGCACATCAGGCATGCGCAACCCAATCAGCCCCCAAGTGCATGACCCCTAACATAGAAAAGGATTGAAGCCGAAAATGAGGCCTAGGCTAGCCTAAACAAAATGACAGGCAGGTAGGCTAGCCTAACAGAGGTTGAGGCACCGAAGTCTATAAGCCTATAAAATCGTTAAAAAAAGTTTATATAGTGAGAAAGGCCTGTATGGGATAATTATAATTGATTTATTTAACAAACCGAATGGCAAAGTTTTACGTTTACGCCCGCCAGGGATCGAAAATGGCAGACGATAATTACAGGTTGGGTGACAAGCCAATCGAAAAGTAAGGCAGAAGGGATAAAAGGAGGAACAAGAGTGCATAAAGTGACGAAAGAATAGTATGAAGAACGTGCAGAACAGAGGAAGTGAGGCCAAAAGGGAGCAAAGTACAAGAGATTAGAAGGAGAGAAGAGGCTCTCTGAAAGTCTAGAAGAGAGGGTACCAAAATGGCGGGAGGACAAGGCCGAAAGTTTAACTAACAAGATGATTAAGATGATACTCTTTTAAGTATCTGGGCAGTGTGTTGAGTAAAGATGGGACTATGGATGAAGAGGTGCGGGAGAGGGTACAACAGGGGAAGAGGGTTGTAGGAACGCTAAAAGCAGTAACAAGAAATAGGGTGGTCAGTATGGAAGTGAAGAAGTCCTTGCATGACAGTGTGGTAATCCCGACACTGACTTGCGGAAGCGAAGCATGGACGTTGGTTGAGAGACTCAGACCAAGAGTGAGAGCAGTGGAAATGAATTACTTAAGGAGTGCGTGCGGAGTTACATGGAGGGATAGACAGACTAATGAGGAAGTAAGAAGGAGTGTGGCGTGGAGGTAGATGTGCTGGAAAGTGTGAAAAGGAACAACTTGAGATGGTTCGGCCATATGGAACGTATGGAAAGCGAGAGAATGACTAAGAGGGTGTACGAGAGCGAGGTGGAGGGACAGAGGGGGAGAGGTAGACCGAATATGAGGTGGAAGGATGGAGTGAGGAACTACATGAACGAAGGCGGTGCTGGTTGGGGGGAGGGGCGTCGACTGACTGGGGACAGAGGTGCATGGGGGCGGTTCGTTCGTGGCCACCCCTTCGGGGATCACGGCGTCAGGCAATAGATAGATAGAGATGATTAAGAGGAAAATCAGGGGAAAGAATCACAAAATCACTGCATATCTGGTACTTGCACGACTCAGAAGGACGAACAAACCGACAGGCACACTTAAATATCCAGTATGAAAGTGAAAGGAGAGAAGTAGTCAGTCAGTCGTCGAGGAATGTCAGGAGCGTACGTCTGTCGTGCACCGTGTCTCAAACCAGCCCAGGAACACCATGAACTCGTGATGAGTCACGTCGGTCCACTGCCTCATGTGGCCCTTGGTCACCTTGTCAAAAAAGTGGACCTGGAATTGCTGCTCCTTGTTTGTCTCCTTGATGACAAATCCGGTAACCTCCTCATCAAAAAAGGCCTCAAAAAGCTCATGTGGTGGAGCATTGGGGCCTGCGGGAAAATTGGGAGTAATTCCTGAACCCTCCTGTACCTCATCAAAAGCTGGTACATCAGGGTTGTAATCTTCCCCGTCAGCCACGTCTTGCCACTAAAAAACGTAGAATGGGTCTTGGCGACGCTGACGAGGAGCTCCAGCTGGTGGCCCAGCACGCCCACGGCCAACTCGGGAGGCGCGCGCCCTAGGGCTGCCAGGGCGGGCCACAGCACGACGCCCCCGAGCGGAGCGGATGGGTTGAGGGTCGTCCATGTCCATATATTCGTCGTCGTCAGAGTGGTCATCTTGCCCTGACGGTGGACCTATATAGTCATGGCCAGAGTCATCTGTGAGGTGCCCTTCATCGTCAGTGTCCCCTACATAATCTGGCGGGGAACGAGTGATGCGTGGGCGGCGTGCGGGGGGGCGAGGTGGGGAAGGAGTGGCAGGTGAGGCTATGTCCCCCCGAGGTCCTGGGCTCCTTGGCCTGCGATGAGTGGCAGAAAGCAATGTTTCACTGTCACTAGGCCCAGGTATTGGTGATGCGAGCTCAAAGACTTCGTCAGGAACATATGTTGACGGCTGGAGAGGTGGGGAGGACCGTGGGGAAAGTTGCGGGGGCGTATGACTGGGGCCGGCAGGGGTGGACGCCGCGGGAGCCTCGAACAAAGCCCGCCTAGATTTCTGTCCCTTTTTCACATATTTCCTGCCTTTCCCCTTTTCGGCAGCAGTGTCTCCTGTCGGGGTACCTAGGAGGCAAATAGGCCGAAAGTGGGGGGTCCTCAACCCTTGGCAGTGGTGGGGGTGGTGGGGAAAAATGCGGGGCGCCCGGGTCATCTTGGGTGGCTTGGGGAGATAAGGGAGACAATGGGGAGGTGTGGTGGAGTGGTCTTGCCACTGGCCTGGTAATCCAAAGGTCCCGGGTTCAAATCCCGATGTATCAATGGGAAGATATTATTGGGATGGAATTTGTGCTGTACCTAGTATCAGTGCATTACCACAAAGCCCACCGAAACGTCAATAAAATACCCTCATTGTTCCCTGATTAAATAGCACTGTATGAATATTCCCATATTCAAAATATGCTATAGGGGTGCAATGCCTGGTGAGTTATCTGCTCAACAGGTGGCGTTGTGTGTGTGTAAGTGTGAGAGTCCGAGTGTAGTGGGTGGGACAGTGAAGCACGGGAACGAGATGGCTTCAGAGATGGGGTCGTTTCGGGTCATGAGTGAGCACCGTGCCTCATGTGAAGGCAAGATGGCAGGTGCTCGTTGTGCTCTACGTGCTTCACATGTCTCACTCCCTAGACTGGAACAAGACCTCACGGGCTTCACTGTTCATTGTAAAGCGGTGAATGTTAAGGCTCTCAGCCTATGCCCGAGAGGAAGTAAGTTGGAATATAGAAAAAAAAAAAAAAAAAAAAAAAAAAAAAAAAATGGCGGGCGAGATGAGTCACCACGCTCACACTCACTCACAGCCTCATCCTCACCAAGTCTTTTGGCTTCTTCCCTGGCTGTCGTGGCCGCCTTTTCAAGTACAGTAAACCCTCGCTATCTCGGACTAATTGGGGGGAGACCACTTCCGAGATGTCCGATTTTCCGAGATGTCCGAAGTCCGACTTATGTCCGACTTAAGAGAGGGAAAATTCCGAATTACAAGAGGAAAGTCCGCGTCACCAGAGAAATTGAGATTTTTTGTTTGTTTTGTCTTTTATCTATCTTAATGCATCTATCTCCTTATACAGTATATAACTATGTCTTATTTGGTCTTTTTTTAATCTATGAATCAATTCTAATATGATGGAATTGAAAACAATATTACCCTTCTAACACACAAATAATAAAATGAAAACGAGAGTAAATAAAAATGTCTGCTTTTTTTTTTTTTTTTTTTTTTGAGACAATGAACGGAGGAAGGAAAAACACAGATAAAACAGAAAGGTCCATGTGCCTAAAGGCATCCTCCATTCATAAAATGTTTGTAACAACTGGATTTAAACTTTTGTAGATTGTAAGTTTGTGGAAAGCAACTCGAGGGAAGTGAATTCCAAAGAGTAGTAGTTGTTCCCCAAGCTGCCTGGCCGAACAGCCCCAAGGCCCCGAGCAAGGCCAAGGCCATAACCGAGCGCCCCCACAGAACCCTCCATGCCGACCACAATAAAGCCTGGGTGACCGAAGCCACTCCATGGTGGGGAGCCGAGGAGGGCGACAGAAACCCCGGGAAACCAAAGCCCCACCCAGGGCCCTGTGCCCCTCAGCAATTATGAAGAGAAAGCTGAGGGGCAAAGGAAAAAATGTGACGCTTTGGCTTCCAATCTTGGTAGATTGGGAGGTCAATCCACGGAAGAGACGCCGTCACTTGAGATCTAGAAAATATAGAAGTAAAAGGAACAGTCAGAGTAAGCTATGGGTATGGCAGAGATCGCTCAGTTATCACTCTGATAGACCAGCCCATCACCAAAAAGAGTAGTAGTTCTAGGGATAAATGAATTTTGATAAGCAGAAGTTCTGCATTGTGGAGGAGAAAGTGTAAATTCATGGGCGCTCTCAGCTGCCCTAGTTCTATGGGGAAAGATATGGAGAGGCGGCACAATTGAAGCAAGTTCCTCAGAACAATTGCTGTGAAAATATCTGTAGAATAATGCAAGGGATGCAACGTTTCTTCGTATCGATAATGTAGGAAGGTCCTGTGTGATTGCAGGGTTATTGATTAATCTAATAGCTTTATTTTGAATTTTGTCCAACTGCCTCAATGCAACCACTCCACTTCCACTCCACAGAGGTGAACAGTAATCCATCTGAGAACGCACATGACTTTTATATATTACGGCCAACTGCTCGTCAGTGAAGAATTCTCGAACTCTGTACAGGAGTCCCAGTTTTTTAGAGGCATTCTTAGCAATGCTTCTAACATAATGTGTCCAGCTCAAGTTAGTAGTTAATGTTACACCGAGAATGTCAATACTAGGGGAAGTGGGAATATTTACATCATTAAAAATATATGGGAGTCTGTGAGATTCTGTCGGTTAGAAAATTGAATGTACAGTACAGTACTTGGTTTTTTGTGCATTAAAGGAAACTAGATTCTCTTGTCCCCATTCATTAATTCTAGAAAGGTCCTGGTTCAGAGAAATTGCAGGGTTTATTTTTGAATTTATAAGATCAGGTTGGGTGAAAGAATTGGTAAATGTGAAGAAACTGTGGAGTGTTGAGTCATCTGCGTAGGAATGTATTGAATTATGAGTGGTAGATATGAGATCATTGATATGAATGAGGAACAGAGTTGGGGCCAAAACTGATCCCTGGGGAACACCAGCATTTATTGAGTGAAATTGAGAATAAAGGCCATCTACCATTACACATATTTTTCTGTTATGAAGATAAGAAGAAATTAGTGAAACTAATGATGCAAGGCCGTAGTGTGACATCTTCGACAATAAGGATTGATGCCAGACTCCAAATGCCTTTGATATATCCAGTGCTATTGTATGTGTTTCACCATGTTGGTCTGTAGCTTGGTTGATTTGATGCGTAAGAAGGCAAAGAATGTCTGCAGTTGATCGACATCGTCTAAAACCATATTGCCTATCACTGATTAATTTATTATTCTCAAGATGCTTTATTATGTGATTATTTAATATAATTTCAAAGACTTTACCAAGAGTGGAAGTTATAGCTATTGGTCTGTAGTTTGATGGATCTGAAGAGGCACCTTTTTTAGGAACTGGATGGATGTTTGCTTCTTTCCAGGGTACTGGGAAGCATGAGGTATGAGTACACAGACGGAAATTTTTTGCCAATACAGGAGCGAGCACCAAGGAGCAATTCTTAAGTACTATTGGAGGAATTTCATCTGGACCAGGAGCCTTATCTACTGAGAGATTCTTCAAAATAGTTTGACATGTCTGGTGTGGATCTTAAGTGAGGGAATTTCAGGCGAATTAATATTAAGTACAGGGACATCTTGATTTATTTCATCTAAGGTTGAGTTGGTGGAGAAAATATCCGCAAGAAGGTTAGCTTTACCTCGTGGGTCACTTACAAGATTGCCAGTTGGAGATTTTAATGGTGGAATGGATGCAGCAGTAGTGAAGTTGGATTTGAATGAGTTAAGAGTAGACCAAAATATTTTGTTATCATTTGGATTATTTAGAAGTTTATTTGCCTGCTTGTGGAGAAAGTTTGATTTAGTTAGGTTTAATACAGTTTTGGCATGATTTCTGATGTTTCTAAAGTAATTAACCCTCTCACCACGGAAGGGCTCTTGAACGCCCATAAAAAAGCATATAACAGGTACCCGGAAGGCCTCTTGAACGCCCAGTGGTTGAAAGCCTGTGAGCTTCGTGTGCGAGGCGTCGCTCCGACGCATGTAAACAACAGCCGGCTGGACCGACGCCCCGCATCTCCGGCCACAAGAAGGAGAGCGTCGCTTGTTCGTGTGTGCCTGTATGTTGTTGTTAAGTATCGAATAGTAGTGTAAAGTGGCTGTTTTGGCCATAAAGTTATCTCCAATGAAATCATCATCACAGCTCAACCAGTTGACTTAGAGAGCTCTACTTAATGCCATTCTACAGGTAAATAACACAGCTACGCTTGGGGATGCGCGGGAATGCGGGAAGCAGTCTGATTAACAAATATACGGTAGCCTAGCCTAGACGTTTTTCGGCCAAAACACCCGGGTTTTGAGGAATATATATATAATACATAGCCGGGGCTGGAGGGTTAAAGGCTTCGTGTGTTTTTGACCTTGTGTATGCATTGTAGGCTATTGCTTTTTGTTCAGTTACTCTAGCACAATTATGGTCAAACCATTTAGGTGAATTAGATCTTTTACTGTACTTTTGATGAGGAATAAAAGTTTCCATTCCAATTTTTACAAAATCTTGTATTTATTAGTGGCCCCTCCATCATTGACGAACATGCCTATTACATAAGGCATCCTCTTCAAACACTAATCCGCCGTAGTTTGAATCTACCGCGCAGAGCATTTAAAATCTGAGGAGCCTTCATCATGAGCGCACGCAACCTCACTCATGGCTTCAGTCATTATGAATTGGGTTCTTACTACGAAAAAACTTCGTAAAAAATAAAAAAACAAACATAAAGAAAATAAGAATAACTATCCAATAAGCTTTCCATCATATCGTGGATGTACTTGTGTGGATCTTTGACCAGACGCTGATTCAGGCGTCATTCTTCCTTCTCTGCTCTACGGTCAGCCGGCCCGGACGTGTCTCTACACGCTCCGCTGGTTCCGCATTTGCTGCGTCCCTAGTGAGTTTTTTCTCATTTGTTTACTCCGGGATGTATCGAGTAAGGTTAGGATATGCGTAGCAGGAGTGTCCTGGGCTGGTTGCCCGCAGTGCAGTGTATTTTGGGTCGTGTGTTTGGGGCATCTATTTCGGATGTACCCTCGTGGTCCGGTTGTGGACAGGTGAACTTTGCTAGCTTTGTGAAGCAGGCGGCTTTCATTACGCGTTATTGCTTCCTTTTATCTTTCTGATGAGGTAGCGTATTTTTGCTGACGTTCCCAGCGTATTTTTCTTCACTTAGTGAAGTTTTTTTCTGGGTCCCGAGTCAGTTCTTCCCTTTGCCGGAAGTATTTGCTACAGTGGTGTGTTGGCGGTGGTTCCTGTTGTGATATAATTCAGTGCTTTTTGTTTATATTCCGACATGTTAATATTATCCGTCTGCCTAGGCCTAGCCAGCCTTTACCACATAGACAAGTGTTATTGATTTATTTTCTAAATATGTATTACTGTACTCACCTAATTGTAGTATACAGGATTTGAGCCTAAGCTCGTGTTGTCCTGTCTCTCTCTCTACATTTATCCAATTTTGCTTTATAAGTTTGGATATTTCTTGCTCCCACCACCTCCCCATCCAACTTATTCCAACACTCAATGCTTCTATACGGGAAGCTGAACTTTCTTACATCAGACTTACATATAACTTTCCTCAACTTACAATCATGACCCCTGGTTCTTCCCTCGTCCCTCACCACAAAATCTCCCTTGTCGATCTTCTCAAAACCTTTCACACACTTAAACATCATGATCATGTCACCTCTCTCTCTCCTCTCCCTCAGCGTTGGCAGATTTAGCCTCTCCAATCTCTCCTCATAAGGCAGGTCTCTAAGGCTAGCTATCATTTTAGTGGCAACACTCTGAACTCTTTCCAGTTTTTTATTATGTTTTATAAGGTGTGGAGACCACACCACTGCTGCATACTCCAGTCTTGGTCGTATTATTGTCCCTATTATTTTTGCTAACATCTCTTCATCTAAATAATTCAGAGCTATTCTCATGTTAGTCAACACTGCATAGGTTTCACCAGTTATTTTATTTATATGCTGTTCAGGTGACAAGCTGTCTGCCACAACTACCCCTAGGTCTTTTGCTTTCACAGCTTTACTAATTATTTCATCTCCTATTTTATATCCCCAAGAAGGTCTATATTTACTTTTTCCCATCTCAAGAACCTGACACTTACTCGTGTTGAATTCCATTTTCCAAGTTTGACTCCACTCATATAACTTATCTAGGTCTCTCTGTAATTCTTCACAACTACTCCTACTTGTAATATGCTTCATTAATTTTGCATCATCAGCAAACATAGACATATATGAGCCTATTCCCATTTGAAGGTCGTTGATGAAAACCAAAAACATGATTGGGGCCAACACCGATCCTTGAGGCACTCCGCTTTTTACCCTTTTCCACGAGGAGAACTTTCCTTTTATTACTGTTCGCATTTCCCTCCCAATTAAATAGTTTTCCATCCACTTTAATAATACTCCCTCAACCCGCCCCACAGTCCTGAGCTTCCACAACAATCTCTTATGAGGCACCTTATCAAATGCCTTCTTGAAATCTAAGTAAATACAATCTACCCACCCCTCCCTCCCTTGTACAATGTCAATTACCCTATCATAGTAACTCAACAAATTTGTGGTACACGAATGACCTTTTCTGAACCCGAACTGCTTGCTTGAAATTATTTCCCTCTCCTCCAACATACCCACCCATCTTTTTCTAATAATCTTTTCACAAAGCTTGCATATAACACTCGTTAAGGATACCGGTCGATAATTTAGCGGGTCTTCTTTATTTCCACTTTTATATAATGGAGTTATATTTGCTTGTTTCCATTCTAAGGGAAGTTCCCCCTTGTTTAATGAGTGTTGAACAATATTAAAAATAGGTCTCACTAGTTGTTCAGAACATTCTCTTAATACCCATCCAGCAATGTTATCTGGGCCCATAGATTTTCTCACGTCCAATTCTTCCAACAATGATTTTAGTTCATCCTTGTTGACTTCTATCGACTCTAGTCCCTGTATCTCGTTCAATTCCACCACAGGTTCTACATAGTCATCCTCCTCCACAAACACGGATGTTAATGTATCATTCATAATTTCACACATACCCACTGTGTCTTCATATAATTGACCCTCTACCCTAAGCTTTGTTATTTTGCCGTTGATATAACTATAGAACAGTTTGGGTTCTTTATTACATTTGTTTACTATATCTTTTTCAAAGTTCTTTTTCTCCTCTCTTATAGTCTTGACATAGTTATTTCTAGCATTCTTATACTCATTCCATTTTTCCTCAGTGTGTCTCCTTCTCACTTTATTCCATGCAGAGTCCTTTTTGTTCTGGGCAATGTGACATCGCATGTTAAACCACTCTTTCTCCTTAGCCAGCTTTCTATCCTTAAATGTTGGTACATATTTATCTACCCCCTCCCTGTAAATGTCTAGTAACATGGTGTATTTTACCTGAATATTCTGTTCTTGCTCAATAAATGACCAATCTATATTTGCAAAGTATCCTCGTAATGATTCATAATCCGCCTTACTATAATTTAGTCTATATTCCCTATGTTCCTCTCTCTGCCTTCCAGAAATTCCACTGTCAATTCAAATTCAATCACAGCATGATCGCTTTTTCCCATGGGACTCAAATATGTTAGGTTCTTTATTTCTTGGGGGTCTTTGGTGAATAATAAGTCAAGTCTTGATGGTTAATCACCTCCTCTAAATCTTGTATTTTCCATAATGTGTTGTGTTAATAGATACCCCATTGTTAGTTCAAGAAATTTGCTACCCCAAGTATTTTCATTTGAACCCGCATCCAAACATTCCCAATCCACCTCCCCGCAATTAAAGTCCCCTGCAAGAATAAGCCTATTTTTCCGTTTACAAATAATTTCTAACATACGCAAGGTTTCCAAAATTAATTCATTATATTCATCGTTGCTCCAAGATTTAGTCTTAGGAGGTAAATAATTGATACAATGTCCAATTTTGACCTATCATTATCCTCAATTTCAACTGCTACCACTTCAGCAATGCTATCACCAAGTTTTAATTCTTTAGCAGTAATTTTATTATCTACCATGATCAACACTCCTCCTCCTAGCTTTCCTAACCTGTCTCTTCTCCATGTACTGTATCCTGCACAACTAATTATATTCGTGTCTACCTCCTGGTTAAGCTTAGTTTCAGTCAAACATACTACCCCGGGCCTCTCTCTCTTTACATATTCGTCAAACTCAATCTTTTTGTGTGATGTGTGTCCTGGTTTAGTTGTGTATTGGCTAATTCCACGGACTATTTATGTGTCCTGGGTTAGTTGTGTATTGGCTAATTCCACGGACTATGTTGGGCCCGGCGTTAGTTGTGTTTTGGCTACGCCTCGGTCCTGGGTTGCGTTCAGATGGTATCTGGACGGGGTGGGTTATTTCCGGCGGGTTTTTCTCGGTTACACCATGAAAAAACCCGGCTGGTTACCGAGTTTTGGCCACGCGTGGTTTAAAACAGGCTTGTTTCCCCGGCGAGTGGGCGTCTGTGGCTCCCCAGGACTGCGTCTCTGGGGTGCCTGTTTCAGGCTCCTTCTGATTCCCGGCGGGTTGGCTGTACCCCTCTAACAGTGTTCATACGGACACGTGTTGTTTGTAGTTTTTTCGGTTTTGCAAAGCCAATATAAAACTATGCTGTTGTTGTTTTTCCTCCCCGGCGATCTTTTACAAAGATGTGGGGTTAGGAACAATTGGGGTTAACTTTTAAACTTTAAATCACCCGGCGGGTGCACCCTGGTAGGGTGGGATGACCGAATTTACAAAATTCAGTTTAGTTGACCAGACAATTGAGGGATGCATTGTGTATCGCCTCCTTCAACATACGGCAATTTAAGGCACAATTGGGGTTAACGTTTTTTAAACTAATATTCACACCCGGCGGGTGCTCCCTGGAAGGGTGGGAATCACGAATTTACAATTCAGTTAGTTAACCAGACAATTGAGGGATACGTTTTGTATCGCCGCCTTCAGCTTACGGCGCAATTGGGGTTAACGTTTTTTAAACTAATTTTCACACCCGGCGGGTGCTCCCTGGAAGGGTGGGAATAACGAATTTACAATTCAGTTAGTTAACCAGACAATTGAGGGATACGTTTTGTATCGCCGCCTTCAACATACGGCGATCTAAAAAGATACTTCGGGAGAAGTTAGATCTCGTATATTTGTCAGGCTTCCCAGTTTTTTATCTACGAGATAATTCGGGGGCCGGCGTCTTTTTTAGTTTTTTTTTTTTCCAAAATTGAATCTTGAAACAAACACCACCGGAAAGACTTCATTAGTTATAAACGCCATGCTGGTCTTTATATATTATGTCAGAGGGTATTCATAAATCTTTTGGACAAATTAAGATCTTCTGAAATCTTTTACTTGGGAAACCCCACCGCGTAGCGAGCTGTCGTCGTTCAGTATTACGTCTCGTTACCCGGCAGGATATTTAACACTTGTGTGCGACCATGTTTGGGTTATCCTTATGAGCCTTAATTCCTGGATATTTTCTTTTTTTCCAGAGCTGGGTCCCGGCGGGTCTATGCAGAACCTGGAGTAATTTTGGTGTAGGTTACCTTTCCGGCGATTTTTCTCGTTGCTCCGAGAACACCGTTTTTGTTTACCGAGTTTTAGTCAGGATGGCTCAAAATAGGTAAGTTACCCCGACGAGTTTGGTCGCTTGAGGGTTCATAAGAAACTGCGTTTTCTGTGGTCGAGCCTGGGAGCAGGCTTCCTGTGTTATTCATTACTTTATGCATTACGACCTCCTGTAATGTATAGTTTAGTGTGGGTTACCTTTCCGGCGTTTTTCTCGTTGCTCCGAGAACACCGTTTTTGTTTACCGAGTTTTAGTCAGGATGGCTAAAATAGGTAAGTTACCCCGACGAGTTTGGTCGCTTGAGGGCTCATCAGAAACTGCGTTTTCTATGGTCGAGCCTGGGATCAGGCTTCCTGAGTTATTCCCGTCGAGGGGGGTTCCACTCAGTTTTCTAGGTGATCAGGCTGCCACCTGTTGGCCTTGGTTTTCTCTGCTTTTCAAAGCCATTGAAACAATGCTGTCTGTTTGTTTGGTCTTTACCTCCCGGCGACCTTTTTACAAAGAGGTCTGGGGCAGGTATAATTGGTTTGACATTAATAATAATAATAATAATAATAATAATAATAATAATATTTATTCAGTTAGTAATTTACAGAGTTGGTACCACATAGTATGTTATAAATATGACATGTACCAGCCTTGCATAATTCCAACTAAGGATAGCCCAATAAGGCCGTTAGGCGTATTTCCATTGGTGTCCTTGTACATAAAACCCGGCGGTTGTACCTTCGGGTGGTTTATATTAACGGATTTACGATTCGAGATAATTTGCCAACCAATTGATTGATACAATAGGGTATCACGGCCTTCAAGACGGCGATCTATGAGGGCTTCTGGGAGCAGCCGGATTAGAGATTAAGATAGGCTTAGACTTTTTATGGGATAAAGAGATGCCTGAATCTTACTAGTGTTTCAAGTGTAAAGTGTTACTTGCAAGACTTCATCTTTACTAAAGATATGCTGCATCTTTATAAGGATTAAGATGTTATGCTTAATTCTTTTGGACAGATAAAAGATATGCTGAAATCTTTCATAAGGCATTGAAACAATGACGTTTGTTTGTTTAGTCTTTCCCTCCCGGCGACCTTTTTACAAAGAGGTCTGGGGCAGGTACAATTGGTTTGACATTACATATAAAACCCGGCGGTTGTACCTTTGCGTGGTTATATTAACTGATTTGCAATTCGCGATAATTTGCCAAACAATTGATTGATACAATAGGGTATCACGGCCTTCAAGACGGCGATCAATGAGGGCTTCTGGGTGACGCCAGATTAGAGATTAAGATAGGCTTAGACTTTTTATGGGATAAAAAGATGCCGGAATCTTACTAGTGTTTCAAGTGTAAAGGGATACTTGAAAGACTTCATCTTTAATAAAGATATGCTTCATCTTTATGAGGATTCAGAAGATATGCTTAAATCTTCTGGACAGGTAAAGATATGCTGAAATCTTTAATATGATACTAAAGGACAACGAAAAGTAGTGGTGGAGTGCTACGGTTCGTTGACCGGCGGTTTTGAGGCACATATTTTGTACCGTTTTTTGGGTGTAACCCTATGAGCTAATCCCCGAAAAATTCTCTTTCCAGGGCGGATTACCGGTGTTGCACCAGGTGACCAGGTAGTTCCCGGGGGCGGGGTAGTTTTCCCCCAGTCTCTGTCGTGTCGGCACTTGAACCTCTCCTTGCTGTATGTTCAACGCCGTTAAGCTCAGGTAGCCCTATCTTATTTTTATTTGTTAATGAAATAATTTAATAGCTGAATCATAATAAACATATATATTTTCTATGATTATATTATGATAATATTGTGTTTATTTATAGTAATTTATTTTAATACAATTAAATATAAATTAAATTAATTAGTATACTTTATGATTTTGCTCACCAGCTCTGCTTTCAATGTGTTACTGAGCTATGGGAGCTTTTAATTATCATAAACCTTTACGGGACTCGGACGAGGGGTCCCGTTCAGGGAGTATACGAGCTCGCAAGCGAGGGACAGCCACAGCCAAGGTGTATGGCGATACTCACAGTCGTACCTCACCCGCCGGACGATAACGCCGGCGGGCGGACCTGACGCTCTGATGACGGACGAGAACAGGTTGAGTTCCATTTATCTCTTTTCCGCCGCCAGACGCGTCTCTCATGTGCCACGTAGTCTACAAACTCCAGGATTAGCGAGGCATAGTCTCGCTAATCGCGCCCCTGTGGCCGGCGTAGTGTGGTACCAGCATTTGAACACATGGTGCCCGCACCCAGTGTCCCTCCTGGTCGGGTTGTTCCACTTAGAACACAATTGGCAACCTAGAAACCTCGCGGACATGTTCATTTTGGACATTCAGGAGGCCAAGTGGCTAGCACCTTATGGTAGCGACGTGACCAAGATATTCACGAATCACTATACCCAGTCTACAAAGCGGCAGTTTCAATCGCATTGGAAAGCTTTTACGTCTCGGATTCTTAGAACAAAACAAACTGTGCCCTCGGTGGCGTTGGTTGTTTATTATTTAATTTATCTGTTCATGCAGAAACATTTATCTGAAAGTGATTTATGTGGGCAGGTTTTAAACTCCGCCCACCTCCCCGTCAGCTCAGGCCTACATGGTCTCTGGACAAAGCATCGTTGTTATTCTCGTTCCCGTATGTACCAAAGACTGTAGATTTTACAAAAGGGCTGTATTCCTTATGGCTTTGGCTACCGGGAACAGAGTATCTGAGCTGGCGGCGATGAGCAACGCACCTAATTGCCTCAGGTTTGATAGGCTTCATGAGTGTATTCACATTGCACCTTCCCCAGGATTCATAGCCGAGATTGAGCACAGTGAACACGTGTTTTCAGAGTTCACGGTGCCGGCGTTAAACAGGAGAAAGGTGCACCACTTTTTTTTTTGCCCAGTGCAAGCTCTAACCAAATATTTAAGAGTGGCACCTCTCAATCACCAGGGTGCTTTATGGGTCGCAAGTCCGGGTGAACGATTGATGGAACGTACACTGGCTTCTCTCTTGGTCGAGGACCTTAAAGAGAAGCATCCCGGAAGGAATCTGAGTGTAAAATGGAGGGAGAGTAAGAAACTGTTCTGGAAAGAAGTCAAGAAAGTTAGGGAAGGTAGCAAGGGAAACAGTAAGGGTGTGAAAGATAAGAATGGGAGAATGCTAGCCGAGAAGCAAGAGAGAGTCGAAAGATGGAGGGAGTACTTCAGTGAGTTGCTAAATGAAAGGAATGAAGAGCCAGCAAACATAGCTGGATATGGTATGGGAGGGAGAAGAAGAGAAGTAGTGGAGGAGGAGGTGGGGATCAGGAGGTCAGAAGTGTGGGAAGCCATGAAAAGAGTGAAGTTGGGGAAAGCACCAGGAACAGATGGAGTGTGTGGGAATGTTGAGGTATGGTGGTGAGATAGTGATAGAATGGGTATGGAAAATGTGCAAACTAGCATGGGAGAAGGGGAGTGCACCCGATGACTGGAAGACTGGCATAATAGTCCCCCTATATAAGGGCAAAGGGGAAAGAGGAGTGTGTGTAACCACCGAGGAATATGTCTTCTAAGCGTAGTAGGGAAGGTATACAGTAGGGTAGTGATTGAGAGAGTGAGAGTGAGTACGAGAAAATGGATAGGCGACGAGCAGGGAGTTTTAGGAAGGAAGAGGATGTGTAGATCAGATTTTTACCCTGAATTGTGTTGTGGAGAAGTATCTGGGAAGAAACAAAAGGTGTATGTTGCCTTTATGGACTTGGAGAAGGCCTATGACAGAGTGGATAGAGAAGGTTTGTGGAAAGTACTTAGAATATACGGAGTAGAGGGCAAGTTGCTGAAAGCAGTGAAGAGCATGTATGAGGGTGCAAAGGCGGCAGTACGTGTGGAGAGTGAGCAGAGCGAGTTCTTGACCTGAATGTTGGTTTGAAACAGGGGTGTGTGATGTCCCCGTGGTTGTTTACTGTATATATGGATGGAGTTATGAAAGAAATACTATCAAGAGCAGTGGATGTTGGTGTATCGCTGAAAAGGGAGGGAATTGAGTGGAAGCTACCTATACTGCTGTTTGCGGATGATACAGTTCTGATGAGTGATAATGAATGGGAGTTGCAGGGTCTGGTAAATGAGTTTGGAACAGTGTGCGAAAAACGGAATTTGAAGGTAAATACGGGGAAGAGCAGGTTATGGTCTTCGAAAGGGGTGAAGTCACAGAGTGTGAGGTGAAGCTGAACGGTCAGGCTATGGAGATCGTCAACTCTTTAGTATCTGGGCAGTGTGTTGAGTAAAGATGGGACTATGGATGAAGAGGTGCAGAGAAGGGTACAACAGGGGAAGAGGGTGGTAGGAACGCTAAAAGCAGTAACAAGATAGTGGGAGTACATTATGGAAGTGAAGAAGTCCTTGCATGACAGTGTGGTAATCCCGACACTGACTTACGGAAGCGAAGCATGGACGTTGGTTGAGAGACTCAGACCAAGAGTGAGAGCAGTGGAAATGAATTACTTAAGGAGTGACGTGCGGAGTTACATGGGGATAGACAGACTAATGAGGAAGTAAGAAGGAGGTGTGGTGTGGAGGTAGATGTGCTGGAAAGTGTGAAAAGGAACAACTTGAGATGGTTCGGCCATATGGAACGTAGGAAAGCGAGAGAATGACTAAGAGGGTGTATGAGAGCGAGGTGGAGGGACAGAGGGGGAGAGGTAGACCGAATATGAGGTGGAAGGATGGAGTGAGGAAGTACATGAACGAAGGTGGTGCTGGTTGGGGGGCGTCGACGACTGGGGACAGAGGTGCATGGGGGCGGTTCGTTCGTGGCCACCCCTTCGGGGATCACGGCGTCAGGCAATAGATAGATAGATAGATCCCGGCGTTGTGGGTAAGACCCACGATTTACGCAAGGGGAGAGCCTCTTTACTTTTCCTTAATAATCTTTCGGTGGAAGTTATTACGTCCACACAGTTGTGGGCCTCTAATCAGGAGTTTTTGCCTCGATACCTTTCAGTAGCTCTGGACAAACCTTCCTTGCCATGTATAGCTTTACGGCAGAGGGTCTAGGTGGCCCTTTTAGTCACGTTTTGTTTAATTTCAAGCAAAAGGGGGGGGGGGGGGTGCAGTCAGTGTGACATAGGACACCCTAGACCCCTCCAGAGTATGTGTTCGGAACATACGAGCTGTGATACTGGTTGTAGGCATTGTATTATAACATTTCTCTGTAGTATTCATTGCAGGAAATTGTGCTAAAGGCCAATAGTAGTGTTACGACAATTCTTGTTGTAAGTAGCTTTGGCTGTGAAGCAATAGATTTTTGAGAAATCTCGGTAGTGGCAACTACGACTTTTACTTTTGCAGTAATTACTTCTGCATAAGTACACAAGTTCAGTACTTCTACGAATGTACAAGAATTCATTTGTGTTTGGTTATATTTTTAGGAATATATCCACTAGTTAATGGGGTTTATATGTGCACATGTAAACTTATAAGTTTTTAGTTTTCCCCACTTACTTTAAGTGGGGTGCCTTCTTAACTAGCAGATCTGTGCTCAGAGTCTCAGAGTTAACCCTTTTTCAAGCAGGCTTCTTTGAAGCACGCTCCTGCTTGTACCCCTTTTTGAATATTTAGGCTGTATAAAGTTTATGCACCCGAATATCTCTTTTTTACAAAAGTAAGAATACTATGTGGTTGTTTGATTATCTGCTTTTCTAGAGTTATGATATGATTACGAATGTCCCCCTCCAGTCTTAGAAATCAGGCATGTTCGTCAATGATGGAGGGGCCACTAATAAATTATAGGTTTGACTCCTGTAAGGAGATAAAGAAAACCTAATATTTAGTAGTGGCCCCGTAATCATTGACGACTGGGGCCCTCCCGACCATCCCCTTCCCATTCGTTGATGTATTAAGGATTTTGGTTTACTTGATATGTCAGTGAAGGAAGAATGACGCCTGAATCAGCGTCTGGTCAAAGATCCACACAAGTACATCCACGATATGATGGAAAGCTTATTGGATAGTTATTCTTATTTTCTTTTCTTATTTTTTTTTATTTTTTACGAAGTTTTTTCGTAGTGAGAACCCAATTCATAATGACTGAAGCCATGAGTGAGGTCGCGTGCGCTCATGATGAAGGCTCCTCAGATTTTAAATGCTCTGCGCGGTAGATTCAAACTACGGCGGATTAGTGTTTGAAGAGGATGCCTTATGTAATAGGCATGTTCGTCAATGATTACGGGGCCACTACTAAATATTAGGTTTTCTTTATCTCCTTACAGGAGTCAAACCTATAATGTGGCTCAAGGTGGTGTGTGCATCATTAGAAAAGAAAGGGGTCCAGGGAATATCAATAAAGAAACCTTGAAGACCCTCCCAGTCTGCCCTATCGTAATGCCATTTAGTCACCAAAACAGGTTCAGAGTGGGAAGGTGTGGTAGGTGATAGACAGGTGGCCTGTATCAGACAGTGATCAGAAGATCCAAGCGGGGACCTCACTGTAACATCATAATTTTCTGAATTGGTTGTTAAAAATAAGTCCAGTAGGTGGGAATTATGATTAGGATTATCTGGTACACAGGTGGGTTGGTTGACTAGTTGAGTGAGATTAAATGAGTCTGCAAATAGCTCACATTCAAGACCAGCATCATCAGTCCTGGCTGAATGAGTGAGCCATTCAACATTATGGACATTAAAATCACCCAACACAGTGATTTCAGAAGAAGCATTTAAGTTGAGTACACTGAGTTGTGAGGACAGAGAATCAAAAAGACTTTGCTCTGGAGGAGTATTTGGGGAACGGTAGATGCAACATATGTATTTAAATTTACCAGCAGAAATTAATTTGTATATAGAATAATCAAAATAGGGACAATTGAAACCAGTAACCTCCTCCAGGGCAATTTCAGATTTTGCGAAGCAACATACACCTCCTTTAGGTCTGAAATTTTGGAGCAGTTGATAACCTGGAAAATTAAATCTAGACGTGTCAGATGTGGATGTTACTTGAGTCTCTGTCAAAAAAAGGAGAGTAGGGGATTCTGCTTGAAAAAATTGATGTACAGAATTGATGTTAGAGTGAAGTCCCCTTATATTTCTAAAGAAAAAGCTGCACCGACGAGCAGCTTTGGGACGTTGCAATGCTCTTGACACAGTCGCATGATGACGACCGGGAGGGCCCTGTGTCAATGATCCAACCCTGCCGGGGGTGGATATCCGAGGGACCACCAGGTTTGCTCTTAACAATTGTACTGCCATATTTATTTGGTAAAGGTGTATGGTGTTACATGATATGTAGTGGGAAGAGTAGTGTTTTATGGATAGAGGATAGCGATGTAGGGCAATGTCGTGAAGTTGGATGTGTATGTTATATAAAGAGGGTTTTCCTGATACCCCTGATGTGTGAGGCAGAAAGATATGTATCCAGCTACCAAGGCCTGGGAGAGAAAATGGAATTCAGGCTATTCCCTGAGTCTCCCGAAACCTTGGCGGTAGTACTTCCCTGGGCGGGGCTGCCTACCCCTACTACCTTGCAGAAACATAAGTCCGTCTCATATATGTTAGTATTTTATCGCTCGCTCGCCCCTAGCCACTCTCTCTCTCTATCTATTTATCTCTCTAATGTATCTAACTAACTCCCTTATACATTAACATAACTATGTCTTATTTGGACTTTTTGTAATCTATAAATAATTTCTAATGCGATGGAATTGTAAACGATATTATCCTTCTAGCACACAAATAATAACATGAACTGTGTTCCGAGCTTGAAAATAAACTAATCTCCTATGCTGATGATACAACTTTATATGCGTCAATTGCATCACCAATAGATCGACACGTAATTGCTACTGCTCTGAATAGGGATTTAGCCAAAATTACATCATGGTGTGAACTTTGGGGCATGAAACTTAATGCTAGTAAAACACACTCCATTATCATCAGCAGATCTCGTACCTTGGATCCTCCCCATCCTTATCTACAAGTTTCTGGTGAGCAAATTGAGAATGTGGATACTCTGCGTTTGTTAGGAGTTACTCTTGATCCCAAACTTACTTTTGAAAAGCATATTCGTTCTTTCTCCTCTTCCATTTCCCAAAAAACTGGTCTGCTTCACAAGGTTTATAAAACATTTGCTTGTGACGCCACAGTTATCAAGTCTTTTTATGCTTTTATTTTGCCACATTTCGAGTACTGCTCACCTGTCTGGTTGTCAGCAGCTGACTGCCATCTCAAGTTGCTTGACAGGTCGCTAAATTCCATCAGTTTTATTCTACCTCATTTGTGTCTTGATCTGTGTCATCGACGTAAAGTTGGTGCCCTTAGTCTTTTATTTAAAGTTTTTAACAACCCTCAGCATCCCTTACATGGGGTTCTGCCTGGGCCCTATGTCCGGGCTCGTGCAACTAGATTCACAAGCAATCTTAATGATCTTGCCATGAGCCGTGTTAATTTTTCTACTACACAGTTTTCACGGTGTTTTGTGCCGGCCATGGTTGACTTGTGGAATAAGTTGCCAAATGAGCTAGTCAATTCAGCTAATATCTCCATTTTTAAGTCTAGAGTTAATGCTTTTTTGCAGCATTAATTCTAATTTTTAAACTTATTTTATTCTATTTTATTGCATTATATTTATGCTTGATATCCTCCACTGCATAATATGTTGTCTGTGTTTAATATGTGTATATGTACAGCACAGTATACAGTATATGTTTTTATTTTTTCCTAAGTTGCCGTAGTCTCTCTCCAGTGCCTCCGGGTGTTTTGTGTGGATTGATCTTGATGGTGTTTCTGCACCCTGGTTGGAGACTTCGGCATCTCATATAATAATAATAATAATAATGAAAAAGAGTCAATATAAAGTCTCCTTTGTCTTTTCAGAACCAATTAAGTCGTCTCTAGTTCGTGTTTATCGCTCACTCCCCCTCTGCAACTCTCTCTTTCTATCTATCTATCTATTTCTCTAATGCATCTACGTAACTCCCTTATACATTAACATAACTACGTCTTATTTGGACTTTTTGTAATCTTTGAATCATTTCTAATGCAATGGAATTGAAAATATAATATCCTTCCAGCACATAGATAAACAATACATAAGATAGTCAAAATATTTCAACCCCTCTTGCTATGCGAGGCGCCGAGGTTCAGGGACCGAAGATTTACGTTTGATAGATTTTTTTTTTTCCCCCCACGGTATACACAAAATGACATGTAACATGTTTTTAATTGACATTTGTGTAGTTTTTGCTGATTATGAGTTGGTGGAAAAAAAATCTTTAATTCCATCATATCGGAAATGATTCACAGATTATATAGAGACCAAATAACATACACTTTTAAGAGTGTTCAATAGTTTGCATTATCAATAGGGTGTAGCACAAGGCTTATCAACATCATCATAGTAACGGGGTCGGGGTTGAGGCCGGGACGGGGAGGGGAGGGGAGGGAGTAGGCCTACAGCGGTGGGGATATCCTTTTTTTTTTTTTTTTTTTTTTTTTATGTGAAATTTATCATATTAATGACAAATACGACTCTTATTATGTTTTCAGGGACAGTACAGCACATAGTAATTAATATTAGCACAATAATTAAAAGGCACAGGCTTCAATTCATCCTAAAATCACTTAAAACCGAGTGAGAGAACATTGTAAACCGGACACAAATCCCGTCCAACTCGGAAATTGCCGAGATATACAGGGACATCTCCGAGAGGCCTATGCCATTCCGAGAAGTGCGGGTTTCCGACAATTAGAGGTCCGAAATGGCGAGGGGTTACTGTTGTTGTTGTTGTTGTTGTTCCCTAAGCTGCCTGGCCGAACAGCCCCGAGTCCCTGAGAAAGGCCATGGCCACGATCGGGCTTTCCCACAGAGCTCTCATTGAGTGTAGATTGTGTTGTTGGCGTAAGTGGTTGTGTGAAATGCAGTCTTCTATGATGTGTTTAATGGTATGGGGTGCTGTGTTACATCCCGGGCAGGTGTCGACAACGGAGTCATCCAGTCTCTTCTGATAGCTCAGGAGAGCTGGATGGTGTCCGCATCTCAGCCTGGCCAGGTGGACTCTGTCCTCGCGAGGAAGGGAGGATTCGGAAGGATGGATTTCGGGAGGTCGTGCATGCAGCTGCGTGTTGTCTGTGAGTGAGTGGATGGATCGGTGAGAGATATGAGTATGGATGTGCTTCTGGAAGTTGGTTCGGGGTGGGCAGGGAGGGAGAGAGGACAATAATTGTGTGTGATACCGTGTGCTGGGTGTTGTTTTGATATTTCTTGGTGTCTGTGGGTGTGTTGCCATGTAGTTTAGTGGGTGGTCTTGGTTCGTGGAGGCTGCTGCCAGGAATTGAGTGCCTCTCATGTCCAGATGGTCTTTGACTTTGAGGATTTTGGTTTCTTGATGTAGGTGATCTGTGGGTGCAGTAGCTGTGCAGCCTGTAATGATCTTCAGGGCTTTGTTTTGAATAGTCTGTAAGGTCTTATGATGTGTTTCAGCTAGGTTAGAAGCCCAGGCTGGGCTTGCGTATTCCATCACTGATCTTATGTATTGTTTATATACTGTGGTGGTAGTTTCTTTGTTGTGTCCAAATTTTGTGTGAGCAAGTGACCTGAGGGCGTTAAGTCTGGGTGTCAGTTTCTTTTTAATGTTTGTGGTGTGCTGTTTGAATGTCATATGAGTATCATATGTTACTCCTAGGATTTTGGGTGTGTGTGTATGTGTTAGGGGTGTGTTGTTTATGGTGAGTTGAGGGATGTATTCGTGTTCTCCTGTCCAACTTGTGAGCAGGGTTGCGGTGGATTTGGCTGGGGCTAGATTAAGTCTGTTTGTAGTGCACCAGCCATGTAGTGTGTTGAGATAGGGTTGAAGGAGATCTGTTGCTCTTTTTGGGTTATGGTGTGTGCATGTGAGTGTTATGTCATCTGCATAGGAGGCTAAGTTTATTTGGGGCGTATTGGGTGTAGTTATATCGTGCATGTACAGATTGAAGAGTGCGGGCGATAGGACGGATCCTTGTGGGACTCCGTTTGGAAAGTTTCTGATTTTAGATGACTGACCGGCAAAAGATACGTGTGCACATCTGCCTGCTAGGAAGTTGGCCAGCCACCGTTTTGTGTTGTTGTGCATGTTTGTGTTGTAGATTTTGTTTGTTAGGTTGTGGCGGGGGATGGCATCGAAGGCTTTACTAATGTCGAGTGTGGCTAATAGTGATCTGTGTGGTGGTCTAGCTGAATTGATGCCGTCGAAAGCTCTTTGTGTAAGGTCTGTGAGAAGAGTGTTTGTGGAGTGCAGTGGCCTAAAGCCATGTTGTGTTGGAGCTAGGGGTAGGTCAGGTGTAATTAGTTGTAATACTAGGCGTTCCATGACTTTGGAGGGGGAGCAAAGGAGTGTGATGGGGCGGTGCGAGGAGGGTAGCGTGGGGTCTTTGTTGGGTTTGGGGAATGTGATGATGATACCATGCTTCCAAATGTCTGGTATTGTGTTGTGTGAATAGCTGTAGTTTGATATGTTAGTGAGTGCTTGTATGCCTTGTGGTCCCAGGTGTCTGAGGTGTATGTTGCTTATGTTGTCTAGGCCACAGGCGGGTGAGTGCTTGAGATTGTTGATGATATGCTTTGTCTGGTGATTGGTGAAGGGTGTATAGTCAGGGTCTGTGGGGAATTGTCTCTTACGTCGGATGACACGTCGGTCGTCTTTGTGAGGTTTTAGGTGGCTGACATGTGAAAAGTGATTGATGAGAGTGTTTGCTTGTTGTTTACATGAAGGAGTAGAGTCTGTTGTTGTGATTGCAGCATGTGATTGTGTTGTGTTGCTGTTGGAAAGTGTGATGCTGTTTAGTGTTTTGTATAGTTTTTTGGGGTTTGTTTTGTGATCAAGTGTTTGTAGGAAGTTATTCCAATTTAGTTTTTGTTGTTCTTGTATTTTGTTGTTAGTTTGGGTGTTGAGTGCTTGAATTTGTTGTGTGATGTCTTGTGTGTGGGGTGCTGGGGAGTGTTTCAGTATGTCTCGTTGTCTGATGAGGTTTTGAATTTCTGGTGTGAAGTTGGGGTTGTGTCTTTTTCTGTTACCTCTTGGAATGTGTTTCTTGTCAGCGTTTTGGATAGTTTTATTGAGTATGTGTACAGCATTGTTGATGTTAGTGATGGGTGTACTGTTTAGAGTTGTGAAGTGTTGTTCTGTCTCATTTGTGAATGCTTCCCAGTTAGCTCTTTTATAATTGGTGTATGTGTGTTTGTGGCTAGCTGGGGTGAGTCTGGTTTTGGTGGTGATAATGATCGGCAGGTGGTCAGAGCCTAAGGTTCTGACCACCCTCCAGGATGTTGTGGGGGCGAGTTCTGGGGAGCAAAAGGTGATGTCTGGAGATGATGGGTTATAGAGGGCTTGGTGAGGAATATGGGTATGTTGATGGATGTCGTTAAGGATGATGAGGTTATCGGTTTGGTTTTGTAGTACCAGCCCTCTGTCTGTGTCGGGGTTGTCGACAAACCAGGCCGACGTCTTGGCGTTGAAGTCACCACCCAGGATGATGTGTGGGGTGTGTGGGGTGTTTGTGATGTGTTGTAAGTGTGGTCTGTATTCATTGGTACTGTAGGGGATGTTTGGGGAGGGATGTATGTGTTTATGATGGTTATGTTGGAGTTGTTGCCAGTGCGTATTTTAATTGACTGTATTTCTGTTGTGTTATCATTTGGGGGGAGGAGTGATTTGGTTTGTACACTGGTTACTATGTATGATATTTCTTTGTGTACCAGGGTGATGAGTCCACCGCCCCCGCCGACAGCCCGGTCTTGTCTGATGGTGGTGAAATTATGAAATGTGGGTGTTTTTTGTGTTGTGCGGAGTTTTGTTTCTTGTAAGATGGCAATGTGTATGTTGTGTTGTTTGATGAAGTGTGAGAGTTCGTGTTTCTTTGTGTTGATGCCATCTAGGTTCAGTTGAAGAATGTTAATGTTATTAGCCCGATGTATTTTGGGTGCTTCTGCACGAGAATGGGGTGGGGGTGGGTGGGGGTGATGGTGGGGGTGGGGTGAGGGAGGGGCTGGGGGTTGGGATGGGTGAGGTGGGGGTGGGGATTGGGGAGCAGGAGATGGGGGTTGGAATGGATTAGGATGGGGTGTGGTGTGTTGAGTTGAGGATGTGGATGGTATGGGAAGGTTAGGTGGGTTAGGGAGGAGAGGTGGACGGGTTTTAGGGGGGGGAGTGGATGATATGGGAAGGTTAGGTGGGTTGGGGAGGAGAGGTGGACGGGTTTTAGGTGAGGGATTTGACTGGGAGAGGGAGGGGCATGAGGAACAGGTCCAGGTGTTTGTGTAGTGTTTCTTGGAGGCAAGTGTTGTGCAGGTCAAGTGGGTCCAGTTCCCGCATGAATTGCAGAGAACTGAACCCTTAGTATGGCGACTCGAAGTGATGGGTTTTGAGCAAGTTGGACATATGTATGTGAACGTGGGTCCTGGGTTGCTCTCAATGTCTCCGGCTAGAAGAAGTCTTCGAGAAATGACAGCCGGAGAGTCATTTCTCGGTGTAGCAAAAACTGTGTGATGTGTGTGTGGTGTGAGAGGTGTGGAAATTCCCGGCGCGACCGAAGCCGCTCCAAGGACCCGTGCCCCCAGGGAGGGGGCAGGGGATGGTTGTGACGGTTTGGCTCCCGAAACTGCTCCCCGCGGCCGGCATCCGGTTTTCCTCCACTGGTCGTTGATTTTGTCTTCGGCTGTGGAGGGTCGGCAGCCATCCGCGGTTGGCAGCCTCGGGAGGTGGCCCCACGGCGTAGACGCCGCCACATCAGGGTTACTGTACTTGCTTCTTATAGAAGCGTAGCTTGAAAGGCGATTTAGCTGGCGAAGGGCTTGGAGTCGTGTCACTCAACTGAAACTTGGAGAGTCACCTTGAACTCTCCCACTCACTCACTTTCCCCACTTCACTCTCTTCAGCTAAAACAGCTTCCGCGAAAGCTGCTACATCACCTTCATCACCCTCATGTTCACTCCCAAAACCCCTAAATTGCGTACCATTGTCACTGTCATCGCCATAATCACTCGACTGATAATTAGCCGATTTATCACTGCCTTCATCATCAACATTATACTGTGCATCAGCACGCTCATAGATTCTCAATGTCTCCTCAATACCTCCGGGAAATAACACATTTAGGCGGTGGCGTCTGCGTAAGACGCGACGAGCTTGGGCGGGCGTCGTAGGGAGCACGGTATCGGACACAGCGGAATCACTTTTTGGCGTACTATCCATGGTGGCGTCGGGGTAGAGACTGTTGTCGTGGCGTAGTTCACGTCTGGTGGCGCCATCTACCACCCACGACACCAAAAATTTACGGGCGCCATTCGAAAGCACGTACGCAAGAACTCGGAGCCTCAGAGCCCGTCCGGGTTGCGCGGGCCGCGTTTGTTATGGATGCCTCAGAGCCCAACCGGGTCTGGAGGGTTAAGAGTGTAGACAGAGAAACTGATTTGGGAGTAACAATATCGAGTAACTTAAAACCGAGTCAACAATGTTCAGAAGTTGTTAAGAAGGCAAACAAAATAATTGGCTTTACAGGCAGGTAATTTGAACATAAATCCAAAGATGTAATCCTAAATCTTTACAATTCCTTAGTCCGCCTCTCCTGGAATATTGCGTTTAATCCTTGTGCCCTTACTACCAGAAAGATATAGACAAGCTAGAACGAGTTCAACGTAGAGTTATCAGAATTATACCTTACCTAAAGAACAAACCATACGAGGAGCGTCTTAGAGAATTAAATCTATTTCTTTTAACCCAGTGCAGACTAAGAGGCAACTTAATTCAAGTGTTCTAAATCATCAATGGCATCGACAATATGAACTGTAATAAAATAGTAAACTGCTTTGTCTCTGCATCATATTAATGAAACATTTACATAATCACCAACATATATGGCTGTAAAACTTTGTAATACCTGAGCAATTAAGATGGGGATAAGACAATTTCCTGCAAGCTAAGAAAAAATTGACCACAGGGGCTGGTGTTAGTTTTATGGCAAAGGAGGGTGGGCCGGAGTGACAATGACCTGCAGTAAATGTAAACATGAACCATACCTCCAGAAGAATATGATGGAGTTTTCTAAGAAGATCCTCGTCATTCTCGTAGCCTTCAGGCAAAGTGTCTGGCAAGTCCTCCTTATGGCCAACCTGAAAGATGAAAAAGATTATATATTTTTTTTCCTATGTGTGTGAAGGAGACAAAAGGCAGTGCTGCCTGCAACAAGTGTCCCCCCAAGTTGAAAGAGTGATAGAGAGCCAACGTCAAGGTACAGTACGTTAAGAGTCAAAATGTCTAGACACACAGAGCTTGAAGTAATTTAACCCTTGTCTAGCGGGCCCTCTGTGGCCGTTTTGGGCCTTTTCAGGCCGTTCTGACTGCTATATCAACCATCAGTAGGAAAGGAACTGTATTGCGCCGAAAACTAGGTGGAAATCGCTACACAATGACGCCACATACAGCTACGTAGCACTCGTGGAGCACTGACAGTGTTACTTCGAAGATGGAAGTTTAGCTGATTTTGCTACCTTGCTCACTTTTAGCGAACTATTGGTTACACTGTCATCCTCCCGCGCGGTGGGGGAACTGGAGTTAGTGTGGGCCGGGAGGCCACAGATGTCGGACGTATGGATCATTACTATCCCACCCATTTTCACTCGATTTCCACCCTTTTTTCACCCGTTTTTTGCCAGTTTTTTCAACACGACTTATGTGGTGAGCCGCTTTTTAAGGGTTAAGCCATAGGATGAGGGAAAGATAGACCGACGGAGAGAGTTTCATAGCTTACTTGTTGAGTAGAAGAAAGACTGAGAAAATTAGTTCACACTTAGTGAGTTGAACAGAATACGGGTGGGAATGTGTTGACAAACTTATTTTTGTAAATTAATGAATAATGTATGTACTGTACAGTACTGTACTACATGCAGTACAACTTCATCACCAAAAATGGATATGTGTGCTGTACTTCAATTTAACATCTTCAATACGATGTTTGACATTTTAATTTTATTAGGCCAACATTAAATAATTATAGAATATGCAGTTCAGGAAAGAACATTATTCACCTTACAATTTTTTTTAAATATTTTCATTAACCCTTCTAGCCCGGGGCTGCCCTCCTAAGGACGTTGTTGAGATCCGGGCGATATGGCCGAAAAATTTCTATGCCTAGGCTACCGTATCTTTATTAATTTAACTGCTAGAAAATTCCCACGCATCTCTAAACGTACTGCTGTTTCCAATCTGTAGACTGGCGTTGAGTAGAGCTCTCTAAGTCAACTGGTTCAGTTGTGATGACGGTTTCCGTGGAGAGAGTTTTCAGGCGATGTTAGCAATATGACAAATTTTTCAACACTAAATTTGTTTTAGCAGACAACACAATAACAATGCTCCGACGTCTGCTTGCTTTCGGAGGTGCGCGCGTCGCCTCCGACCAGCTGTGTTTACATACGTCGGACGCACGGCTTTCAAAACAAGCTTAATAGGCTTTCAAGCTTACGGATTACAAGGGGACACCCGGGCTCCTGCCCATCTGCCGCGGTGTCCTTTTAAAATGCTGCCCGGGCGGGAAGGGTTAATCCTCTCAGGTTCACGGTTGCCACTTACTATCTAGGCAATTACTGTATTTATCTAAATATGTAAAACTATAGCTAAGTTAGCCTTAAAAACACCTTTTATTTCAGTACAATAAAAACAAAACAAAAATATAATTTTAAGGCTAACTAAAGAAATTTTGCAAACTTTCCTGAGGGTAATTTCAGTTTTAAAATATGCCAGCGAAAACGCGATTTGTGTTATTGAATTATCATTAACTTACGATAACTTGGTTTTAAAATTATCGATCGAGCTTAAAAATTGGGTAAGAGAAGCTGGCAAGGAAAAATTCCTGTCCTCAGGAGACCAGCTCTAAATTGACCCAGAGGTCGTTCCCAGCACCTTTATCCAGAGATTACAAGGGGGTCGGATCCAGCGTGTTCCCGGTGCACCCCACCAGAACCAGCCGTAGTGACGCACCCCGTGCGCATATACGTCACTATGGCTGACCTGGTATTATATACCTGATGACACGGCAACCTCCTGGAGCGCTACCACCAGGTTTGGGCCCCTATACTGTTAGGCTGGGAGTGCCTGTCTTGGAAAACACTGTGCACTGTGCCCTCTGGATCACTTCGGTCAGGTCCATCTAACCTGATGTCACCTTATGTTGGATTTACCACTGCTAGTGGCACTGTGGAGCATGTCGCCCTTCGCCCTTAGTTGTGTAATGAGAATTGGTGCAGCAGACTGTTTGAAGGGGCGGAGAGTTCCCCTGCGAAAATGGGCTCATCTGGCACCTTTTGCAGTTCAACATCAAGGGGTCTCTTGAAGTTGTCTATCAACACGCCCCTCATGTCTCTTACTCACCGTGGGAGTTTGTTGAAGAGATGCGATCCTCTATGTGATAACTAACCCTCTCAGAGTGAGGCCGTAGCACCCCGATTTCTTCGCAATCCCAGCCTCTCCTATAGCTGAACTTTGAATACATTGACTGGGCCCAAAAAGTCTTGGCGAATCTCGTTGATGCTGCTCTTAGTCAGGTCACCACTGACCTCTTGCCTGTTGAACGTCTCCGTACTTCCATTGATATAGCGAAGGAACAGTTTGCCCTGATTCCTCTATTTGAGTTGAACAACTGTGAATTTTATTGTTGTTGTTGTTGAAGATGTATTTATTTTATACTAGCCCTCATAGGGCTAGTGTTCGGTGGGGAGTTAGTAAGTCAAGTCATATAGGTCACTGGTCAGATATCATTAGGTCTATAGAGATTAAGAGCTTTCAAGAAATGACGGAGGCTAGGAAAGAGAATGAATCTGAGTCAGAAAGGATGTCCTTTAACCCTCCAGCCCCGGGCACTTAAGCTCCCCTGTATACCTTGGTACCGGGTGTTTCGGCGATTATTGTGCTATGTTAATTCAGCTGTAACTTAATAAAGACATCATGGATTATCATGAATAAAACACCAAAATATTCGTCTCACCTTCGTCTGTAGAATGGCATTGAGTAGACATCTCTAGCCCCAGTGGTTGCAGAATGGCGAGTGTGCGAAGGAGTAAGTTTTTCCGCGGGAATTTCTTGCCGCGTTCGGATGCCTCGCCCCGGCCAGCGCACACCTAGCCGCTTGTCGCACCAGAGTCTTTGCGTTCGATAGGCGATTTTAGTGATTGATGTTGACAATTGGATGTTTGTTGAGATTTTTTGAGTTATTTTGAGGACAATCATATAAAAGTATGTGTATTAGGGTGTCACTGTCACTGATATTGCTCATTTTGACTTGATACCGTACTTTTTATTACTAATTGAGCTACGTTATTCTAATATTAGGCACTGATTATTCGTTATCACAGGTGTTTATTATCAATTGCACATCAAATATTAGGTTTTGTGTCACTTTCACTTAGGTAAATATGCTTTTAGGGTGTCACCATCACTGATGTTGCTCATTTTCACTCGATACCATACTTTTTACTACTAATTAGGCTAAGTTATTGTAATATTAGGCACTGATTATTCATAATCACAGGTGTTTATTATTTCAATGTCGGTCGCCCGGGGCAGCTTGCGTAGATAAGGGAGACAATGGTCGCCCAGAAAACTATGACTCACCACGCTCACCCTCACTCGAACTTGAGCTCTCCCACTCGCTCACTTTACCCACTTCACTCTCTTCACCTTCACTTGCTTCCGCGACACCTGTTTCCCCACCTTCAGGATATGCATCGCTCTCATGTTCACTGTCAAATCCCTTCAACTCAATTTCTTTGTCACTAGTAGAATATGCAAATCTCTTCAACTCAGGTTCTTCGTCACTAGTAGAATATGCACTCGATGCGCAACAAGACGAATGGCCACTGCTCATCTCGTCACTATCACTGTCAAAATCTAGCTCACGAAAATATGCAAATCTCTTCAACTCCGGTTCTTCGTCATTAGTAGAATATGCACTCGATGCATAACAAGACGAATGGCAACTGCTAATCTCGTCAACATCACTGTCAAAATCTAGTTCACGAAAGGTTCTATCTATTTTTCCCGGAGAAAGAACATCCTTGGCGAGGGGCCGTCGTGTAATACGACAGGCCGGGGCGGGAATCGTAGGAGGCACTGAATCGGACACAGTCGAATCAATTTTTTTGGTAGTATCCATGATGGTGGCGGGGTATAGACTGATGCTGCGGTGTAGTTCGAGCGTGGTGGCACTGTCTACCACTTGTCAACAAACAAAATTGACGCGCGCGTTTCGAAAGCAAAAATTCAAGCAATGGATTTCAGAAACCCATCCGGGCCCCACGGCACGAGTTTGTTATGGGCTTCTGGAAGCCCAACCGGGTACCGAGGGTTAATGAGATGCGTCGCAAGAAGCGCCGTCTTTCAGGGTTGTACATGGGACAAATGCAAAAAATGTGATAGATAGTAAGAACTGTGTGACAATGGTGACATTCTGGTGAGGAACTACGGGGAGTGGTCATTAGATATCAATGAGTTAGTCGTGTGTGTACTATGCGTAATCGAGTTAAGAGGGTTTGGTCTGTGAGGCGACTAAAGAGGTTGGGTCGGTGGGCTTGCGACCCCCACCCGTGAAAAATAGGTAGCAACGAAAAACGAACGATCAGCCTCGGATGCGGACGGACCCTGTGTTGATGAACCCCGACCGACCATGGACAATCGTACAGACAATCTTAGAATAGGAACGTGGAATGTGAGAGGCATGAATGATGACACAAAAGAGAGAGAAGTCTTGGAAGTGTTAGTGAATGCCAGGCTGGATGTATGTGGAATGACAGAGACCAAATGGAGGGGTACAGATGTGAGAGAGTGGGAGTGTGGAACGGGTGTGTGTGCTGGAGTGAGTGAGGGACAGCGAGAGAAGGTGCGTGTTTGTTTGTAAGTAACAAATGGAAGGAGCTTGTAAGAGACTATGGGTCTGTGGGTTCAAGGATTGTGTGGGTGAGAATGAAAGTAGGAATACAAACGTGGGTGATTGTGTGTGTGTATGCTCCGACAGAGGATAAAAAAGTAAGAGAGAAAGAGGAGTTCTGGGTAAATGTGGAGGCGTGCCTGGATAAGTTTGGCAAGAACGAAAGAATATTTCTGATTGGGGATATGAATGGGAAGGTGGGTGATAGGAAAGTTGATGGAGTGGTAGGAGGGTGAATGGGAATGGTAGTGCACTTGTGGACGTATGTGTGGGGAAGAGGCTGTGGATAGCCAACACCTTCTTCCGACACAGAATGATACATGGGTACACATGGAAAGTGGTGTGGACGATGAAGGATAAGGATAAGACAGTGGTGGAACGAAAGGCACCGATTGATTATATATGTGTGGATGAACGAATGAAGACATCTGTGCTGGATGCTAGGGTGTATAGGGGTATTGGAGGGGGTCTGTCTGATCATTATGTAGTAGTAGCTAAAATTAGAATACAAAAGAAGTGGGTGAGGAGAGCTGGAGGGAGGCGAGAGGAGGGTGGAATGGCGATGAGGGTGGAGAGGCTGCAGGAGGAGGAAATCAGGGAGGAGTACAGGAGAGCAGTAGAAAGACGACTAGGTGGGTTCGACCTGGAGGATATGGAGGAAGTGGAGGAGATGAGCAAGGTGTTTAAGGAAAAGATCTGTGCAGAATGTGAGGAGGTGTGTGGAGTAACAAGAAGAGGGAGGGGAGTGAAAGGTACAGCATGATGGACAGAAGAGGTAAAAATAGCTGTGGAGAACAAGAAGAAAGCGTATAGAGAGTGGTTGGGTAGTAGAGGGAATGAAGATTTGGAGAGTCAGAAACGAGCGAGGTACGTGGAGAGAAAGAGAGTGGTGAAGAGAGTAGTAAAGGAAAGTAAGAGAAGAGTAGATGAGGAATTTGGAAGGAATCCGAGTGTAAAATAGAGGGAGTGTAAGAAACTGTTCTGGAAAGAAGTCAAGAAAGTTAGGGAAGGTAGCAAGGGAAACAGTAAGGGTGTGAAAGATAAGAATGGGAGAATGCTAGTCGAGAAGCAAGAGAGAGTTGAAAGATGGAGGGAGTACTTCAACGAGTTGCTAAATGTAAGGAATGAAGCGCCAGCAAACATAGTTGGATGGGGTATGGGAGAGAGAAGAGAAGTAGTGGAGGAGGAGGTGGGGATCAGGTCAGAAAAATGGGAAGCCATGAAAAGAGTGAAGTTGGGGAAAGCACCAGGAACAGATGGAGTGTGTGGGGAAATGTTGAGGTATGGTGGGGAGATAGTGATCGAATGGGTATGGAAAATGTGCAAACTAGCATGGGAGAAGGGGAGTGCACCTGATGACTGGAAGACAGGCATAATAGTCCCCCTATAAAAGGGAAAGAGGAGTGTGTGGTAACCACCGAGGAATATGTCTTATAAGCGTAGTAGGGAAGGTGTACAGTAGGGTAGTGATTGTGAGAGTGAGAACGGAGAAATGGATAGGTAACGAGCAGGGAGCTTTAGGAAGGGAAGAGGATGTGTAGATCAGATTTTTACCCTGAATTGTGTTGTGGAGAAATATCTGGAGAAGCAACAAAAGGTGTATGTTGCCTTTATGGACTTGGAGAAGGCCTATGACAGAGTGGATAGAGAAGGAATGTGGAAAGTACTTAGAATATACGGAGTAGATGGCAAGTTGCTGAAAGCAGTGAAGAGCATGTATGAGGGTGCAAAGGCGGCAGTACGTGTGGAGAATGAGCAAAGCGAGTTCTTTGACCTGAATGTTGGGTTGAAACAGGGGTGTGTGATGTCCCTGTGGTTGTTTACTGTATACAGTATATGGATGGAGTCATGAAAGAAATACAAGGAAGAGCAGTGGATGTTGGTGTATAGCTGATAAGGGAGGGAAATGAGTGGAAGATGCCTGTACTGCTGTTTGCTGATGTTACAGTTCTGATGAGCGATAATGAATGGGAGTTGCAGGGTCTGGTAAATATGTTTGGAACAGTGTGCGAAAAACGGAATCTGAAGGTAAATGCGAGGAAGAGCAAGGTTATGGTACATACATACAATTTTAAGACTGAGTGCTCTACACATACGTGCAGTTTCAGTCTCTTGTCCTAATGGCGGCGTTCCAGGCAACCCTTTTAAGGTCCTACAACAACACCAAACAGACAACCTATATATCTTCAATAACATTCATCAGCATACCCATACTCCCCACCAAGCCCTCTACACCCCATCATCTCCTGATATCACCTTTTGCTCCCCTGAACTCGCCCCCACAACATCCTGGAGGGTGGTCAGAACCTTAGGCTCAGACCATCTCCCGATCATTATCACCACCAAAACAAGACTCAGCCAGCTAGCCACAGACACACTTACACTAACTATAAAAGAGCTAACTGGGAAGCTTTCACAAATGAGACAGAACAACACTTTGAAACCTTAAACAGTACACCCATCACTAACATCAACAATGCTGTACACACATTCAACACGACTATCCAAAACGCCGACAAGAAACACATTCCAAGAGGTAACATAAAAAAACACAACCCCAACTTCTCACCAGAAGTTTAAAACCTCATCATACAACGCGACACACTGAAACACTCCCCAACACACAAGACATCAAACAACAAATTCAAGCACTCAACATCCAGATTAACAACAAAATACAAGAACAACAAACACTAAATTGGAATAACTTCCTACAAACACTCGATCACAAAACAAACCCCAAAAACTCTACAAAACACTAAACAGCATCACACTTTCCAACAGCAACACAACACAATCACATGCTGTAATCACAACAACAGACTACTCCTTCACGTAAACAAGCAAACACTCTCATCAATCACTTCTCTCATGTCAGTCACCTAAAACCCCACAAAGACGACCGACGTGTCATCCGACGAAAAAGACAATTCCCCACAGACCCTGACTATACACCCTTCACCAACAACCAGACAAAGCATATCATCAACAATCTCAAGCTCTCACCCGCCTGTGGCCGAGACAACATAACCAACATTCACCTCAGACACCTGGGACCACAAGGCATACAAGCACTCACTAACATATCAAACTACAGCTACTCACACAACACAATACCAGACATCTGGAAGCATGGTATCATCATCACATTCCCCAAACCCAACAAAGACCCCACGCTACCCTCCTCACACCGCCCTATCACACTCCTTTGCACCCCCTCCAAAGTCATAGAGCGCCTTGCACTACAACTGATGTCACCTGACTTACCCCTTCTCCAACACAACACGGCTTCAGGCCATTGCACTCCACAAACACTCTTCTTACAGACCTTACACAAAGAGCTTTTGACGGCATCAACTCAGCTAGACCACCACACAGATCAGTACTTGCCACACTCGACATTAGTAAAGCCTTCGATGCCATCCCCCGCCACAACCTAACAAACAAAATCTACAACACAAAAATGCACAACAACACAAAAAGATGGCTGGCCAACTTCTTAGCAGGCGCCAGGCAGATGTGCACACATATCTTTTGCCGATCAGTAATCTAGCATTAGAAATTTCCCAAACGGAGTCCCGCAAGGATCTGTCCTGTCGCCCGCACTCTTAAATCTGTACATGCATGATATAAATACACCAAATTCACCCCAAATAACCATAGCCTCCTACGCAGACGACATAACACTCACAAGCACGCACCAAAACCCAGACAGCAACAAGACTCCTTCAAGACTATCTCGACACATTACATGAATGGTGCACTACAAACAGACTCAATTTAGCCCCAGCTAAATCCACTGCAACCCTCCTCACAAGCTGGACAGGAGAGCACGATTACGTCCCGGGACTCAACATAAACAACACACCCCTAACACACACACACACACACACACACACACACACACACACAAAATCCTAGGAGTAACATACGACACCCAAATGACATTCAAACAGCACACCACAAACACAAAAAAGAAACTGACAACCAGACTTAATGCCCTCAGATCACTTGCCCACACAAAATTTGGACACAACAAAGAAACCACCACCACAGTCTACAAACAATACATAAGATCAGTTATGGAATACGCAAGCCCGGCCTGGGCTTCTAACCTAGCTGAAACACAACATAAGACCTTACAGACTATTCAAAATAAAGCCCTGAAAATCATCACAGGATGCACAGCTACTACACCCACAGATCACCTACATCAAGAAACCAAAGTCCTCAAAGTCAAAGATTATCTAGACATGAGAGGCACTCAATTCCTGGCAGCAGCCTCCACGAATCAACACCACCCACTACACTACATGGCAACACACCCACAGATACCAAGAAATATCAAAACAACACCCAGCACACGCTATCACACACAAATACTGTCTTCTCTCCCTCCCTGCCCACCCCAAACCAACTTCCGGAAGCACATCCATACTCATATCACTCGCCGTTCCATCCACTCACTCATAGACAACACGCAGCTGCAAGCACGACCTCCCGAAATCCATCCTTCTGAATCCTCCCTTCCTCGCGAGGACAGAGTCCACCTGGCCAGGCTGAGATGCGGACACCATCCAGCTCTTCTGAGCTATCAGAAGAGACTGGATGACTCCGTCGTCGACACATGCCCAGGTTGTAACACAGCACTCCATACCATTAAACACATCATAGAAGACTGCATTTCACACAACCACTTACGCCAACAACACAATTTACACTCTTTGAGAGCTCTGTGGGAAAGCCCGACCGTGGCCATGGCCTTCCTTAAGGACTCAGGGCTGTTCGGCCAGGCAGCCTAGGGAACAACAACAACAACCCTGTTAAGGGCTGCTTCACTTGTCAAGTTTTTGGATTTGAGATCGGCACGTTTAGTTCGATCCCAGGTCTTCCTCGGTCCACCCCTTGGTGCAGCTCCCTCCACAATCACAGACTTGCATTTTTTCACCCAATTTTGTTCATCCATTCTCTCCACATGTCCATACCATCCCAGTCTACTTGTACGCATCACCTCGCTAATACTCTTTATACCTAAACATCTCCTCAGCTCAACATTTGTTATTCTATCCTGCAGCCTGGCCCTACACATCCATCTCACCATTCTCATCTCATTACGTTCCATTCTGTTGACATCCTCTACTTTAATGGCCCATGTTTCTGAGGCATACGTCATTGCACTTCTAACACATGAGGCATACACCTTTCCCTTCAGGGGGAGAGGCATTCTTTTCATGGTTAGAATTGGCAGCATTTCTCTGCACTTCCCCCAGCCACATCTAATTCTAGCGACAGTGGCAGCCTCGGCCCCACCACCGGCAGAGATGGTATCTCCTAGGTAACAAAACTTATCCACCAGCTCCAATGACTCATTTCCAAAATTCACAGCCACAGGATCATCACTTAACACAAGCTCGCCTTTGCACACTATGCACTCAACTTTCTCTATTTCTGACTTATCCTTCGGCAGGGGTCCCTTTATTCTACTACAGCGCTTACTCCCATGGTGCACCCAGCGTCGGCAGATGCTACATTGAATCGTGTAAGCGCCCACACCCTTTCCACACACTGCACATGGGTATGCACCGCTCTTTTCCACATTGCCTTGTCTCAATCTACAATGCATAACCTTGGTTTTGTTAATATTGACTCTTAAACACTTGCTCGCCATGCCCTCTCTCCATCTTCTGAATTTGGCCTCAGCATCTTGCATATTGTCAGCTATTAGGACTAAATCGTCTGCATGAAACAGTTCCAACGGCAGTCCGCCTCTAAAAACTCTAGACAGTGCCTCCAGGACCATACTAAAGAGCTTAACACTGAACCCTGATGAACTCCAACACGGACTGCAAACTCATATCTCAGTACATCCTTCACCTTCACCGCACTTCGCGAATCCTCATACATCTTCATTATCACACGCACCAGCCACTCTTCCACACCAAGTTTCCTCATAGCCCACTGCACAACATCTCTAGGCACCCTGTCAAAGGCCTTCTCCAGGTCTACAAACACATAGTAAAGATCACTGCCTTTTAGTAAGTATCTTTCCTGTATCTGCCTGACTATGAAGATAGCATCGGTTGTACCACGTCCTGGCATAAAACCAAACTGCATATCATCAATGGAGATGCTTTGCCTGATCAAAACCTCAAAGACTCTCTCTCAGACCTTCTTGATTTGGTTAATCATTTTCAGGCCCCTATTTAGTAGTGGCCCCTCCATCATTGACGATTATGCCTATTACATAAGGCACCCTCTTCAAACACTCATCCGCCGTAGTTTAAATCTACCGCGCAGAGCATAAAAAATTGAGGAGCCTTCATCATGAGCGCACGCAACCTCACTCATGGTTCAGTCATTATGAAATTGGGTTTTCACTACGAAAAAACTTTGTAACAAATAAAAACAAAAAGAAAATAAGAATAACTATTCATAAGCTTTCCATATAATCGTGGATGTACTTGTGTGGATCTTTGACCAGACGCTGACTCAGGCGTCATTCTTCCTTCTCTGCTCTGCGCTCAACCTACCCGGACGTGCCTCCCCACGCTCCGCTGGTTCCGCATTTGCTGCGTCCCTATTGAGTTTTTTCTCATTTGTTCACTCCGGGATGTATCGAGTAAGGTTAGGATATGCGTAGTAGGAGTGTCCTGGGCGGGTTGCCCGCAGTGCAGTGTATTTTGGGTCGTGTGTTTGGGACATCTATTTCGGGTGTACCCTCGTGGTCCCGTGGTGGACGCGTGAAACGTTTGCGCGGTTAGCTAGCTTTGTGATGTAGGCGGCTTTCATTACGTGTTATTAAGCTTCTTCTTATCTTTCTGATGAAGTAGTTTTTTCTTTTCTCTGACGTTCCCAGCGTATTTTTCTTCACTTAGTGAAGTTTTTTCTGGGTCCTGAGTCAGTTCTTCCCTTTTCCGGGGTTTTTATGCTACAGTGGTGTGTTGACGGTGGTTCCTGTTGTGATATGATTCAGTGCTTTTTGTTTTTATTACGACATGATTACATATTTCCGTCTGCTTAGGCCTAGCCAGCCTCTCGTAGCTTTGCCACATGTACAAGTGTTATTGATTTATGTTATAAATATGTACTACTGTGTCATGTGTGTCCTGGGTTAGTTGTGTATTGGTTAATTCCACGGACTATTTGTGTGTTCTGGATTAGTTGTGTATTGGCTATTTCCACGGACTAATTGTGTGCCATGGGTTAGTTGTGCTTTGGCTAATTCCTCAGTCTATTTGGTGCGTTCAGATTGAATCTGGGCGGGGTGGGTTGCCTTTCCCGGCGGGTTGCCGAGTTTTAATCACGCGTGGTTAAAAAAGGCTTGTTTTCCCCGGCGAGTGGTGGCTTGAGGCTCTCCAGGACTGCGTCTCTGTGGTGGAGCCTGTGTTCAGGCTTACTGTGATTCCCGGCGGGATGGCTTTACCCATTTAACTAAGTGTTGTTGTTGTTGTTGAGTTTACTTTTTCCCGGTTTTGCAAAGCCAGTAAAACTAGGCTGTTTGTTGATTGGTCTCTCCTCCCCGGCGATCTTTTGCAAAGAAGTGGGGATAGGAACAATTGGGGTTAACGTTATAAACTTAAATTCACACCCGGCGGTTGCACCTTGGGAGGGTGGGATTAACGGATTTGCAATTCAGTATAGTTGACCAGACAATTGAGGGATACGTTAATGTATCGCCGCCTTCGACATACGGCGATCTATGACGCTTCGGGAGAAGTCAGATCTAGCATTTAAGACAGGCTCCCCAGTTTTTAATCTGCGAGATAATACGGGGGCCGGCGTCTTTTTATGGGTTTTCCAGTAAAACTTACCAAACACCACTGGGAAGACTGCGTCATTTATGAAAGCCATGCTGGTCTTTATATCATGTCAGAGGATATTCATAAATCTTTTGGACAGGTTAAGATATTCTGAAATCTTTACTTTTGAACCTCCCGCGTAGCGAGCTGTAATGGTTGTGTATTACGTCTCGTTACCCGGCGGGTTATTTAACACTTGTGTTCGAACATGTTTGGGTAACCTTATGAGCATTAATTCCTGGAAATTTTCTTTTTTCCAGGGCGGAGTTCCGGCGGGTCTTTAGAGAACCTGGAGTAAACCCGGGGGTGGGTTAGTTTTCCACCAGTCTCTGTCATGGCTGCCCTAGACCCTGTTTTTGCTTTGTGTGTTTCACCCTCCTGTTCAGGTATCCCTCTCTTTGCACACACTCTTTGCATTAGATGTGTTAAATGTTTAGATCGCTCAAGGGGTTTGTGGGTTACGCAGAACTGTACCTTCTGTACTCAATTGAGTAATAAAGTATTGCGAGACAATGATAGACCCGCGGCGGTCGCTTTACGGGAGGTCAGGCAGCTGTTGTCCACTTATACTACCACAGTGGCTCATAAAGCCCTTCAATGTGATAACGTAATTCTTTGGGATAAATTACTTATTGAGAACCCCCCTATTAAACGTACCTCTAGAGTAATTGTACGAAAGTCGGCAGAGACTGGGCAGGGTTTAGCACTTACTCCAGCCCCCGGCACATCTAAGAGACCTCGTGAACCTACGCCCCCGGTGTCAGCCTCCACGTCACGGGCGCGGTCCAGGTCGCCCCTCAGACAACAGCCGCTTAGTCACTCTTCTTCACCGGCGAGTAAGAAGAGCAAAGAGGAGAAGTCCAAGAGCAGTTCTAGTGATAAATCTGAGAAGTCCAAGAGCGGTTCTAGTGATAGATCTAAGTCACACCGGAGCCACAAATCTTCCAGGAAAGATTCTCATGAACGAAAAGCCTCCCGGCGTTCGCCGGAGCCTCGTGCCTCACTTTCTGCCTCTACTCCCGGCGCATCTAGTGTCCAATCTGATGGGGCGGGAGTGGAGTCAGAGACTGTGGTGGGGGCGTTACCGGCGGACAAGTTACCAATGGATATTATAAACTTAGAATTTGAGAGTTCTGTGGGCAGTGATCGCCCTCTAGAAGGGTCTAGTGAGGGCTCAGTGGTTGATGGGGTAACTGACTCCCAAGGGAGTTCGGGCCAAGGCCTGGGTGTGTGGCGATATTCCCAACCAGGAAATGAAGGCCCACGTCCGGTTCAGGAAACACAGGTAATGGCGGACGTCCACCGGGACGCTGCGATCCCTTCATCCATACCAGACTTAACATGGCAACACGACGGGATTCCGGCTTCGGCGGAATCCTCTCATGATGAGCCAGATGACAAGCATGAGGTGTCTATAATCTCTGACATGGAGGTGCAGGAGTCGGTTTCAGTTTTAGACGACTCACAGGATAGGAATGATTCACCTCTTAGTTCTTCATCTGCTAAATTTGTCACGGCAGAGGAAATAGATGGGTTATTAGTTACCGCTCTAACGAAAAAATTTGGCCAACAGCCGGAGACTCCTACAGTGGATCTGGGAGCTCCCATGACAATTTCAAGTGTTCGGCCTCGACTACTTCCACTGCTTTAACTAAGATTCCGCACCCTCCTTCTATATCACCTACTATGGTAACTAGGCCTGCTTCGGCGGCACTGACTACTTCTAGTGTAAGGGTAGTAGCGGATGTGAATCCTCCCCCTTTAGATAAAGCACCGTTAAGAAAGGTAGCTATGCCCCTTTTATACGGTCCAGATGATTCATGGGTACAAATGGTCCCAACTAAGCCAGAGGTAGCACAGCCCACTTTGTCAGGGGAACTTCCAGTGCCACGAGAGTGGGTAATCCAAGGAAATAAATCTAGAAAGTTACGAGCTTTAGATATTCTGGGTAATGTACTTGATGTTAATATTAAGGCCATTCCTAACTATTATCACCATGACTATTTTGTGTATACAGCTACGCCTGCACTACCCCCTGCATCAGCTTCAAAACTGTTTTCTGACTGGACCAAGCATGACAGTTTTAATGATATAAAAGCACTGTCAGCTCTCACTCCAGAATTAGATTTACAAACGGTCACAGACACAGCCGCTAATCCAGTGTTGAAGGTGGGGCAGTTGGGTCCGGGACCTTGGGTGGAATGGGAGGTAGAGGCTCAGAACTTTGCGACCACCTTCACCTCAAAATCTTCGCACCAAATTCCTCAGGACAGCCATTCTTGGTTCTCTCTGCCAGTCTTCTTGGCCGGCGGAGTTCCATCTGCTCTGTTTGCTTTCTTAGCTGCCCATAAAATCAATCTATGCGAACTTAAAGATCCTTTCACTACACCTTCCCCAGCTCACCTAGACCAAGAGTTTAGGCTACGGGGGAAGGCGTATAGACTTTTTTCCCAATACATTGTTACGCACCAGGTGGCGAAGTCTATGCTAAGATCTACTCAGGCAATCGCGGACGCGAATGTCAGAAGATCAATTGAACTATCTCGATGTTTACTCCTTCAGACTTCTATTCAGTCGTTGGGGGATATCCGTACAGCCTTGCTCAAGGCGGTGCGGGCGAGACAGGATCTTAGGATGTCCCTGGTGAGGAAACTTCCTGATAGAATTGCGAACCAGGTGGTCATGTCGCCGGTGCTAACTCCCTCTTTAACCCTTGTCTGTGGCCGTTTTGGGCCTTTTCAGGCCATTCTGACTGCTATATCAACCATCAGCATGAAAGGAACTGTATTGTGCCGAAAACTAGGCGGAAATCGCTACACAATGACACCACATACAGCTACGTAGCACTCGTGGAGCCCTGACAGTGTTACCTCAAAGATGGAAGTTTAGCTGATTTTGCTACATTGTTCACTTTTCGCTAACTATTGGTCACACTGTCATCCACCCGTGCGGTGGGGGAACTGGAGTTAGTGTGGGCCGGGAGGCCACAGATGTCGGACGTATGGTTCATTACTGTTCCACCCATTTTCACTCGATCTTCACCCATTTTTCACCCGTTTTCTCCCAGTTTCTTTCACTCGACTTAAGTCGAGCGCCGCTAGTAAAGGGTTAATGTCCCCTGATGTGTGGAGAACTGTATTTAACATGGCTCAGGCCTTTAAGCACAGCCCCGCCCCTTCTAAGAAACCTGCTTTTAACTTTCCCAAACCCAAGCCAGTCGCCAAAGCTCAGCCGGGTGAGTCAAAGCCCTTTCATCTACCTAAGTCCTCTTCCCCCCAAGGTCAGTACAGGTATAAACAAGGAAAGTTTGCAGGTCATAAAGGACGAAACTATAACAGACCAGGCACATTAATCCCATCTATGGCCATTGACCACCCTACTGCTGTTGATCAAATACAATTGCAGGATGAACGTAGGATGCAACAAGCCCCCATATCAGGCTCCCCTTGCACATCGTCTCCCCCCTCACCACTGCCACCTGCCCACCTACAACCGACCCATAACTCCACCCCCCTGCAGGCCTCACCCACCCCTACACCAAGCCCACTATCACCCACAACCACACTTAGCTCACCACATAACCCCTTGCAGCCCCAGCCACACCTACTGGGGTTGTCTACACCAGTGTGCAGATATTATCTGGAAAGAAGGTGCTACTTTGGTCAAAAGGGCGAATATAATGGGAATTCATGTAGATTTGCTCATCCCAAAATTTGCAACAACATAACCAGGCATGGAAAATGTAGATTTGGTGAAACCTGCAAATACCACCACCCATCCCTTTGCAAGACATCACTTGAGAACAAGACCTGCTACAATATGAAATGCCCAGCTTTTCATATTAAAGGGACTTGGAGATATGCTAGACCTAACACGAATGGTAGCCCAAAAAACTCTCTAGCTATGCGAGGACGAGACAGAGGAAAAAGGCAAGGAGGGAATCCCTCCCCAATCTTGTTTGCAAATATCCAAGGCCTAAAAAATAGAACCACGAACAAAGTACCATTTATTAGGGGCCTGCTAGAAGGAAACGCTATATTTGCGGCTCTCACAGAAACTCACATTAAAGATCAGGAAGATAGTGAGGTATGGATTCCTGGTTACAACCTACATAGGGCGGACAGAACGCATAGATCACATGGAGGTGTAGCCTTGTACATACATGACTCACTGATATGTACTGAATTCCTAAATAACAGTAATGAAGTGGTGAAAATACTTGGAGTTAAAATAGAATCCCTAAATTTAGCAGTTATTGTTACATACAGGCCTCCAGACTCATCCCGAGAAGAATTCAAAACCCAGCTCAACAAAATAAAATCAGAAGTGGAAACCCTGGGGAACCCAACACCAAATATTATATGGCTAGGAGACTTTAACCTACCAAACATTAAATGGAGACAACTAGAAAACCAGTTAGTGGCAAATAACACCGGAGAAGCAAATACTAATACGAGAGAGCTTTTTGAACTTTGTGATTTTTTAGTCTTACCCAACATATTGCTGAACCCACACGGGAAAACAATATCTTAGACCTGGTCTTCACTAACAACGACTCTCTAGTACACAGCATTAACATATCAGACACAACATACTCAGATCATAAATTAATTGAGATCAAAACAACCTTAGAAAGTGTACAGACAACCTCAGAATCGAGAAAAAAAAACGGCCCCTTCAGTAAATTTAACTTCAATAACAAAAACATTAGGTGGGAAGAGGTAAATCAAGAAATGGAGGAAATAGACTGGGAAGATTTAATGGATAACCTGACACCAGCAGAATGTCTAGTCTTAATAACAGAAACCATGACCCAAATCTGTAGCCACCATATACCTGCAAGACAAACAAAACGAAGAAGCAAACAAGATCGGGAAAGGAGGAGGCTGTACAGAAGAAGAAAATTACTCACACAAAGACGCACACATCAAAATCTACAGGATAGGCAAAAGGTCGAAATAGATAGAGAAATTGTGGAAATTGAACAAAGGCTAAGAATATCATATGAACTACAACATAAGGAAGAGGAGAGGAAAGCTATTGCAGGTATAAAGGAAAATTCCAAATACTTCTTTTCATACGACAAACAAAAGGCTATTTAACAACATCAAACATCGGCCCACTGAGCAAAGGGGACGGCTCTTTCACAGGGGACAAAAAGGAAATGAGCGAACTCTTAAGCAGGCAGTATGAAATGGCATTCAGTGAGCCTGATGAAACAAAAGTCATCAGAGACCAAAATATATTTTTTATGGAAACCTCCCCCACGGAAACCCCTCAGATGCTGGATATTGATTTCGGTCCAAAAGACATAGAAGAGGCCATTTCCAACATGCCATCCCACTCGGCACCAGGCCCGGACTCATGGAATTCGATCCTAATGAAAAAATGTAAGGAAAACCTCTCAAAACCCCTGGCTATAATGTGGAGAAGGAGTCTAGACACTGGTGACATACCAGATAGCTTGAAAAACGCAATAATTGCCCCACTGCATAAAGGAGGGAGTAAAGCACTACCAAAAAACTACCGCCCGGTAGCTCTAACCTCTCACATCATTAAAGTTTTCGAGCGAGTCCTGCGAAGCAAAATTTCAACATTCATGGAGACAAATGAACTACACAACACCGGTCAACATGGGTTCAGAGCGGGAGGATCATGTCTCTCACAACTTTTGGAACACTATGACAAAATTCTTAAAGCGCTAGAAGAAAAGAAAAAAGTGGATGTCATTTACACCGATTTTCCTAAGGCATTTGATAAATGCGACCATGGTATAATAGCCCACAAACTGAAAGCAAAAGGTATAACTGGGAAAATCGGACGGTGGATATACAATTTCCTCGTAAACCGAAAATAATCGGTAGCAGTAAACCAAGTCACTTCTGAGCCTTCGGATGTCAAAAGCTCAGTGCCCCAAGGAACAGTGCTAGCGCCCCTTCTGTTCCTCATACTAATTTGCGACATAGATACCAACACCAGACACAGTACGGTGTCGTCTTTTGCTGATGACACAAAATTAAGCAAGATAGTAAACACACAAGAGGACACAGGCCGACTGCAGGAAGATATGAATGTAGTGTTCCAGTGGACCAGGGAAAACAACATGCAATTCAATGAGGAAAAATTCCAATTAATACGGTACAGAGATAATAATGGTGTTAAAGAAATTACAAATTACTTAACAGAATCTAACCACATAATAGAACGGAAAGACAGTGTGAAAGACCTTGGGGTATTAATGTCTGAAAATATGGGTTTCAAAGTACATAACCAGGTCAAAGTGGCGGCTGCGAAACGTCTAACGGGTTGGATTCTGCGTACTTTTAAAACACGCGGTGAATTGCCTATGATAACGCTCTTCAAATCTCTAGTGCTACCGCGGCTTGAATACTGTAGCGTATTAACATCCCCATACAAAGCAGGTGAAATAAATGACGTAGAGAGTGTACAAAGAAATTTCACTTCGCATATAAGTTCGATAAAACATCTACACTATTGGGAGCGTTTAAGAGCACTGAATCTGTACTCACTGGAACGTAGAAGAGAACGTTACCTAATAATATACACGTGGAAAATCGCAGAGGGTTTAGTACCAAACCTACATACTCCGATAGTCATGAAATTCAGTGATAGGAGAGGCTGGGAATGCGAAATCCCCCGGATGAATAACAGGGGTGCTATGGGCTCTCTGCGAGAGGGCTGGTTATCACACAGAGGCCCACGTCTCTTCAACAAACTCCCACGGCGAGTAAGAGACATGAGGGACATCTCGTTAGACAACTTCAAGAGAGCCCTAGATGTCGAACTGCAAAAAGTGCCAGACGAGCCCATCCTCGCAAGGGAGCGAGCTGTCGCTTCAAACAGTCTACTGCACCAAATCACCACCCATAACGAGGGGCGTCGCGCTCCTTGGTGCCGCTAGAAGAGCGGCGAACACATCCAAAGGTAAAGGTAAGGCCCAGGGCCCGTCTTCTGCCAACGCCGGCCAGTCGGCTAAGCATCCACCACCACCACCACCAACATAAAAAAAACTAAAGTCTCTCTCACTCCCAGGGCCGGTCTCACGGCGGGTGGATCAGAGGGTAGTACAGCCGGCGAACCCTTGTCTGCTAACTGGGTCGTTCCGGACGTGTCACCACGCATGGCCAATAAATACTTGGGCGAGGATGGTGACACGCAAAGGCATCACATGGCAGTGGCTCCGGCGACCTCGTTTACGTCAGCCGACAAAGGCAAATTTAGTTTCATTAGAGGTGGAGTCACTGATCCGAGAAATGATCGCCAAGAATGTCATCATCCCGGTCCCTCAAAATTACCCAGTCTTTACATCCAAACTATTTCTAGTGCCCAAAAGGGACAGTGTTCAGATGAGACCCGTCGTAGACCTGTCTTATCTGAACCTCCATATTCACAACGTGTCATTCAGGATGCTGACAATGAATCAAATCAGGCTAACACTTCCGCCGGGAGGATGGATGTGTTCTTTAGACCTGACAGACGCGTATTGGCACGTCTCGGTAAACAAAAGATTTCAACAGTTTCTGGCCTTACGTATAATGCATCAGACTTATGTCTTTCAGAGGATGCCGTTTGGATTGAACCTAGCACCTCGCTTATTCACGAAATTAGTCCGGCAAGCCCTGATGCCCTTGTTAGAGCAAGGGATCAGGATTTTGTGGTATCTAGACGACTGGCTAGTGGTGGCAGAGACGGAACAAGTATGCATAAATCATGTCAACATAACATTAAATCATGTCAAATCTCTAGGATTCAAGGTAAACCTGGTAAAGTCAAACCTTGTTCCCTCACGAGTAGTTCAGTGGATAGGGCTGGTTTGGGACACAGCTACTCTCACTCTGAGTCAGAGTGTGGACAATCGAAACAGATTTCGCAGGAAATTGTTCCTGTTTCTTCACAGTCTGACTACGACACGGAGAATCTGGGAGTCTCAGGTCGGCTCTCTCAATTGGATTCAACTAACTGTAAAGTTGGGCCGGTTGAAAGTAAAACGATTAATATTGGAGGGCAACAAATGTTTTCCACTATTGCCGACGGAAAAAATTATGGCCCATACCAAAATTAATCCACAACTTACTAGCGGTCTGGGCGAAGAGGGAAACGTTACACTCAGTAATGTCATGGACCTCTCCTCCACCAACGGTATGGGTAGACACGGATGCGTCAGGAACGATAGGTTGGGGCTTTCAGTCAAACCAAGGGCACCAGGGTCAAGGGCTTTGGTCCCATTTAGAAATCTCCCACATCAATGTCAAAGAATTACTAGTCCCCTTATATTTCCTTCAGGCTCACGGCTCTACTTTACGGGGCAAGTCGGTGGCCTTCAGAATGGACAATCTGAATGCGGTTCACTGTATTCAGAAACAAGGGTCAACGAGATCTTGGCAGTTGCTAAACGTGTCAGAAAAGATTTTTATTCTAGCCAACAGGCTGGACATTCATCTTCACGCATCTTATCTCACAGGCGTAGCAAACGTCTGGGCAGACGCTCTGTCTCGGAGACAGAGCACAACAGTAGAATGGGCGCTCAAGCAAACCATTTTCGACCAAATGATTGCGGAGCCTTACCATCCACTAGTGGATTTGTTTGCGTCAGAGGAGACTCACAAACTCCCACTGTACCTCACCCGCCGGACGATAACGCCGGCGGGCGGGCCAGACGCACTGGTGACAGACTGGAACAGGTGGAGTTCCATTTATCTGTTTCTGCCGCCAGACGCGTCTCTAATGTGCCACGTAGTAAACAAACTACAGGATTATCGGGGCGTAGTCTCGCTAATCGCGCCCCTGTGGCCGGCGCAGTTGTGGTACCAGCAATTGAAAACGTGGTGCCCGCACCCGGTGTCACTCCCGGTCGGGTTTTTCCACTTAGACACAATTGGCAACCTAGAGACCTCGCTGACTTTTGCATTATGGACATTCAGGAGGCCAAGTGGCTAGCACCGTATGGTAGAGATGTGACCAATAAATTCATGAATCAATATACCCAGTCTACAAAGCGACAGTATCAATCGCATTGGCAAGCCTTTACTTCTTGGATTCTTAGAACAGAACAAACTGTGCCCTCGGTGGCTTTGGTTTTTAATTACTTAAATTATTTGTTCGAGCAGAAACGTTTATCTGTAGTAACGTTAAAAAATCACTTAACAGCGATTAGGATGCCATTTTTGGACCTTACCGGTCTCACCATACCAGTCGCGGAGGAAACAGGTTTGATGAGGGCATGTTTTAAACTCCGCCCACCTCCCCGTCAGCTCATGCCTACCTGGTCTCTGGACAAAGCATTGTCGTTACTTCATTCCCGTCTGTACCAACATACTGCAGATTTTACATTACTTTTAAAAAAGGCAGTATTCCTTATGGCTTTGGCTACCGGGAACAGAGTATCTGAGCTGGCGGCGATGAGCAACACACCTAATTGCCTCAGGTTTGGTAGGCTTAATGAGTGTATTCAGATTGCACCTTCCCCAGGGTTCATAGCCAAGAATGAGCACAGTGAACACGTGTTTCAGAGTTCACGGTGCCGGCGTTGAAAAGGGGAAAGGTGCACCATAATTTATGTCCAGTGCAAACTCTAACCAAATATTTGAGAGTGGCACCTCTAAATCACCCGGGTGCTTTATTTGTAGCAAGTACGGGTAAACGCTTAATGAAACGTAAACTGGCTTCTCTCTTGGTCGAGGTCATTAAAGAGAGTAATCCCGGCGTTGTGGGTAGGGCCCACGATTTACGCAAGTGGGCAGCTTCTTTACGTTTCCTTAAAAAAAATTCTGTTGAAGATATTACGTCCACACAGTTGTGGGCCTCTAATCATACGTTTTTGACTCGATACCTTTCAGTAGCTCTAGACAAACCTTCCTTGCCATGTATAGCTTTAAGGCAGAGGGTCTAGGTGGCCCCTAAGTCACTTATTGTTTAATTTCAAGAAAAGGGGGGGGGGGTGCAGTCAGTGTTGTTGTTGTTGTTGCTGTTCCTCAGGCTGTCTGGCCGAGCAGCCCCAAGGTCCCGAGCAAGGCCAAGGCCATAACCGAGCGCTCCCACAGAACCCTCCCAGCTTGCCACTAATATGCCCAGGTGACCGAAGCCACTCAAAGGCGGGGAGCTGAGGAGGGTGCGGAAACACCTGGGAAACAAAAGCCCCACCCAAGGCCCTGTGCCCCTCAGCAATTATAAAGGGAAAGTTGAGGGGCAAAGGAAAAATGTGACGCTTTGGCTCCCAATCTGCCAGGGTTGGCAGTTATAACATAGGACACCCTAGACCCCGCCGGAGTATGTGAGCTGTGATACTGTTTATGGGTGTTGTGATGTAAATTTCTCTGTACTATTCATTACAGGAAATTGTGCTAGTACAATTTCAGTACAAACAACAGTGTTGTTGTAAGTAGTTTTTGGGCTGTGAAGCAATCTAATTTTAAGCATTGGATATATTTTGCAAGATATATCCACTAGTTAATGGGGTTTATATGTATTTACCTAATTGTATTTACCTAATTGTAGTTTACAGGAGTTGAGCTAAGCTCGTGTTGTCCCGTCTCTCAGTCTACTTTTTATCCAATTTTTTCTTGAAAATATGGATGTTCCTTGCCCCTACCACCTCCTCCTCCAGCCCATTCCATTTGTCAATACATCTATAGGGGAAGCTAAACTTCCTGATATCGTTCTTGCAGGTAGGTCTTTTTACTTTGTAGCTGTGGCCTCTAGTTATTCCTGTATCCATAATTAACATATCCTCCCTATCCAGCCTCTCCAGCCCCCGGGTGCATTTGTACATCATTATCATGTCTCCCCTCTCTCTCCTCTCTTTTAAACTTGGTAGATTTAATTTGTCTAGCCTCCCTTCATATGGCAGTTCTCTGAGACTTGGAACCAATCTAGTAACTGCTCTCTGGATTCTTTCTAACTTGTGAATATGCTTCTTTAGATGCGGGGACCACACCACTGCTGCATACTCCAATCTTGGTCTAATCATACTCTTCATAATTTTCGCTACCATGGTCTCATCCAAGTAGTTCAGAGCAACTTTCATATTCCCGGCCATTGCATACATTCCGCTAAAGAGCTTGTTAATATGTTTCTCTGGCGACAAATTATCTTGTATAATCAACCCTAAATCCTTTTCTTTTTCAGCCTTGCTAATTATATTATCTCCCATCCTGTACTCCCAATTTGGTCTATTCACACTTCTTCCCATATTTAACACATGGCATTTACTTATATTAAATTTCATTTTCCACTTGGTGCTCCATTCATATATTTTATCTAAATCCCCTTGCAGCTCCTCACAACTACTTTATTTGTTATTTGTCTCATAATTTTTACGTCGTCTGCAAACATTGACATGTAGAATTTATGCCTATCGGCAGGTCATTCACGTACACAAGGAACATGAGAGGTGCCAACACAGATCCCTGCAGCACACCACTCTCAAATTTCCGCCACGATGAGTAAGTTCCTCTAATGTTGGTCCTCATTTCCCTATCTGTTAGATAGCTCTCCATCCATTTCAGCAAACTCCCCCTGACACATCCTAGCGTCTCAAGCTTAGATAACAATCTCTTATGTGGTACCTTATCGAATGCTTTGGAAAGGTCTAAGTAGACGCAGTCCACCCATCCGCCTCTTTCTTGGAGTACATCTATCACCCTACTGTAATAACATAGCAAACTGGTAACACAAGATGTCCCTTCTCTGAATCCAAATTGCTTTGGGGTTATTATCTTCTTTCTCTCCAACATTTTCATCCATCTCTTCCTAATTAGCTTTTCACAAATCTTGCATACAATACTAGTAAGTGAAACTGGTCTATAGTTTAGAGGGTCCTCAGGGTTTCCATTCTTGTATATCGGGATGATATTTGCTCTTTTCCATTCAGCACGAGCCTGTCCTTTATCTAAGGAAGCCTGAATTATGTCCCTCACTGGCTCCACTAATTGCTCTGCACACTCCTTTAAAACCCAGGCAGACACTTCATCCGGTCCCATAGCTTTCCTTACTTCAAGTTCCTCTCATCGCAGATAACAGCTCATCTCTAGTTATTTCAATCTTACTAAGACCACTCTCCAGTACTCCCGCCTGTGGTTCGTCAAAACCTTCCTCTCTAGTAAAAACTGACCCCAATTTGTTATTCATTACCTCACACATGTCCGATACATTTTCATATGTCCTAGCATCAACTCTTAATTTAGTAATTTGTTTCTTTACCTTCAACTTACTGTTTATATATTTATAAAATAATGTACACATGCCCCGCCGATAGAGAGTCACTGTGTCGCGGTGGCGGGGCTTGAAGCTTGGCCGGTGGACTCTGTTCATAGGGGGGACAGACCTTCTTATGTTCGAGGCTCCGCCGCCCTAGTGGACCAAGACCTCCCTCCTCGTAGGTTTCCAGAGGCCTGCAAGGTACCACTTTTCTGTCTTTTTCCCTCTCTAACTTTGTCCTTTTCTTTGCTTCCCCTTCTTCTATCATTGACGACTGGACTACTCTATATAATTGATGGAGGGTGGATGTGGACGGCGTTCCCTTCCACCCGTAGAACTGAAGTACCTGACGTGCACGCACGAGGGGAACCTTTTATCGTCAAATCTCGCTCTCTGTGCTGGACCCGAAGCTGACGAGTTGACCGTCTATAAGCACAGGGGGTAGGGATGTATATCAGGGTTTGACTCCTAGGGCAAATACCAAGTCCTCTAATTATAGGCTCCGTGGTGGGTATGGAGCTTATCCCGGACGAATCATAATACCTTCGTCATATGGAGACTTCCTCTGAACCCTTGATCACCGGCACTGGCATGGATATGGATATTGAGACTGATTCACCTTCCTTGACCGTCATCCTCTCGGATGGTGGTGGCACTATGCCGGATTCTTTACCGGCCCCTGCACCGTCCTTGGACTCACCCCTCTCTATGGATCCCCCCTATATCCCTGACCTTGGCAAGCCTTCTACGGATGATGTGACGAATTCTCCATCGTCGGATAGAGAGATCGATCAGTTGGTCCCCCCGGCATTAATTCCAATGCAAAGTACTGCCGCTGTGACCAAGATTAGCGATGACAACCCCACGGTCTCAACCTTAACTTCTAAATTACCAGATCATGATCCTAGCCTTAGACTACCTATTCATTCAGTCGAGGACCTTAATGATGAAGCTCGGATGCCCTCCGCTGACACCCTTACGGATACTAGTGTATCCCTGACCAGTCTGCGACTACATCTGTTACCATCTTACCTCAGGATGCTGGATCTGCTACCTCCAACAAACCTGCTTATGTACCTCCAAGATCTCAAAGGCCTACTGTCACATTAACTAACCCTCGGCCATTGCATACCTTGAGTACCGGTACTGAAGGGAATTCAACTGCCCATACTGTGCATCCTGCCCCAACGACCACTGATTCAACTCTGACCTCACAATCTACCGACACATCCACTCCTCATTCCTCTCATAAAGGATCTACATCTACTGTGCAAACCCTCAAGCCGCATGTTCCTCAGCGCACACGGAACAAAGGTCGTCGTACCACATATACCCCAGTCCCAAAACCAACCCTAGACGCCATGTTTCGTCCCCCTGATTGGCCTCGATTCTTCGAGGTCACTGGTGACCCCATGGACGATCTTGATCTTTATGATTCTCTTGCTTCGACCTTCGGTGACTTCACCGTACACACTGTCGGGAAAGGAAAACGCATGATTGAAGCTGCCACACAAGAACAATCAGAAGCCTACCAAGACCATTTTCTCACCCACGTTGGCAGGTATACAGGTAAGGAAGACGAATACCTTAATCAGCGCATAGGTACAGTGGCCCTCCCCTCGGACTTCGAAATTGCTGATCAAGGCTTCCAAGACTCGGCCCCACGCATCTTGAAATTATTGAAAAATACAGACCCCTCCATCATCAAAGTCGACACTTATGTTGTGCCCCAACGCTATAATCGACCCAGTTTGCGTATTGTCAAGGTATTCTTTAAGAGGCACGTCCTCCCCATGCATGTCAAACTAGCTGGACGACAACTGCCAGTACGTCGCTACGTTTATAGACCTAGACAATGTACAGAATGCTGGCGTTTTGGTCACACTACTGCACGGTGCAGAGCACGCTGTCCTCGTTGCCAATATTGCGGCTCTGAGCTCCATGATCTGGAACACTGCCAGTCAAAGGAGGCCAGATGCGCAAATTGTGACGGATGCAATGAAGCTAACAATAGGGACTGCCCACATTACAAATTCCAACGGGAGATACTACACCTACAGGCTTCGACGGGTCTCCCACTCAGGGCGGCCGAAACGCAACTCAGGGACGAAGGCAAAGCTCCTCCCTACCGGAGATATGGACCTCCCGCAACAGCTGCTACTCTCCGTCCGAAGGGACCATCTACATCACAAAACAGTCCTCGACGTTCTCCCTCCAGTGAAACATTTCGCCTCGCTAATCTCTCTTCTCCTGGGTTGTCCACTTCCAATAGATTCGAGGGCTTTACCAGCATCTCGGAAGATATGGAATTTTGGTCAATGCCTACGGAGGAGGAGGTCGTGCGACGTACCCCTGACCACGTAAATGCTCCTTCGCACACAACCTCAACTACTAAGGACACAGGCTTCTAAAAAATGCAGGATTGCCATACCAGTTAGGCCCCTTTCTCGTGATTCGGACAACGACTCACCCACCCAACTGTGGACCATGCCTAATCACGATCCAGACTGTGGATGTCACGACTACGGCAAATACTTTCTCCTCCGGCACAAAACCTCCAATCCTAGAGCCTTCGAAGACCATTTAAGGAACTTTGTATCCTCTCGTAGTCCAATAAACAATAAGCAACATCACAAACCCCCTTGCTATTGTGTCTCTCATATCCAACACCCTGACCTTCCACCCACAGACGTAATGACGCAATTCCTGAAGGACAATAATCTCATTGACTCCGATCTGACCGAAATGGTTATCACACGGTCTGCATTTGATGTCCATCAATCGACGACACCCGTTACCCCAACTCCTCACGAAAAGTGTGGTACTCGTAAACGTCTACTCACAAAGGACGCTCCCTGTGATTCAGACCCTGATGAACACCCCCCAATTCCAAATACTCCGCTTCCTCTTGCCACTCATACGGAAAGCACGACTGAAGAACTTATGCATCTGGATACCCCTGTGCCACCCTCCTCTGATAACCCCCATTTGATCTGCAGCAAGGGTATTCCCCCTGGTGCCTGCGGATGCTCTGGATGTTTTCGGGAGTACATCACCCCACATCTCTCTGAGCCATATTCTCAAATACTTGCACGAGCAAACGCCTTCATCATTGCACGTACTCTCCCCCCTAACACAGATACTGCCACTACATCGCCGCAGGACTTTATACATACATTACAACTAAAGCTCCTTCACTCTCCAACACTTGTTCCCAAACTCGTAAAACAATTCTCTGCAATAAATGACGATGAATTACCCAATTCATCTGCCCCTACGTCTCAAATCCCGCAAGCAACTATCCCTCCCCGTTCTTCGCCTGACTCCTTAAACGACATCACACCCAATACAGATGTGTCCCCCTCTGTACACAATGCCTCATAATATTGTCCAGTGGAACATTAACAGATACCAAGCTCGCCTTCATATGGGAGAATTACAAAGACTCATTCGCTTATACTCTCCAATCTGCATATGCCTACAGCATGTAGGCAATATTGTGATCCCCCCCAGACATTACTCTGTCGCTGTTAGTTCTTCTCCGATTACCCCCACACACTATCGTACAGCAATTCTTGTTCATTACCAATATCCTTTTCTTCCCGTCACCCTCAATCCCAATCCATTTCAAACTTCTGCAGTTACCATCTCCCTCCCACAGCTTCCATCCCTCACTATTTGTTCGTCCTACAATCAACCCTCTTGTAAAGATGACACAGCTGATCTTCTCCATATCACACAACAACTAACTCCTCCTTACCTCATTCTTGGTGACTTCAATGCACATTCCCCACTATGGGGAAGCCCGTTTACAGACACCCCGGGTAAACATATCGAAAACCTTCTGATTGACTCACAACTCTGCTGTTTGAACCTAGATTCCCCTACATTTTGGTCAGCAGCACACAACTCGTTCTCTGCGATAGACCTTTCACTTGATTCGACTGACGCCGCCCCTTTATTTGAGTGGTCGGTTCTGCAGGAAAGATTCTCCAGCGACCACTACCCAATTCTTTTAAACTACTTATCCCCTGAACCCTTTACACAACTACCTCAATATAATCTCTCCAAAGCTAATTGGCGGACATACACAGAATCCACAGCTGATATTGAAGATTTCTCAGATATGATCACCCCCAAAGTTAACTTTGAATATTTCATGTCTTTCTTAACCTCTACTGCACAGCATCACATACCATTCACCTCCTCCTTGCAACATCCTTGACGAGTCCCTTGGTGGTCACCCAAACTGGCTAGCATGATCAAATTCAAACACAGGGTAGAGCGCCTTCTCACCAGGGTGGGTGATAAGCAACGGAGAATTAAAACCTCCCTCTCCGATCTTGCTACTCATCCTCAATGCTTCTGTTTCATCACCATCACCATTGAAAAACTTGCCCTCAAAACTTTCTATAATAAAGTCTGCGCTATTGTCAAACGCAATATCATCCGAAGTAAAGTGCTTTCGTGGCGCTCATACATCTCGTCCTTCACTAGTCGCACCCCTATCTCTACTCTGTGGAGAAAATTTCGTAGTGTTGACGGGCGAACTGTCCGTCCCCAACTCTCTCCATTACGGGACACTGATTCGGACTCTTTAACCCATGATCCCCACGTCATCACTGCTATGCATGCAAACCATTTCAGTGAAGTTAGCTCTAACCTATCTTTACCCTCAACAATTCCTCCGCTTGAAACAAGAGACGGAGTCCCACCCGATCACGTTTTCCGGAGGTCGCACTCATGACTATAACGCTCCTTTCTCATTACCTGAACTTCAACATGCCATTGACCACTGCTCGGATTCCACCCCGGGTCCTGATGCCATTCCCTATGCGTTCATTCGTCATCTTCATCCACGTGCACTAAATTATCTTTTGCAACTTTATAATCAATTATGGGATAGACATTATTTCCCACCAAATTGGCGACATGCGTATACCATACCCGTCCCAAAACCAGGCAAAGATCATAGTTGTTGATGATGCTTTTATTTTATACTAGCCCACTGGGCCTAGGCCCTCTCAAGGCTAGTGGTGGAGGAGGTGGTACAGAGTTTAAAGTCACGTATATGTCAGTAGTTATATGTCATTGTATAAATTTATCGCTCTCAGGAAGTGACGAATAGGGGTGAAATTGAAAGAGTCTGAGTCAGAGAGGATGCCATGTAATGAGGTGTTCAGCAAGAATCTCCGTCTTTCAGATGCATAGACGGGACAAATACAAGAAAGTGAAAAACAGTCAATGATGTATGGCAATGTTGGCATTCATGTGGTGGACCACGAGGGGTGGACATCAGGTAACCATGTGTGAGGCGTGTGTGGCCTAAACGTAATCTAGTTAATAGGGTTTGGTCTGCACGTGAACCATTAATTGAAGAGGGCCACAAGTGTATGTCATCCTTAATGGAGCGAAGGTGGCCAGTTAATGGTTGCGCTCTCCACTCAACTCGCCAAGCGTCATAAACATGGCGACGGAGGACAGGGAGCATATCCTCCGAACGCAGCAAAGTAGTAGAGGGTGTACCATGACACGCTTGCTTAGCGAGGAAGTCTGCACGCTCATTCCCGGGAATTCCTACATGCGCGGGGATCCAGCACAGTGTGATGGAACGAGTAAGCGCACTGTAATTTGTGTATTGTGTGGATGATAGTCTTGACCAATGGGTCCTTGGGGGCAAATACACATAAGGCTTGCAGTGCACTCTTTGAGTCACTACAGATAACGACCCGTGGAGAGTTCCTCGACAATGAAGAGATGGTGCTTAAAGCACCTTGAATAGCCCATAATTCAGCAGTGAAAACCGTGGAGGGATGGTGTAAGGTACTTTGATACAAGCCATGGTCTGAGACTGCAGCGCAACCCACGGCATCCGCAGTTTTCGAGCCATCGGTGTAAATGAAAACAGCCGGGATGTGATCATCAAGATGTTGTAAAGCGAGATGTCGACATTGAGGTGGGGCTTGGGCATCAAGTTGATCCGCTAAGTGAAAGCAAACTGTAGGGTGTTTTAGGGTCCACGGAGTGATGTGACTAGGAGGGGGAGTTATGGGAGGAACGGTGATACTGTAAGTGGAGAGCAATTGGCGAGACAACATTGGGAATGGCAATGGAATGTTTGAACGATAGTTATCTGTGGAATGGAATAGTTCTAGTAGAGTCGGGTCATGACGGAGGCGAACAGCCGTACGCATGAGGACTAATCGACGGTGGTAGGCTAGAGGTAAGGTCCCAGCCTCACACAGGATATTGGAGACACGAGAGGAACGGAATGCCCCCCGAGCTAATGCATATGCCCAAATGGTGTACGCTGTCGAGGGTTCCTAATGTGGAAGCAGAGGCCGTGCCATAGACAGGGCTACCATAATCTAGGGCTGAGAGGATGGTAGCTCTGTAGAACAGTAAAAGCGTAGCGTGATCTGCGCCCCAATGGACTCGTGCGACTGTTTTCAGAACATTCATTCTCTGGAGGCAACGTGCCTTTAAGCAGGCAATGTGACTCTTCCAATTGAGGTGAGTATCAAAGATTAAACCAAGGAACCTGGTATGTGGAAGGATCTGAATATGAGAATGTCCCATGGTGAGAGTAATGGACTGTTTACGTAAATGTCGAATATTTCTATAGAATACAACGGCGTTAGTCTTTTCAGCAGAAAATTGAAAACCAGCAGTGGATGCCCAAGAGTGGATGGATTTTAGAGCAATGTTGAGACGCCGTTGTATGTGAGTCAGACTGGGAGAAGTATAATATATTGCGAAGTCGTCCACATACAAGCTATACAATATTTCAGGTGGGAGGCTGCGTATGACACTATTGATCGCCATAATAAAGAGTAAGCTGCTAAGGGCACATCCTTGTGGTATTCCATTAATTTGTGACATAATGTCCGATAGGAGACCATTATTTTTGACCTGGAATGTACGGTTAGAGAGAAAATTTTGTATAAAGCAGGGAAGAGGACCCCGCATGCCAGAATCGTGTACATTTTTTTAAATCCTGTGTCTCCATGGTGTGTCATAAGCCTTAGCAATGTCAAAAAATATTGCCACTGTGGGTTGGTTATTGGAGAACCCATCACGTATTTGGTGTTCAAGGCGAATAAGTGAGTGCAGTGTAGAACGGCCAGGGCGGGAACCATTCTGATATGGGGATAGGAGGGCATGTGACTCAGCGTAATGTAAAAGTCGAGGATTGATAATTTTTTCCATTAATTTGCAGAGGCATGAGGTAAGCACAATCGGTCTGTAATTTGTGGGAAGACTATGATCTTTTCCAGGCTTTGGTACGGGTATAGTGTAAGCATGCCTCCAAGACGGTGGGAAGTAGTTACTTATCCAAAACTGATTGTACAGTTGTAAAAGATGTTGTAGCGCATGTGGATGGAGGTGACGGATGAGAGCGTACGAGAATCCATCCGGGCCAGGAGTAGTGTCTGTACACAAGTCGAGCGCGTGTCGCAATTCCGGAATTGAAAAAGGGGTGTTATATTCATGTGTTTTCCCGCTATGAAAAGATAGCGGGCGAGATTCCTCCATACATTTATAACGAAGAAATTGACGAGGCAATGACTGGTCTGAGCTGACGTGACAGAAATGTTTGGCATGTATGGCAGCGATGTCAAGGGGGTCATGTGTAAGCGGGTCCGAGGCAGGGTCTTTGAGTGGAGAGAGTGGAGGCCGTACAGTGGGTCCGTTGATACTGCGAAACTTTTTCCATAAAGTAGAGAGAGGGGTGCGGGAAGTGAAGGACGAGATATATGATCGCCATGAAAGTATCTTGTTGTCAAGGATACTGCGTTTGACAACTGCACAGATCTTGTTATAGAACGTTTTAAGGGCAATTTTTTCAATAGTGATGGTTATAAGGTCAAAGTAACGATTAGTGGAAAAAGTCGGGGGGAAACAGTCTGTAAACGCCGCTGCCTAACACTCAGACGCTTAAGAAGGCGTTCCACACGATGCTTGAATTTTATCAGTTGGGCTAGAGTGGGCGTCCACCAAGGGACCTGGCGAGGGTGTGTCAGCGAGGAGGTAAGCGGGATATGAGTGCGAGCAATGGAGGTCAGGAAGGACGAAAAATAATCAAAATTGTGTGCAGGGGAGGAGGTAGGGGAGAAGTCCGAAACGTCTGCAGAGGAGTGCGTATAAGACGTCCAATCGGCTTTAGAGAGATTATAACTCTATATTTGAGGGGAGGATGCAGGGCACAAATACTTAAGGAGTATAGGGTAGTGGTCGCTGGAGAAGCGATCCTGTAAAACTGACCAGTCAAATAGGGGAGCTGCGTCATCCGAGGCAAAGGAAAGATCAACAGCGGAAAATGTACAGTGGGTAGCAGATCTGTAGGTGGGGGTGTCAAAGTTGAGACAACAAAGAGTAGAATGAAGGAGATATTTTTCAATTTTATTGCCTGGGATGTCTATGTTTGGGTTGCCCCAAAGGGGAGAGTGTGCGTTAAAGTCGCCCAGAATAAGGTACGGTGGGGTCAGTTATTGTACTATTTGATGAAGGTCTGAAGTATTGTAATGACAGGAGGGTTGATTGTAGGAGGAGCAAACAGTCAAGGAAGGAAGGTTTGGTAATGAAATGGAGACGGCAGTTGTTTGAAAAGGGTTGGGGTCAAGGGTGACAGGAACAAATACGCACTTATAGTGCACAAGGATGGCCGTTCGGAGATGTGAAGGGGTTATAGGGGAGCTAGCAGCAACAGTATAATGCCTGGGGGGGACAACAAAATTGCCTACATGTTGGAGGCAAATGCATAATGGTGAATATAATTTAAGTAATCGTTGTAATTCTCCCATACGGAGGCGAGTTTGGTATCCGTTTATATTCCATTGCAAAATGTTATATGCCATCAAGAATAGGATTGTCAGAGTCAACGACAATAGTGGTCTCTTGAAGAGAGTCTGGTAAAGGTTGTGAGTGTGGAGAGGGTTGTGTGGATGGAGGTGAAGGGGTAGATGTAAGGTCTGTAAATTTTTCAGAAATAGCTGTGAATTGTGTGACAAGTTTAGGAACAAGGGTGGGGCAGTGGAGGAGTTTTTGGCGCAGAGTGTTCATAAATAGATAAGCGGAGGTAACATCTTCATCAGGGTTAGGGGGAAGTGTACGTGTGGTGACAAATTCCTGCGTCCGAGCAAGGAGGCAGGGATCCGTGGCACAGATATGGGTGTGATGTAATTACGGAAAACAAATTGGACATCCACATTTGTCAGGTGGGACATTGGTGTGACATATCATACAGGAGATTGTGAGGGGCTCGGGGTATGATGAGTCTGTATCGAAGGTTCGTCAGATGATGGTGTCGTAGGGTTAGCAGGAGTTTGTGGGGGAATGTCCCTAGGTTTGGGAGCATCGGGATCTGGGCAGTGGGGAGCGGCTAACGGAACATGTCGCTCAAGGTTACAGGGAGGATCAGGCGTGGTGAGGGTGGTATGCACATTGACAGGAGGTTGGTGAACATCAAATCGGGATTGTGATAGCTCTATATTAGTCAAGTCAGAATCCAACAGTTATTGTCCTTCAGGAATCTCTGCATCAAGTCCTTGGGCGTAGGATCAGATTCACAAATATGGGTGACACAATAACAAGGAGTCGGGTGAATTTGAGCATCTTCCGCTGGAGCTCGCTTGGAAAGAAATTTGTGAAGATGTTCGATGAGTACTGTACGGGTAGAAGTCTTGTGCTGAAGTAGAAAGAATCGGCCGCAGTTATGGCAGCCCACAGTCCGGATCGTGGGTAGGCATAACCCACTTCTGTGTGGTGGAACCGAGTTTCGAGGTCCGGGATAATGACCGGATAGGACTTGCAACCTTACGCTTTTTTTCCGAGGCTGCGACTGGGTGGAGTGAGATTGGGGAGAAGTCTCTATATCTGGTACTGTGTTACATTCCATGAGGTTCTCTTCGGCAGTCATGTTCCAAAACTCAGTAATCATCGGTCAAGTTAGTAAATCCCTCGAACCTGTTAGAGGTGGATAGGTCCGGGGAGTTAAGGTGAACTAAACGGAAGGTATCATTGGTGGGGTAATGTTGTGGGCTAATAGGAGGTGCCTGAGGCTGCTCTGGACGCTGGTGGTCAGAGGAGTCAGCGGGTGTAGTTGATTCATACCATCGATATGGAGGAGATTTACCTTCCTGCCTTAATTGTGCTGCAGCAGACCGGAAGGGGAGTCCTTTTGTGGCCTGTAAATGTAATACGTCACGATGAAACGCAAAGTGCGGGCATGTTCTGTCATTGGCTTTGTGGGACCCGTCACAATTTGCACAATGGGGCGCGCTGGCTTGACAATTGTTGAGAGCATGTTGTTCTGAGCCGCAATTTAAGCAACACGCAGTGAGAGCCCGACACCGTGGGGTTGACTGCCCAAGCTTCCAGCAATTTGTGCATTGTCTCGGCTTGTTAACATACCTTCGTACCTGCAGTTGGCGACCTGCAAGACGGACATGCATAGGGAGGTCATGGCGCTTAAAATAGATTTTGACAATGCGTAGTGGGGGCCGATTTCCACGCTGAGGAGCAGTATAAGTGTCAACTTTAACAACAGTGGGGTCAGTTCTTTGCAATAATTTTAAGATACGATTGGTTGAGTCTGTAAAGCTCTGATCTGCAAATTCGAAGGCGGAAGGGAGCACAACCGTGCCAGTACTGTACACTGAATCAGGAATTCATCTGGTTTACCTGTGTATCTGTCGTTGGGGGTGTCGAGGTAGGCTTGTAAGGCTTCTGATTGCTCCTGTGTTTTTCACCTCAATCATGCGCTTGGCCGATCCAACAGCATGCATGGTGAAGTCACCAATATCTTGTGCGAGAGTATCGTATAGACTGAAATCATCCATAGGTTCACCAGAGACCGTGAAAAACCGTGACCAATCAGGGGGACTGAACGTAGCGTTATAAGTGTCCTTCGAAGCAGGGGTATACGTGTTACGTTTACGCCTTTGTCGGTTATGCGAAGGTACGAACGGTTGAAGCGTGTGAATGGCAGAGGAAATACCGGCAAGGTCTTTTCCTGTACCTGCATCAATGGCTCGTTGAGATCATGGAGGTACAGAAGCAGGTTTAATTGAGGTAGTAGATCCTGCATCCGGAGGGAAGATGGTAACAGATGGAGTCACAGACGGGTCAGGGATGCAAGAAGCATCCGTAGGGGTGTCAGCTGAGGGCATGCAAGGTTCTTCATTAAGGTTGTCAACGGAATGAAGAGGTAGGCTAAGGCTAGAATCATAATCTGGTAATTTAGAAGTTAAAGTCGAGACTGTGGGGTTGTCATCACTATTATTGATCACAGAGGCAGTACTGTGCATAGGAATTGATGCCGGGGAGATCACCTGATGGATCTCACTACCCGACGATGGAGAATTCGTCACAGTATCCTTAGGAGGTTTGCCAAGGTCTGTGGGTGCCATGCCTGAGTGGGGAACTCCGGCACTGTTGGCAGCAGGGGAAGGGTCCTTGAGGCAGTCCAATTTCTCGCAGGGGTCGGCGTCGGAGGGGGCAATTTTAGATTCCATAGGACGAATATTTCTAAATTCATCTGAGTCAGATTCCAAACCCACCACGGAGCCACAATTAGAGGACGGGACGACCGCCCTAGGAATTCTTGCAGATATACACCCCGACTAATGCACCTTAAGGGCCGTCGATCCGTCGATCGCCGACCCAGCACAAGGGTTAGGGTTTGGCATAAAAGTTTCCCCTCGCTCTAACACGGCGGGTACCACAGTTCGACGGGTGTAGGGATTGCCGACCCACAACACCCTCCAACGAAACCAAAGAGTGAGTACGGTCGTTTACCTCATGACAGTCACGGTGCTCCCAAAGGAGGGGGCAGCGGGAAGAAGGGAAAAACGGAAAACAGAAAGGATGAGAAATGATAGGGCCCACTACAATTAGTTGGGGGCGGCAGGAAGGGTGGGCATGCGGGCTCGCACTCCCCTCCTGCCGCCTCCGTCAGCCCCCGCACGTGTTCAAAAGTGAAACCAACGAAGCAGGCAGAGCGGGGGGGCAAAGATCATAGTTTTCCGACAAACTATAGGCCCATAGTGCTCACCTCATGTTTATGTAAGCTTATGGAAAAAATTATCAATCCACGCCTTCTTCATTATGCAGAGGCGCATGACTTATTATCCCCGTATCAACATGGTTCACGTCCCGGCCACTCTACATTACACTCTCTCATCCACCTGGAGCACCAAATACGTGAAGGATTTTCGAAGAAACAACCCACAGTGGCAGTTTTCTTCGACATTGCGAAGGCTTATGATACCACTTGGCGTTATCGCATTCTAAAAATCCTCCATAGCTCTGGTATGCGGGGCTCCCTTCCCCAATTCCTCCAGAACTTTCTATCTAACCGCACATTTCAGGTTAAAAACAACGGTATATTATCTGCAATAAAACCTCAAACTAATGGAATACCCAAGGCTGTTCCCTAAGTAGTGTACTCTATGATATTGCAATAAATAGTGTTACAAAATGCCTCCCTCCAGATATCTCTCATAGCCTCTATGTGGATGACTTAGCCATTTATTATACGTCTCCTAGTTTAACACACATTCAACGTCGTCTAAACACTACTCTTCATTCCATACAAGCTTGGGCGTCCTCAACTGGTTTCCGCTTCTCGACTGAAAAAACCAATGCTGCCGTTTTCTATCGCGACCTTAGACACTTGCGTAAGCAGTCCATCACCCTCTCTATGGGTTCTTCCAAGATTAAATTCCTTGCCTCCACTAAATTCCTTGGCCTTATCTTTGATACCCACCTAAATTGGAAATCCCATGTTGCCACTCTGAAGGCTCGGTGCCTTCAGCACATGAATGTCCTCAAGTCTGTGGCACGTTCATTGGGGTGCTGACCGATCTACGTTACTGCTCTTTTATAGATCCACCATTCTATCTGCCCTGGATTATGGTTGCCCGGTATATGGCACTGCCTCGGCATCCACATTGCAGACACTTAACTCCGTTCATCACCTTGGCATACGTATTAGCTAAGGAGCTTTCCGGTCCTCTCGTGTGTACAGTGTGCTCAGTGAGGCTAGGGTCCTGCCATTAACGTATCATCGTCAGCTGGTTCAGCTGCGAACTGCCATCCGTCTCCAACAGGATCCCACATTGAAGGACCTTTTCCGTTCCCAAGATTTTTGTGTTACTCCTACTACTACCTTGCCTTTTACCCTCCTATCCCGCCAATTACTCGCATCTTACAATATTCCAACACCTCATTCGCCCCTCCCCTGTATTTCAATTACCCCCTGGATCCTTAAACACCCTGAAGTTTGTTTCCATTTGACTGACCAAGTAGAGGCTGTGACTCCAGTCCAACGCCGTACCTTAGCATTACAACATCTTGATAGTCATGTTCCAGCTGCCTTCATCTACACTGATGGTTCGAAGGTTCCGGATGCTGTAGGTAGTGCAGCGGTTTCTGACCATGGTATCCATCAAAGCTCCCTGCAGTGACTCAAAAAGTGTGTTGCAAGCATTGGGAGAGTACGCCCCACGTGACCCATTGATCATCGATGTTATCCTGAAAATCCACGAATTAAAATGCAGCTCTCGATCCATCACCCTCTGTTGGATCCCAACCCATGTAGGCATTGCGGGAAATGAACGTGCTGACGCCCTTGCTAAACAGGCCTGTCTAGGTGCTCCGGCATCCACTGTCCTCAGATCGGATGACCTAATTCCTGTAGTTCGACGGCATATTCATGAAAAGTGGCGCTCAGAATGGAGGGATCAACCTTTGGGAGGTCACCTTCGTTCCATCAAAGACGACATTCACATGTGGCCCTCTTCACTCAGCCCCTGTCGTGCTGACCAAACCCTCTTAACTCAATTACGCATAGGACACACGAGACTCACTCATGGATATCTACTCCCCGTAGTCCTCGCCGGAATGTCACCATTGTCGCACAGTTCTTACTATCCCTCACATTTTATGCGTTTGTCCCATGTACGGCCCTGAAAGACGTCGCTTCTTGCGACACACCTCTTTAAAAGACATCCTTTCTGACTCAGATTCATTCTCGTTCAAAGCCATCCGCCATTTCTTAGCAGCTCTTAATCTCTACGATGAAATCTGACCAGTGACCTATATGACTTGACTTACTATCCCCCCGCCGACCACTAGCCTTATGAGGGCCTCGGCCCAGAGGGCTAGTTTAAATTAAACACGTCTTCAACAACAACAACATATGTGCACATGTAAACTTATAATTTTTTTTTTTTTTCACCACTTAATTTAATTTAAGTGGGGTGCCTTTTTAACTGGCGGATCTGTACTCAGAATCTCAGAGTTAACCCTTTTTTATCAAGCAGGCTTCTTTGAAGCACGCTCCTGCTTGTACCCCTTTTTGTATATATGTGCTGCGCCAAAAATATATATCTTTTCGAAGTAAGAATACTATGTGGTTGTTTGATTATCTGCTTTTGCTAGAGTTATGATATGATTACGAATGTCCCCCTCCAGTCTTAGATATCAGGCATAATCGTCAATGATGGAGGGGCCACTAATAAATTATAGGTTTGACTCCTGCAAGGAGATAAAGAAAACCTAATATTTAGTAGTGGCCCCGTAATCATTGACGACTGGGGCCCTCCTGACCATCCCCTTCCCATTCGTTGATGTATTAAGGATTTTGGTTTACTTGATATGTCAGTGAAGGAAGAATGACGCCTGAATCAGCGTCTGGTCAAAGATCCACACAAGTACATCCACAATATGATGGAAAGCTTATGAATAGTTATTCTTATTTTCTGTTTGTTTTTATTTGTTACGAAGTTTTTTCGTAGTGAGAACCCAATTTCATAATGACTGAACCATGAGTGAGGTTGCGTGCGCTCATGATGAAGGCTCCTCAATTTTTTATGCTCTGCGCGGTAGATTCAAACTACGGCGGATGAGTGTTTGAAGAGGGTGCCTTATGTAATAGGCATAATCGTCAATGATTATGGGGCCACTACTAAATATTAGGTTTTCTTTATCTCCTTGCAGGAGTCAAACCTATAATAATTACCTCTATCTAGCGCAGTGGTTCTTAACCTTTTTAGCACCGCACCCGCCTTTGGTCAGGACTGTATTCATGATTCCCCCCCCCCCCCCCCCCAATGCCTCTGATGCCTATATTTTTTTATTTTATTTTTTTCCATTCCATATGGATGCTTAAGACGCAAGATACTGTAAAAAGGGCGAACAAATAACCAATCTGCATGCAAGGATTAAAACTGATTAATGGCTTTATGTCAACTCTACATGTGGTTGCTCGGAATGACGGTTGTGAATTTTTCCTATCAAAGTTTCTTATTTATATATATCTTTGCGATTACCCTGTATGCATTTGAATGGCCTAGCCCTATTTTGAACTTTGATTACCCCACGCCCCCCCTAGCATTGTCAAACGCCCCCCAGGTTAAGAAACGCTGATCTAGCGCATCCCCTTTTCCTTTGTATATATTTACTATTACACTTTTGTGCCAATCCTCTGGGATTTTCTCATTTTATTAATGGTGTTTACCAACTCGGTGACTAAGCTGACACCAGTCTCCCCTGAGGCTTTTATCATCTCACCGACAATGTCAGAGCACCCTGGAGCTTTACCATCCTTCATTTTATTGATTGCGTCGCTCACTACAGATGGTGCTATCAAAGGAGGGGGTCCAGATATTGGTTATTCGATACTAAGCTGTTCCTTATCCCATTCAAACTCTACATATAGCAATCGTTCATAGTGTGCCTTCCATGCTTCTCTGATTTAATTTTCTGCATACACAATCTTTCCAATATCGTTTCTAACACACTGTTCACCTATAGTATCCCTACTGTCATTTTTAACTCGCCTAGCTAGGTTGAAGATCCCATTGGGATTTTCAGTGTTACACACTTGTTCGAGGACCAGGTCCTTAATGCCTTTTTTAGCATTGTAAATAACTCTTTTGGCAGTTCGTTTAGCTGCCTGGTATTCCTCCTTGCTGCCTCCCTTCTTCCATGCTTTAAAGCATCTCCTTTTCTCTTTCACAGCATGTTCTACCTCATTGTTCCACCACCAGGAGGTCTTATTCCTGGGGTGACCCTTTGTTTTCCCACAGACTTTGTCAGTGGCAGCGATAAGGTTATGCTTAAGAAAATTCCATTGACTATTTACATCGTTACGCATAGCTTCCTTATTTCAATTAATTTCCTCCAGTTCACTATGAAACCTATCCCTAACTTCCATGTTCTTCAGCAGCCACTTTTTCATTTTGGGCATGTATACCTTCTTGCGCTTAGGATCTCTGTATAAGCTCATGTCGCACACAAGTAGCTTATGCTGGGGGATACATTCTTCGCTCGGGATGACCTTTGCATCCCGAACAAGTTTCCAGTCTTTCCTGTTAACGAAGAAGTAATCTATCTGGCTACTGGAGACCCCAGAGTTATATGCGATCAGATGGCTCTGTCTTTTCTTGAACTTAGTGTTACACACAACCATGTTGAGTACAACGCAGGACTCCAGACTTCCAGATTCCTCCTTCCATAACCATTTCCTCCATGTACCCCCTCGTATCCATCTGCAGATGCTCCCACGTGACCATTCAGGTCCCCTCCCACGATTGTTATTTCATTCTCCGAGAGGCCTGAAATGACACTGATGGTGACATTCCAGAAGTTCTCTTTTATCTCTTTCTGTAGACCAGTCTGTGGGGCATATGCAGATATCACATTCAGAATTCTTTCACCAACTTTCAACTTCAAAACAATCAGCCTTTCACTAACTCTCTTAATCTGAAGCACACTTTCTGCCAGCTCTTCGGCCACCAGAACACCCACTTCTCCTTTCACTTTATCAGTCTCCACCCCCATCCAGTAGATCCTATATCTTTTCTTTAAGAACATAAGAACATAAGAAAATGGGAGTCTGCAGAAAGCCGATTGGCCTAAGCAAGGCAGATCCCTGTCCCACACAACCCCAATTACAAAGCCCAATTATAGGCTCAACACTCTAATACCCTGAGGATCATCTTACCAAAACGGTTAGAGATTAACGCAGGATTACGGGGGTCTGCAGAGCGCTGATTGGCCCAACCCTGTGATCCCCCTTCACACCCAACCCTTCTCGTCCATATGCTTATCCAATTTTATCTTAAAGCTCCCTATCGTTTTTAATCCCACTATAGCACTTGGTAGTCCATTCCACCCATCTACAACTCTGTTACCAAACCAATATTTGCCTATATCTTTTCTGAAACAAAATTTATCTAATTTGAAACCATTGGTACGAGTTCTTTCGCTATCACTGAGCTTTAGTACATTTGTCATGTCCCCTTTGTTAATCCCACTAACCCACTTGAACACCTCTATCATATCCCCTCTAACTCTGCGTCTCTCTAACGAATGTAAGCCTAATTTCTTCAACCTTTCTTTATACGGAAGATTTCTAATATTATGGATCATTTTTGTCATTCTACGTTGTACTCTCTCCAATGAATCTATGTCCATTCTGTAATAAGGACACCAAAATTGAACAGCATAATCCATATGGGGTCTCACTAATGACAAGTAAAGTTTTAAGATAACATCAGCAGTTCTGTTACTCGCACTCCTTGAGATGAACCCGAGAATCCTGTTTGCCTTGTTTCGAACGCTTATACACTGTTGTCTAGGCTTCAAATCATTGCTAACAAACACACCTAGATCTTTCTCACAATTCGAGTTTTCTAATTCCACATTAGCTAGTTTATATTTAACATTTGTATGCATCTTCCCTATCTTTAATACCTTGCATTTGTTCAATGTTAAACTTCATCTGCCAATTTACTGACCATTCGTGTAAGGTATCTAGATCCCTTTGGAGGCACTCTATATCTCTATCTGAATCAATTGTTCTCCCCATTTTGGTATCGTCTGCAAATTTACTTATCCTACTAGTTATAACCTAAATCAAGGTCATTTATGTATATAACAAACAACAGAGGACCTAATACAGATCCCTGGGGGGACACCACTTTTGACTGCTCCCCATTCTGACTTCGTACCATTTATGCTGACTCTCTGCTTCCTACCAATTAGCCATGACCTAATCCATCCCAACAATGCCCCACCTATTCCATGCGCCTCAACCTTTCTCATCAATCTCTCATGGGGGACTCTGTCGAAAGCTTTACTGAAATCTAAATATATTATATCATATGACTTGTCATTATCTACTGCTTCATATACCTCTGAGAAAAAACTAAGCAAATTAGTAAGGCAAGAACGTCCCTGAGTGAATCCATGCTGAGAAGAATTTATTAAATTAAATGTATCTAAGTGGTTTCTAATTTTACTAGCAATAATTGACTCTAGTAGCTTTCCTATGATTGATGTAAGACTAATGGGACGGTAATTGGATGCTATTGATTTGTCACCTTTTTTGAAGATCGGAACTAAAGTTTGCAAGCTTCCAAGCTTCTGGAACTATACCTGTCTCCAATGACTTGTTAAATAAAAATGTTAATGGGTAACTTAACTCATCCCTACATTCTTTTAATACTCTAGCATATACCTCATCAGGACCAGGCGATTTATGAGGTTTCAGTCTGTCAATTTCTTTAAGCACATCATTTCTACTTATAGTAACCGTACTTAACCTATTTTCTATACTATCGCTATATACCTTACGGACTTCTGGAAACTGTGCCAAATTTTCATTAGTGAAAACGGAAAGAAATTGACTATTTAATGTACTGCACATTTCTAAATAATTTTCTGTCATTTCTCCTATCGAAGTTTTAAGGGGACCAATTACATCTCTAACCTTGGATTTATATACAGTAGTTAGTAAAAAGCTTTAGGATTATTTTGTGAGTCATTGGCAACCTTAATTTCATAATTTCTTTTTTCTTTCCTAATATCCTTTTTTACCTGTCTTGATAGATTCTGATAGTAAGCAAGTAGGTGAATTTCGCCTTTTCTAATTTTTCTATATATTCCTCTCTTTTGTCCTAGAAGATCTAATAGTCTATTATTCATCCATTTGGGTTGGTTCTGTGTTGATCTAAATTTTCTTTTGGGGATGTATTTATTTTGTGCATTGAATACTGACTTGATAAAATTATCGTATGTATCTACCAAGGTTGACGTCTCTTCCTGACTTAAGATGACAGGTGCCTGAGACGGGGTACACTCATTTGGACACCTGGATCGACTTAATTTTTTGACCATAGGGTCCGCTAATAGGGCTCTTTTAACCCACCATAATTGGCTTTTCTAAAGTCAGGTATTAATGTTGTATTCTCTCTGGTATTACCTTTCCATTGTATATTAAAATACACAGAATTGTGGTCACTATTTCCTAGTGTGGTCCCCTATCTCTACATTATTTACCATATGTTCATTGTTACTGAAAACTAAATCGAGAATATTATTACCTCTAGTCGGCGTATCTATGAATTGAAATAAAAAACTATCTTGTACTACCTCTATAAACTCCTCAGAATCAAGTCTCCTATTTGATGCTGCCAATCTATATTCGGAAAATTAAAATCCCCCATAATGCACACATTGCTAAACCTTGATGCCATTTTCATTTCCTCCCATAATGACGTTCCGTCATTTCTACTCATATTTGGCGGTCTATACATAACTCCAATAACTATGGTCTCACTACCTTCGTTAACCTCTACCCAAACACTTTCATTATCGTTATTTAGTCTAATACCTGATTTAATACAGCTTTTTAATGTACTCCTGACAAACACTGCTATACCGCCACCCCTCTTACTTGTTCGGTCATATTTAAACAAACTATATCCTGGTACATCAAATTCTGCTAAAAAATGCCTGGTTTCTGTATTAATCCACGTTTCAGTTAGCGCTATTATGTCTATATTTTCTTTGCTAACAAGGGCTCTAAGTTCGTTCATTTTGTTACATAGACTCCTACAGTTTGTGTAATATACAGTAGGGTCCCGCATAAAACGTGTTCGCATAAAACGAGTCTCGATTAAAACGACCGACCTAAAATTCGCTTTGTACGAAATATCGTCGCTTTGTATGAAATGTCGTTCGCTTTGTACGAAATATAGTTCGCTTTGTACGAAATATCGTTCGCTTTGTACGAAAATTTTCGCTTACAGTGAAAATTGACGATATTGCGCCACCAAAATGCTGTGTTCACATAAAACGAAATCGCATAAAACGCCCTCGTTTATCGACCATAAACTCGTTTTATGTGAGACCCTACTGTACTCTCAATTTACTTCTTTTCTTTATACCTAATTTACCTTTGTTTTTAGCGACATTTCCATCTTCCGTTGCACCATCACTTCTATCATTTGCATTATAGTCATCATTTATAGCATGAGACTGAATATCCTTATCGCTTTCGCCTGACGCTAAAATTGTTCCATTTAACCTCTCATTTACACTCTCAATATTTCTGTTCAAAACCCCACAACCACCCTATCTAAAGAACTAGCTAATGTAGAAAGCCCTAACCGTGAAAGATGAACACCATCCCTTGCGTACCCATCTCTCCATGAACTATCCCAGTTATCCAGTCAATTTGGATTTGCTTTTTTTTGCAATATTTCTCCAAACGGCAATTGACACCAATCGCCCTGGATGTCCATTCCTTGGGAACTCCTCTTCTGGGTAGGATACAATGTACTACAGGGATCCCTCCCTTCATCCTAACTTTATCTAACACATCCCGTCTGCTGCAGCAGTTCCTCACTTCTACCCTTACCCATCGTTACTCCCGGCACTGAGACAGATAATGGGGTTATCTCCACTATCTTCCAAGATGTGGTCCATCTTCTCTAAAACCCTCCCAACTCCATGGCCAGGCAGACACACAACCTTCCTAATTTTAGTGCGGGTAGCCCTAACTAAATGTCTTACCATGGAGTCGCCCACAATCGACACAGACTTTCCTTCTCGGGACACAGACTTACCTTTCCCTCGGGAGGATCCAGCAGCTGCAGTTGGAGAACCCCCGGTGGTGGCAGAAGCTCCCTTGGTGGTGTGGTGGTGGTGGTGGGTGTAGTGGTGGTGGTGGTATTAGCACAGCGTCAGAGGTTGGAGCTTCTTCCAACAATCCACTGTACCCCAGGCACTTTCCAGAGTGTTTCCTGGGCACAGCAGACGTCCACTCGCCTCCTCTCACACATCTCAGCCACTTCATTTGCACGCAGATTCAAACTACTGTACCAACATTCACTCTAGCAAGTCTGAGATTGTGGGGAGCATTTGTCCTTATCCTGTGCGGTTTTGGATCATCGGACTTACGAAAGGGGTGAAGCCACAGAGTGTGAGGTGAAGTTGAATGGTCAGGCTATGGAGATTGTCAGCTCATTTAAGTATATGGGCAGTGTGTTGACTGTTGAGTAAAGATAGGACTATGGATGAAGAAGTGCAGGAGAGGGTGCAACAGGGGAAGAGGGTTGTAGAAACGCTGAAAGCAGTAACAAGAAATAGGGTGGTCAGTATGGAAGTAAAGAAGTCCTTGCATGACAGTGTGGTAATCCCGACACTGACTTACGGAAGCGAAGCATGGACGTTTGAGAGGAGACTCAGACCAAGAGTGAGAGGGGTGGAAATCAGGTACTTGAGAAGTGCATGCGGAGTTACATGGAGGGATAGACAGATGAATGAGGAAGTAAGAAGGAGGTGTGGTGTGGAGGTAGATGTGCTGGAAAGTGTGAAAAGGAACACCTTGAGATGGTTCGCCATATGGAACGTATGGAAGTGAGAGAATGACTAAGAAGGTGTACGAGAGCGATTGAAGGACAGAGAGGAAGAAGTAAACCGAAAGAGAGGTGGAAGGATGGAGTGAGGAAGTATATGGATGAAGGCGGTGCTGGTTGGAGGAGGGGCGTCGACTGACTGGGACAGAGATGCATGGGCGTTCGTTCGTGGCCACCCCTTCGGGATCGCGGCGTCAGGTAATTGATAGATAGATAGATGTACACTCGACCAAAAAACAATCTTTACACTGGTGAGCAGTAAATAATCTAGTGTGAACGGAATTAACCAAGTGAAACATTCGTCTGTGAGGTATTATAAGATTTCGACCCACTTCCAGAATGTTTAATGCGTTAGTGTAAAGATTGTTTTTTGGTCGAGTGTACCTACATGTACTGCACTGAGCACTGTTTAAGTATATTATCTGAATGCAAATGCTAAAGATCTGGAATATAAATTCTACTACAGTTTACCATACTGGGAGGTGTGGTGGAGTGGTCTTGCCATTGGCCTGGTAATCCAAAGGTCCGGGTTCAAATCCCGATGTCAATGGAAGATATTATTGGGATGGAATTTGTGCTGTACCTAGTATCAGTGCATTACACAAGCCCACCGAAATGTCAATAAAATACCCTCATTGTTCCCTGATTAAATAGCACTGTATGAATATTCCATATTCAAAATATGCTATAGGGGTGCAATGCCTGGTGAGTTATCTGCTCAGTGGTGGTGTGTGTGTGTGTGTGAGAGTCCGAGTGTAGGGGGTGAGACAGTGAAGCACGGGAACGAGTGCTTCAGCGATGGGGTCGTTTCGGGTCATGATGAGCACCGTGCCTCATGTGAAGCAAGATGGCAGGTGCTCGTTGTACTCTACGTGCTTCACATGTCTCACTCCCTAGACTGGAACAAACCTCACAGCTTCACTGTTCATTGTAAAGCGTGAATGTTAAGGCTCTCAGCCTATGCCCGAGAGGAAGTAAGTTGGAATATAGAAAAAAAAAAAAAAAAAAAAAAAAAAAAAAAAAAAATACTTACACACTGAGCGGCAAATATTAGGGCATTCCAGTCCAGTTTGGGCACCATTCTGGATATGAAGTCCTGATCAAAGTCAATGTCCACATTCCTCACCTCATCAGCCTGGAACACAAAACGTAATTATCCCTTGCAATCGGATGACGCCAATTTTTTTTTTATTCTACATACTGTACTGCTTCACATAATTTTATTAAACTTAGAAAGGGATTATTAAAGTTAAGATGCTTATTTGAGATCATTATTACCCCTTTGATTCCTTGAGGTCCAAGTTCCTAAGCTAAATATAATCATCTGGCTATAGCATATTTAAATGAATGAATTAGTTGACTGATTTAGGGACTATTCTGTTGCAAGATAATTGCCTATAATGTACAGCAAAGATTATTTACAACACAGTATGGTGCCGGTATACCAGTACAGTAAACCCTCGCTATTCGGACTAATGGGGGACACCAGTCCGAAATGTCTGATTTTCCGAGATCGAACTCCGGCTGTTCGATCTAAAAGAGGACTAAATCCGACCGAAAGAGGAAAAAATCCGACGAATATCGAATAAGGAATAGTGAAACGGGAACAACTTCACCGGGGGGCCGAGCTGCCGTACCGTTACCAAACAGGACAAACTTCATGCAACCATGATAACGAATAAATGCGGCATCAACCTAGAAAACGGAGGCTACCCTATTCGTACCCTAGATTTAAATATATTGATATACAGTAAACTTCCGTTAATCCGAAGGGCAGCGGACCGGCTCTCGTTCGGATTAGTGGATTTTTCGGATTATCGGACTTTACCCCTATGAACCTGTGTATGACGAAAACATTGAGACATTAGGCCACCCAAATGACACAATGGTGCACACACACATATCATATGTTCATGAAATCACTTCAAAAGTTTACCATTGTCATTGTAGCCTATTACCTACTTCAAAACATTCAGATTAATGGTCAAAGGAATCAGCTGATATAAACGTCTTCTTCTTCTTCCGTCTACTAGCGAGTTTGTCTTGCTCTTGAAGATCAGATGTGGTTCGGGAAGTAATGCCTTAACAACGGCACTTCCCTGAGAGGTTCTTGTAATTTTCCTTTTGTGATTTTCCTTTTGTGACGTGCTCTGTTATATTATATTGTATTGAAAGCACCCTTGTCTTGTTGTCTTGAAAGCACCCTTGGGATGCTCCGATCACTGAACTATAAATAGTAGCGTATCGGAACATCCAAAGGTGCGTTTTCAAGCTCAAGACTAATACGTCCAAAGGTGCGTTTTCAAGCTCAAGACTGAATGCGCTTGCAGAAAATGCGGTGCAAGCCAGTAGCGCATCGGAGCGTCCCAAGGATGCGTTCAAGAGCAAAACAAACTCTCTAGCAGACGATGTGGAAGAAAGAAGAGACGAAGGTGTTTACGATTATATCAGTAGCTTCCTTTGACCATTAATCTGAATGTTTTGAAGTAGATAATAGGCTACAATGACAATGGTAAACTTTTAAAGTGAATTCATGAACATATGATATGTGTGTGCTCCATTATGTGTCATTTGAGTGGCCTAATGCCTCAAAAAGGGGACTTTGGGACTTCTTGAAATTCGGACCATCGGGTGAATTCGGATTTGGCCTCAAATTGAAAAATTCGGACTATTGGGAGATTCGAATCATCGGTCGTCGGATTAACGGACTTTTACTGTAATAGCACATACAGTGCTGTATAGTAGTTTATGTGGAACAATAAGTAAGGAACAACACTCACCCCTTCATTGAAAACCGGTCAATTCACTGTCCTCCACCTCACTCCACTTCTCCACCTCACTCTCCTTGACCACCTCACTCCCCTTCTCCATCTCAAGTGATATCGAGGTCACCTTACGCTTTGGGAGGCATGATAAACGGGAATATACACGGAGGATATGTGTAACACAACACCAGCTAGAATGTACTGACGCGTCTCGTTCAAGCTGCTCAGTGATGTCAGAGCCTAGCCTTTATATCGGCGCTCCGACGGATCCCCGTTTTGACGGACATTCACACCGGGGACGGGAGTCCGTCGCAATGATGACGGAAATGTCCGGCAAACGGTAGTACGTATCCGGGAGGCCGTTGCCGGTCCAGCAAGTACGGGTTTCCGACATTTAGAGGTCCGACGTAGCGGGGGTTTACTGTACAGTCGTGCATAAGCTATAAAGACCATGATACACAAGGAATTGGGAAGAACAATACAGTAATGAATTACTGTACAGTAACTAGATAAAAACGAGCAAATTCTGTGAATACAAAAGTAATAATAATAATAAGCATGTTACTTATTTCTCACAAGCGCCAATTTTTCCGCAGAATTCACTGGCGCTCGAAAAAACAAAAAAACAAAACACAAATCACTTAAATCAATGCAACACAAAACCTATGCGCATCACCTAGCCACCAGCAGCGGCAAATAGCTTACACCTATTCCATGATGACACCCCTCTCGAGATCGTAGCTTCTTACAGAGAAAAGTCTTAAGTTGTCTCTTGAAGCACTCAACAGAACTTAGTTGTCTCATGGTCAGTGGCAGTCTGTTATATAACCTTGGAGCCATGAAAGAGGATGATCTCTCAAAGAAAGATGATGCCGGAAAGCCCACGGCTCATCAAGACGCAGGGGGTCATCGTCATGGCGCACGACTATACCATGGCGTGCCGGTGGACGCCTGAGCAGCTCTGCAAGATACCCGGGCTCACCAAATTTGAGGACCTTGAAAGTTACCAGACACAACTTAAATTCTATTCTAGCTTTTATTGGTAACCAGTGCAGTTCGATGTTGATAAGTGGTAGGGGTTCCAGGTGGAATTCCAAATATGAGTCTTGCAGCTCTGTTTAGAACAGATTGTACTTTCTTTAATTTGGAAGACCCACAAATAAGGCATTGCAATAATCAACACAAGAGAATATCAATGAGTGGACCAGTGTCAGAAGGCAACGTCTAGGTATAAACTGCTTCACCGAGTAGAGATTTCTGATGTGTAGGTAGCAACTTTTGACAATCTGATTTACGTGCCCCTTAAAATCCAGTCTTGAGTTCAGATACACTCCCAGATTCCGAACAAAGTTTACTGGTTGTAGCTGTGAGTCACCCGTATCAATGGAGAGTGCATTAGGGGAGGTGTGGTGGAGTGGTCATGCCACTGGATTGGTAATCCAATGGACCCGGGTTCAAATCCCGATATGTCAATGGGAAGATATTATTGGGATTGAATTTGTGCTGTACCTAGTATCAGTGCATTACCACAAAGCCCACCGAAATGCCAAAAAAAATACCCTCGTTGTTCCCTGATTAAATAACACTGTATGAATACTCCCATATTCAAAATATGTTACAGGGGGACAATGCCTAGTGAGTTCACTGCTCAATAGGTGGCGTTCTGAGAGTGCTGAGTCTGGAGGGTGAGACGGTGAAGCACTTGAGCGAAGCAACCGGCGGCTTCAGAGATGGAGCTGCTTCGAGCCATGATGGATGCTTCGCATGTCTCACTCCCCAGACTGGAACAAGACCTCACGGGCTTCACCGTGTTGGGCGGTGGAATGTACAGGCTCTCAGCCTATGCCCGAGAGGGAGTAGTTGGAATATAGAAAAAAAAAAAAAAAAAAAAAAAAAATTTACTGCGTCAGTAGCCCTTCTGTTTCCTCGGATGATGAGAATTTCAGTTTTGTTATAATTTAGTTTAAGTTTGCTTGTCCTCACCCACTTCTTGATATCGGTCATCAGAATTTCCACCTTCCTCTGTGTATCAGCTATGCCTGTGATCTTCACATAAATTTGGGTGTCATCAGCATAGAAATGATAGGTGACACACGTGTGCCGAAGCAGAAGAGACAAGCCACTAGTGTATATCGTGAACAGGACACCACACTGATCCTGCGGAACGCCATAGAGCAGGGGTGCCGAGTTCGAGACTATCCGATTTATCATCACACTCTGGGATCTACCTGACAAGTATGACCTGAGAAGCAAGAGAGCAGAGTCACGCACACCACAGTCATAAAGATCACTCAATAGCAGCTCATGATCCACTGTGTCAAAGGCTGCAGAGAGATCAAGTAAAACCAACAACGATATCTCGCCGTCGCAAGTGTTCTTGACTAAATCATTATGTATTCTGATCAATGCTGTCTCAGTCGAATGATGCTGCCAATAAGCAGACTGAAAAATGGGAAATAGTTTCATTTTGCTGAAGTAGCGGCAGCAGTTGATCAAGTATGGCACGCTCTAATATTTTTGATAAAGACAAGTTGGAGACAGGACGGTAGTTCGACATGTTCTCTACATCAAGTCCAGGTTTCTTAATGCAGATGCTTGATTTATCATTCAGGAGTGCCTGAATATGCCCTAAATATGCCCTAAATATGCCCTAAATAGCCCAAAACACCCCGCAGAGAAAGGGTTAAGAGTCTTCCCGCAGCCGCCCAGTAGGACCTCTTAAGAGTCTTCCTGCAGCTGCTGGGTTAAGTGAATAAATATTACAGGCTGGCCACCTGGGGCTGTGTATCCCACTGCTCATATTACTTATCTCACATTTCACAAGCACATAAAGTAAGAGGTCATTATCAGTAACTTGACTGCCTTGGTAACATGTTTCAGCTTTTAACACCTGTAATTTCTTATAATACAAAGTTATTTTCACTTTAACCCTCCTGGCCCGGGCAGGCTCTCAAAATGACAGTGTGGGCTACCCGGGCGATCTGGCCGAAAAACGTCTAGGCCTAGGCTACCGTATTTTTGTTTAGTTTAACTGCTAGAAATTTCCCACGCATATATAAATGTAGTGCGGTTTCCAATCTGTAGACTGGCGTTGAGTAGAGCTCTCTATGTCAACTGGTTCAGTTGTGATGACGATTTCAGTGGAGAGCACTTGCAGGCGATGTTAGCTACTTTCACTACTGAAACAACGACATACAGACGTACAATAACAAACGAGTCTTCTCCCTGTTGTAGGTGCGGTGACGTAACGATCGGCTTTGTTTACATGCGTCGGACGCACGGCGTTCAGACCAAGCTGAATAGGCTTTCAAGCTTACAGATTTTAAAATGACACCCGGGCTCCTGCCCTTAGTTCGTGGTGTCATTTTAAAATGACAACCGGGCCAGGAGGGTTAAAAGTCACGGTAGTACACTTTCTGAATCACTCACAGTAAGAAAGGCGATTAAGGAACTTTTCTTACCATTAGTACTGAAGACTTATTTCAGTATTATGGCCCCAAATCGAGGTAGGCCACATATATAAGACTGAAAAAACATTAAAATGGACATAATATCGTAATCCAGTATACGTATCTATATCTATAGCCCCTTGTGGTACCTGAAACCAATTCTGGGCCGTCTATTTTTATATTTAATATAGTTTTCACACATATCTGACCTAAAAAAATCTTACTACCAAGATAGTAAATTTTTAACCGGGTCTCCATAATTATAGATACAGTAAAAGGGACGCTCATATGGTGTTGGATTTTGTGTATTCTTTATTTGAATTCTCTATTTGTTAGTAGTCTTGGCAAATCCAACGTCAAGGCTATTAACCTAATTGCAATGACGACTTGTCTATTTTGACTGCTATGTCGTCATTCCAACCGCGGTTAAAAAGAAAACGTCTAGAGTCTAGTCCTTATCTTGCTCTAGGAGACGTTGTTCATTAACCAAAACTACCACCGAAGGTGAAAAAAGCATAGAAGAGAAGAAAAAGGGGTTTACCTTAGTTACCGCTTAAGGCCCATCCCGTGTTCCGTCATGTGTAGATCCCTGTCGAACGTGCGCATGAGCGACCCTCTTTTGTCATAATTTTTTCACGCGTCTCCATGTTGAGTCCGCTTTTGTTGTGCTCCTTCAATTCACCCTGTTTTAGGTTCGTTTCGGCTTATCTGGCCTTCTTTTTTGGTTAGACAGATGTTACGTGATCTAGGGCACACGTAAATGGGCTCCTAAGTGTGTATAATGGAGAGGCGTGTGGACATAGCCTACCAAAGGTACGGGGGCGCCTGGCGTTCCTCGTATATGTTTTTCGTTCTTTCTCTTTTCATATTCTTTTTTCCTGTTAGTCTGGGCATAGTTTAGCTTTTAGCTTATTTTAGCCTAGCTCGTTTTCTCATTCAGGAATTGCTATGCCCCTATGAGTTTTCATTTTTTCATAGCCTAGGTGTACCGTTGGTAAACAATCTGAGATTTCGTTGGTGGAGATGCTGTTTGTAGAGTTTGTGTCGGCCGCATTATTAGCGTTATTCCCGAGTCCTTCACTGTGTCTCAAGGGCCTGGGTGACAGGTGGTTCGTGATAATCCAGGGGTACCCCACGGGGGCACCTCCTTCACACCACAGGGTTTTTCGCCCCTGACACATTCTCTGCTCACGGCTAGGCCACCCTTTTTCTCACCAGTTTCATTTACTGGTTTTTGTTTTCTCTTCCTGTTTCACCTCCATCCTTTCATAGTCTTTTTGCCCAATCCAGGGGTACCCCACGAGGGCCCCTGTTTGTGCGAAACCACCCTCCCTGCCACTTCTCCTCATGGGCTTTGCTCTATCTCTGTGTGTTGGGTGGTTCCTGGGGGATGTGCCTCCTCTCCCCTGGTGTGTCTTCCTTGCCTCTCCCTTTACCGGTTGAGTTAGGATAAATTCAAGGAAGACACTGCTCAGCTTGATGGCCATCATCGCTTGGAGTTCATAAGGAGATGCATTTTTTGTGGCCTTTTTTGGTATTCCCTAGACGCTCCTCTCGCTTTTTCAGCGCCGGACCATCTCGGCCGGTCCCGCAAATTTGCGGAGAGCTCGATTCGGCTCCCCGCAAATTTGCGGAGATCGCTGGGGGGTCCCGCGGAGATGCGGGAGGGTTGTGTCGGTACGGTTATGCCTCCATTGGCCCGCAAATTTGCGGTAATAGTTGGCTTTCACTGTTGACCTTTTTTATGTCATCTTGTTGCCGGATACTATATTGGTGTATACACTTTACTAGTGTTATGGACCCTGCATGTAAGGTGTTGAGTGGTGGTTAACACTTTCTCCATCTTTGCAGGTTCTGCTTGTGCTCTTCCACCTCGCCCGCCCTCCTCACCTACCTCGGTGCTCCCGGTTTAGAGTGAGTACGGATACCGATTTGCATGTGTGTTACTGTTTACCCATGCTCATTCCCTGGTTTTTATTGGACATTCTCCACACTTACTCCGTCGACGTGCTGCTTATGGTGTGTGTTCTTCCGTTGCAGGTGGGATGCCTTGCTTTTGCCAGGGTTGTGGCTCCCCGTGCTTGGAGCGCCACAGGTCCTGCTTACGCCACTCGCAATGTGTGTCCTCTACAGCCTACCTCCCTGCTCTGTGTGGCCTGTGTATGGACCTGGTGGATGTGGTGGACCATCACCCTGGTTCCTCAGAGACGGAAGTGGCCTCTGCTTCCCTTCAATCGGTGTGGGCGGTGGTCTCCCACCACATTATGACTGTGGGCCACCGTTCCCCGGCCTTTGTTGACGACCGGATCCGCGTCGTCCTGGGCATCCCTGACCCGTCTGGAGGCCGTTCACCTGGCCCTCTCCCTGCTCGGGCCCTCCTCCCTGGATCCCGCGGCCGGTCGTCAAATCGTCGGGAGGATCCCCAGCTCCGTCCACGCTCTCGCTCGCCTCGTCGCCCGTCCTCTACTGCCCCTCGTCGTCCTCCTGATCGCCTTGACGACGCCCATCGCCCTCGTCATGGTTCTCAGCCTGAGGCCGGGGTTAGCGGCTCTGCCCCTGTGCGCCCTCCCCTGGCCTCTCCGGATAGGGGCTCTACTACCTTCCGCCCGCTTCCCCTGCACAAAAGACGTCCTCTTCCTTTGTCCTCTACGCGCGCGGATGTTCATGCTGTAGCTGGCCCTCTGCTCCCTCCTCCTACACTGTCCAGGAGGGTCCGCCAGGATGTAGTTGCTTCTCCTCCTACTTCTCCTGCTTCGGTGCCTATTCTTCCTTCACGGTCTCGTCCCAAGGTGGAGGTCCCTCCCTCCTCCGCCTCGGTGTCGGGCAGCCCTGTTCTCTCAGCCCCGGGGATCCTTGCTCTGTTTCCCCCCGCGGCTCCTTCTGACCTCCTTTCGCCCGGCCAGCCTTCCCACTCCCGTCCTCCTGCTCCTCCTCATTCTTCTATCCCTGATCTTCACTTACCAGCTCGCCAGGGGGGTACCCCGCCTCTTGACTCGGTGGAGTATAGCGAGGTTTCGGGGTCCCCTTTCTCGGGAGCTGACGTGTCGCTGGAAGAGGGGGATGGTGATGTTTCCCCCTCGGGCGTTAGTGATCGGGGACGAGACCCTCAGAGGCGCCACGGCTGTCGTCGCTCGCCTTCTTTGGGCCGCGACGCTGCTGTTTCGTGTCATGGGTCTCGCTCCCGCTCACGCTCGCCCCTGCGGGCCGAACAATCTTCGGGGGGGTCGCCTCTCTCGGATCGATTTTCGGCTATGCAGGGGTGGGTTGTGTCACACATCGACGAGCGCTTGGAGGCGATTGCAAGACTCCCTCTTATCGCGCTTCTTGGCGGTGACACAACCTCAGCGCCTCACCCAACCTACCCCTGCTTTGGTCCCCCTCCCTTCTGCAGTGGACCACATTCCTTCTCGCCCAGCTTCTCCGCCTGCCCGGTCGTCGGCTAGTACTGCTCCTGCCCTAGCTCAGGAGGTTGCCCCTGCTGTCTCCCATGCGGGGGTTCTCCGTCTGCTAGGGCAGGGTCCGCGCTTGCCCCCCATCCAGAAGGCCAAGGTCCCATCGCGGACCATGCCGCTCCTCTATGGCTCCTTGGCTGTTTGGAAGGGGGTGCAGGCCTCCCACCCGGAGCGTGCTACCGGCTTCCCGTCAGGTGAGAGGGCCCTACCATCGGACTGGTCGGTGCAAATTAATGATAAGATGCAGTTCAGGGCGATCAGGGTGGATGGTCAGGTGGCCGACGTGGAGGTGCGGGCTTACCCGACGAGGACTGACCTCCAGTACTTTTCGGTGAAGCCCAAGCCCCCGTCTGCTCCTCGGACTAAGCTCTGGTCAGACTTCAGCCGCCAGGACATCCTTCAGGATGTTCAGTCCCTGGCTGTGTTGACGGGACTGTCCTCCTATGGGACGGGTTTGTGCGACGACGGTAAGCCTGGCTTAGCCGTCGTGCTCGATAACCCTCTCCCATTGGAGGCCTGGTTTGCTGAGGCCTTAGAATTCACCAACCGTTCCGTCGACAGGTCTACTTCAGTCCCTCCCCCGGAGTCATCACTGCTTTTGCCTCCTCTTGTATCTGTCGACGGATTGGACGGCAAGTTCTGGTCCTGGATCAGCGCGCCCAAACTTGAATTTTTTTCTATTGCTAACCCGTTCTTCTCTCACCCAGATAATTCCTCTGTCGACAGGGATTTTACCTTGCGACAGAGGGTGGCGAACTTATTATCTTGTCTTTTAGGTTCCCTCCAGACGTCTGTTCACCACCTGAGGCTTATCGAGGCGACTGCACCGGGCGATCTTCGCGAGGGTTTGGACCACGTTCGGCGGATCCACCTTCAGCTCGCGGTGTCTTTGGTTCCCGAGCTGAAGGCGGTTTTGTGCGAGGCAACTCGACAACGCCAGACGGTAAGGTCCTCGTTCTGCCGGAAAGCCCCCTTGGATATTCGTCAGGGTTTGTTGTACTCTGAGCTCTATACATCGGGGCTTTTTGCGCAGGATGCTTGGGAACGCTACGCTTCTCTGTCGGCGGACCCTGCTTATGACACGCAACGACGCGCTGTGTCGCGACCAGGGTCCTCTCAGTCCCGTCCTTCTGACGGTCCTCTTCGGGGTGCTGCCGCCAGTGCTTCCGCCAAGAAACGGCGCAGGAAAGGGAAGTTGCCGGCCAGAGCGTCGCTTCCGCCTCGCACTTCTGTTCTTGCACCCTTTCATCCCCGCCGAGAAGGGGCTGGCCAGCCTTCCACTTCCGGCCGCACTTCGACGGGGTCAGACGCGCGATGGACAGGGGATGGGGTGACCCGCCCTTTTCGACGAGGTGGGGGGGTAGAGGAGGTCAACGTGGCGCTTATGACCGCAAGGACCGTACCGGGGGACCCTCCACGTCAAAAAATGTGTAGGTTCTCCGGGTCAGTCTCCTCCTTGTTCTCCTTCTCGCCTAGCCGAAAGGGTCGCTCACCTCATCTCGGGGGATACCACAGGTTGTTTTCGCCCTTGCGCCCCTCGCTGGCCGCGAGGGACGTGGGGGCGGAAGATTGTACGGAGGGGTCTAACCTGGAGATGGAAGTCCAGACCCCCACTCAGCTCTTGTCAACGAAGCCGGCCCGTCTCTTCGGAGGTGGCCGACGTGATAACGTCCATGCACGAGCAGGGAATCGTCAAGGAGGTGAAAGCCGGTCAACCGGTTTTCCTCTCCCGTGTATTTCTGGTACCAAAGAAGGACTGCGACGCGATGCGACCGGTGGTGGATCTGTCGGCCCTCAACGGGCACATCGTGAACACACGGTTTCGGATGCTGACGGTGCACCAGGTACGACTGGCCCTGCGACCTCTGTCGTGGGTAGTGTCGCTGGACCTCAAGGATGCGTATTGGCACGTTCCTATCCATCCTCGTTTCCAGCGATTCTTGGCCGTTCAGACTTCCAATCGTGTGTTCATCTTCGACAGACTTCCCTTCGGTCTCAACATCGCGCCGCGGATCTTCTCGAAACTGGTGAAGCAGGCTCTGGATCCTCTCCTCAGGAGCGGCCTCCAGATCCTGTTTTACTTGGACGATTGGTTGATAGTTTCAGACACCCTAGAACAGTGCGTCCGCGACACCCTCACAGTAGTTCAACACATCACACAGTTAGGGTTCAAAATCAATATTCCCAAGTCACGCCTGACCCCGTCGCGTGTTGTGACGTGGGTAGGTCTCGAATGGGATCTGACCAGCGCTACAGTGACCCAGAGTCAGCCAAATGCGGTGAAACTTCGCAGGAAGGTCTTCGCCGTGTTGCACTCGGTCTCCCTCACGAGGAGGATCTGGGACTCGTTAGTGGGTTCACTGAATTGGGCCGCTCTGACCATTCCCTTAGGGAGGCTCAGGCTACGCCGCCTAATACTCATGGGCAACAAGGTGTTTCCGTTGGCCCCTATGGATCGGCTCATGCTGATCCCGCGTACCATTCACAGACACTTAGGACACTGGGTTGCTCGGGGCACGCTCTCTGCGGCTGTGCCCTGGACCGCCCCCCCGCCGACGATCTGGGTAGATACAGATGCGTCGAGCGAGGTAGGGTGGGGTTACCAATCCAACCTGGGACATCAACATCACGGCAGATGGGTGGGACACACACACCTACACATCAATGCCCTCGAACTGTTGGTTCCCTTGTTCTTCCTGAGGGACCACGCGCTGGCCCTTCGGGGAAAGTCGGTGGCCTTCAGGATGGACAATCAGACAGCTGTCCACTGAATCCAAAAGCAGGGGTCCTCCAGGTCATTGACTCTGTTGGGGATCTCAGAGAAGTTGTTCTTCCTCGCGAACCGACACAATATCTCCCTGCACGCCTCCTACCTGCCCGGGACTGCCAACCTGTGGGCGGACGCCCTGTCGAGAGGACAGGGCGTTCTTGTAGAATGGGCAATGAAACAGACTGTGTTCGACGACCTCGCAGCTTCCTGGGGTGTTCCGGAGGTCGACTTGTTCGCATCGAAGGAGACGCGCAAGTTGCCTCAGTACCTATCCCTCCGGAGGGGGGTCCGGACGCTTTCATGGAAGACTGGAATTGAAAACCGCACTATAGATTATAGATGAGTGGGAAAGTTCTAGCAGTGAAAATAAACATAAATACGGTAGCCTAGGCCTAGACGTTTTTCGGCCATATCGCCCGGGTAGGGGCGACCGTCATTGGGTAAGACAGCCCGGGGAGGAAGGGTTAAAGAAAACTGGGTAGCACCTATATATTAAGCAAACCACCCACCTATTTTCATGACAATTTTGAAATGCATGTTGGAATCCCTATAGGCCTAAACTGTACTTCATTTTTATGTAAGTTTGATAATTTGGAAAAATCGATTAGCCTAGCCTAAGGGAGAAAATTAACATTGAATATGATGTGTAAAAAGTCTCCCATAAACGGCGGCTCGCTATGTTATTGTAATTTGCGGCCTAATTTTGTCTGTTAATTAACTTTCTCCTTAATTGGACCCCCTATGAAGTACAACCGATTATGATGACATAACTTATAAGTGACGGGTGTTTAGAGGGGGCAGAGCTCCCCCTTTAACATAATACGTGTCCTACAGTAACTTCTATTGGGTATTCTGCAGAACAACTACTCCTCGATTACGGGATTCCTGTCTCATGGAAGTATTATTTTTCGCTCTTACCTTACTCAGGGGACCTTAGTGATGTGCGGATAAGGGCTACTTTTCTTATTTTGTCAATTTGATTTTCACTCCCCTATAACATTATCAGAGATATTTTTGTACTGCCAGTCCAGGACACTATGTTTACATTCTAGCCTCCTTGGAGGCTCCTCCCTGATGTTTAGTAGCCAATCAGAGTGGAGCTTCACCTACAAAAAGTCAGTACATTTTTATTGGTACCGGTACTTTCCTGTTATCGACAGCCAAAGCTGAAGATTGCAGAGTAAACACCATAGACTTTATCCCATCAATGTTTTTATAGTTTTAATACACAATTAGCGGGGGTGTGGGGGCGGCAGCCCCCACTCATAATACTAGGATAGGTTAGGTAAGGTTGTTAGGTTAGGCTAATGTCTTTTTAAAGTTGACTAAATCGAGTAAACTCTTAGATTGTTTGGGTATCTGAATTTCAATTAACAATGCAAATGCTGATAAATAGTGCTTTCCTCACTCTCTAACAATATAATTCAGACTTACTAACCATTAAAATACACAAATAAAATAAATAAAACCTAAAGTAACAGGAGTAGTAGTTATGCAGAATTACCGTTCTTTTGATGTTTGAGGGCACTAGAAGATCTTTTACACGGTATTATTAACAAAACTTCAACCGTCGATAGTCCGAGGTTAGTCTGAATTATATTTGCTGACCATGAAGCCTCCAAGGTTAGTCTGAATTATATTTGCTGATCATGAAACCTCCGAGGTTAGTCTGATGTCTATGTGCTAACAGCGGGGGTGTGGGGACGGAGGCCCCCACTAAGGACACTAGGTTAAGTTAGGTTAGGTTGTTTGGTTAGGTTAATGACAATTTGGTGTTACTAGGAACCTGCACTAGCTACGTGCTAACAGCGGGGGTGTGGGAGCTGCAGCCCCCACTAAGGACACTAGGTTAAGTTAGGTTAGGTTGTTTGGTTAGGTTAATGGCAATTTGGTGTTACTGGGAACCTGTATTAGCTACGTGCTATGAGCTAACAGTGGGGGCGGCAGCCCCAGCTAAGGACACTAGGTTGTTGTTGTTGTTGTTGTTCCCCAAGTTGCCTGGTCGAATAGCCCCAAGGCCCCGAGCAATTCCAAGGCCATAACCGAGCGCCCCCACAGAACCCTCCCTGCCGACCACAATAAAGCCTGGGTGACCGAAGCCACTCCATGGCGGGGAGCTGAGGAGGGTACGGAAACGCCCGGGAAACCAAAACCCCACCCAGGGCCCTGTGCCCCTCAGCAATTATGAAGAGAAAGTTGAGGGGCAAGGGAAAAATGTGGCGCTTTGGCTTCCAATCTTGGTAGATTGGGAGGTAAATCCACGGAAGAGACGCCGTCACTAGAGATCTAGAAAATATATAAGTTAAAGGAACAGTCAGAGTCTGTCTGATCATTATGTATTTACCTAATTGTAGTTTACAGGAGTTGAGCTAAGCTCGTGTTGTCCCGTCTCTCAGTCCACTTTTTATCCAATTTTGTCTTGAAAATATGGATGTTCCTTGCCCCTACCACCTCCTCCTCCAGCCCATTCCATTTGTCAATACATCTATAGGGGAAGCTAAACTTCCTGATATCGTTCTTGCAGGTAGGTCTTTTTACTTTGTAGCTGTGGCCTCTAGTTATTCCTGTATCCATAATTAATATATCCTCCCTATCCAGCCTCTCCAGCCCCCGGGTACATTTGTACATCATTCATGTCTCCCCTCTCTCTCCTCTCTTTTAGACTCGTAGATTTAATTTGTCTAGCCTCCCTTCATATGGCAGTTCTCTGAGACTTGGAACCAATCTAGTGACTGCTCTCTGGATTCTTTCTAACTTGTGAATATGCTTCTTTAGATGCGGGGGACCACACCACTGCTGCATACTCCAATCTTGGTCTAATCATACTCTTAATAATTTTCGCTACCATGGTCTCATCCAAGTAGTTCAGAGCAACTTTCATATTCCCGGCCATTGCATACATTCCGCTAAAGAGCTTGTTAATATGTTTCTCTGGCGACAAATTATCTTGTATAATCAACCCTAAATCTTTTTCTTTTTCGGCCTTGCTAATTATATTATCTCCCATCCTGTTGTTGTTGTTGTTGTTGTTCCCCAAGCTGCCTGGCCGAACAGCCCCAAGGCCCCGAGCAATTCCAAGGCCACAACCGAGTGCCCCCACAGAACCCTCCCTGCCGACCACAATAAAGCCTGGGTGACCGAAGCCACTCCATGGCGGGGAGCTGAGGAGGGCGCGAAAACGCCCGGGAAACCAAAGCTCCACCCAGGGCCCTGTGCCCCTCAGCAATTATGAAGAGAAAGTTGAGGGGCAAGGGAAAAATGTGACGCTTTGGCTTCCAATCTTGGTAGATTGGGAGGACAATCCACGGTAAAAAGACGCCGTCACTTGAGATCTAGAAAATATATAAGTTAAAGGAACAGTCAGAGTAAGCTATGGGTATGGCAGAGATCGCTCAGTTCTCACTCTGATAGACCAGCCCATCACCACATGACTAGAACCCAATCCTCTCAGCATCAGCTAGGAAAGGCCCTAGAAAGCCGCCTTTGGCGGGGGGATAGCTCCCCTATTTCAACCCCTTTCGGGGTCGGGCACCCGCCCATCGTTGGTTCTCTATGCCAGTAGGCCAGGCGGCTGGAGTGCCACACTGTATTTTGGACTATTTGAGTGCTCCTAATCTTTTGTTGTGCCAAGTAGTAGAGCCATTTAGTTCTCCTACTCGGCTACAATTTTGTTATATGATAATGTTATAGGGGAGTGAAAATCAAATTGACAAAATAAGAAAAGTAGCCCTTATCCGCACATCACTAAGGTCCCCTGAGTAAGGTAAGAGCGAAAAATAATACTTCCATGAGACAGGAATCCCGTAATCGAGGAGTAGTTGTTCTGCAGAATACCCAATAGAAGTTACTGTGGGACACGTATTATGTTAAAGGGGGAGCTCTGCCCCCTCTAAACACCCGTCACTTATAAGTTATGTCATCATAATCTGTTGTACTTCATAGGGGGTCCAATTAAGGAGAAAGTTAATTAACAGACAAAATTAGGCCGCAAATTACAATAACATAGCGGGCCGCCGTTTATGGGAGACTTTTTACACATCATATTCAATGTTAATTTTCTCCCTTAGGCTAGGCTAATCGATTTTTCCAAATTATCAAACTTACATAAAAATGAAGTACAGTTTAGTCCTATAGGGATTCCAACATGCATTTCAAAATTGTCATGAAAATAGGTGGGTGGTTTGCTTAATATATAGGTGCTACCCAGTTTTCTTTAACCCTTCCTCCCCGGGCTGTCTTACCCAATGACGGTCGCCCCTACCCGGGCGATATGGCCGAAAAACGTCTAGGCCTAGGCTACCGTATTTATGTTTATTTTCACTGCTAGAACTTTCCCACTCATCTATAATCTATAGAGCGGTTTTCAATCTGTATTTTGGCATTGAGTAGAGCTCTGTAAGTCAACTGGTTCAGTTGTGATGACGATTTCAGTGGAGCCAATATTGCAGAGATGTTGCCAATATGGGGGCTTTTTAGACACTAATTTCGTCATGACGTCAGAACAATAACATTGAGGAGTCTTCTCCTTCTTGTTTTCGGAGGTGCGGTGACGAACGCTTGGGTTTGTTGACATACGTCGTACGCACGGCGTTCGGACCAAGCTTAATTAGGCTATTAAGATCATGCCTTAGATAAGGCATACCGGGTAGTGGCCCTTCTTTCGTGCTGTCCTTACCTAATGCAGACCGGGTAGGAAGGGGTTAATAGCCTAGCCGGTAAAATCCTATGTAGCGGTAGTCACCGTATTTTGTTTGCTCATTAACTAAAGATCCTTATTTATATCCTCATATCTCTTAGTTATTTTCTTCACTTACCTCAACAATACTAAACCCCGATAGCTGGGGAGGGTATGAAATATATCAGGGAAAGAGAGGGGTTGAAACACGGAGATTAACTAGAATATAGCCATCTTGATTAACCAAGCCAAGACGTTGTGTATCCTTGCTTGTGATTGGTTGTTGATTATCGTGACGTCATCAGCCAAGGCGGGCCTCAGCGATGACGTCATTCCACCCCTCGGCCAACATGTCGTCATTACACCCGCTTATTTTTACACCCGCTTAATCTTACACCCGGTTAATTTAACATCAGCGGTGTATATGTTTCACACAACGTGTATTATAATGTCATTAGTGCACTGTGTAATTTGCGTCTTGATATTCAACCCGTTTCTATTTATCAATACTAATTAGTATATTAGTATATTAGTATATTAGTAGCGATATCGTCCCAAGATGAACGGATATATTAGTAATCATAGGGAATAGGCTCGCACCCTTATTTGTTATGTTTTTTCCTCCAGATTTTGAGAAATGAGTGTAGGCCCTATTCATGGTCTTAGTTATAATGCCAATGTTGGGTACACGATGGGCTGAGGGGGGCTTTGCCCCCCCTCACCCCCCATGAATTATTGAAATCGTCATCTATGTTGCCAGCAGGGGGTAAATATTGATTACACTGCATAAAGAAGGCGTTTGTAAACTGTGACTGTCCGAAAGAGCTCTGAGATTTATTAGAATGGGTTTTTTTTCGGTCAATATTAACCTCTGAAGTGCGCATGGGGGTAATTGGAAACGTCCCCCTGTGCTGACGTATTTGAGGTGTTTCCGTCACTAAAATATTCATTGTGCCATTAATAGCATTAATACTTATCCATATGCGCCTATTATGGGTTGATTATAAAGGTATTAACCTGAAACAACAATAAAACGAGTGAAAACAGCGTTTGGATGGTCAAAATCGGAGATATAGCCCGCGAGTTGTATAATGTATGGGTGAGGCAATCTGCTTTCCCGCCAATTTCCCCCAAGGCCACTGAGACACAGTCGATCGATACTCTCTCTCTCTCTTGCACTCGCTTGCTATCAGTGATGACCACACCCTCCAATCGGATTTCTAATGTTAGCACGAAAATATACCTCAGAATAAGGGAATAACAGGGAAAATAGGTGATAACTGAAGGAGAGGAGGAAAGTGGGGAAGGAGGGGAGGTAGAGGACTGAGATTTTGCATGGCCCAGGGGCCAAAAAAAAAAAAAAAAATAAAAAAAAAAATAATAATTTTTTTTTTTTTTTCGATGTCAAAAGTTGATTTTTGTTTTCTCTGACTCTTAAGAGTCTCCCCGCAGTGCGCCGGGGGAACTCTTAAGAGTCTCCCCGCAGCTCCCGGGTTAAGGAGACGGACCACAGCTATTTTCAATGATTGTATTTTTGTGGATTTGTTATTTATATGATTTATTAGGTTTCTATAGGCCTATTACAATTTGTTCATGCAAATTAAGGAAAATATCCAGGAACCTGGCAAATTTTTATTTCGTGATTTTTTTGGGGGGGTTTTAGCTAGTTCTCATCATTATACAGTGGTTGTCATTAATTAGAATCTCCGGAAAAAAAGTTGTCCCCATTATCCAACAATCTTAAGATACGGCCCCCGATAGTGGGGATGGCTATGAAGTACAGGAAAATTGAGGGGTAAAAGACGAAAATAAGGGGTAATATTAGCGTAACCTAACAACCTTACCTAACCTAACCTAGTATATTAGGTGGGGGCTGCCGCCCCCACACCCCCGCTGGTTTGGTATTTAGCCTAATTCATAAAAGATTGACGGTCGGCAAAAGAGTTAATTATAAGAGTGAGAGACCTCTATTCTTATTGCTAATCTGCCAACCTCTGCGTCATATGAGTCTGAAGGGGTTAAGTGGGCTAAGAGTTAATCAACATGGCTAAATTGCAGATAATGTTTCAACATCACGGTAATTGTTTAGTGTATGGCCTCCTCCTAAAGAAAATGGATTTTTGAGCACAGACTGAACCAAATGTTCACTACTGTATTTACATAGCTGGTCATTAACCAAACCTAACCTAACCTAAGGTAACCTGGGTAACCTGGGCATCCTGGGGGCTGCTGCCCCCAGACCCCCGCTGGTCTTGGGTTGAAAAGTGATAAAAAACACATAGCCCATCTCTTACCTCATTATTCAAAGTTTTGTAATTTGTTTAATATACACTTCCCAGGTAATTTGAACAGTTCTATTGCTTCTATATATCATATAATACACCATAGAATACGTTTTTAATAACTAGAAAAAGAGGACTTCAATTAAACAATTACGGTCTTAAGATACGGCCCCCGATAGTGGGGAGGGCTATGAAGTACAGGGAAATTGAGGGGTAAAAGACGAAAATAAGGGGTAATATTAGCGTAACCTAACAACCTTACCTAACCTAACCTAGTATATTAGGTGGGGGCTGCCGCCCCCACACCCCCGCTGGTTTGGTATTTAATTCATAAAAGATTGACGGTCGCCAAAAGAGGTAATTATAAGAGTGAGAGAACTCTATTTCTTATTGCTAATCTGCCAAGCTCTGCGTCATATGAGTCTGAAGGGGTTAAGTGGGCTAAGTGTTAATCAACATGGCTAAATTGCAGATAATGTTTCAACATCACTTTTTCTTTGATATAATTCAGGGCCTCTCCACCTATATGGGTTATTATTGACGAGGTAAGTGAAGGAAATAAGTCTGTATTGAGGATATTCATTAAAGATTCTGTGGTAATCGTAGCCTAGGCTTGGACCCAAATAACGACGGTATAAAACCCTTACCCTTGGTGTACTGGACAATAATGGTCTGCAGCCAAATTAACACAATGCCGCTGGAAGCTCCGTTGGTAATCCCGTTAAATAGAAGATGTAGGTGTTTTCATAAAGCAAAAATACTTCACTATTCATTGAACATCAGTTCCACCATTTCAAATATGGCCGACTGGCCCGAATCCGAGAGATTATAAACACCAAGGATAATAAATGAATCAATGTGATGTCGTAGAGGGATTGAGAAACAAAAGAGGCTCATTATATGGACTGACGTGTATTTCTACACCCGTTAAAATGTTGCGAGAATTTGTGATGTCACCGTCTAGACAGTGACGTACTCCCACAACAACCATTCATATACCATCATCGCTCGTGACGTCACACCCAGATTATTGACCAATAGAATAGCAGTATACAACTCGACTCACTTCCACTCGTCGCCCACCAGCTGAGCTGGGAAATTGTAAAAGTGAGTCCACAGATGCCCTCTAATTATTCATTTACCAAGTATATTTTCCATTTATAGTATACTACGAAGCAACATACATAATACATATATATGTACAAACAACAAATATGCTATAACACTGCCCAGTTCTTGAGATATAATGCATGCCGTTTCGCAGGAATATACCGCCTAGCCTACAGTGTTGTTGACAAAAATTAGGGGACGGTGTGAAAAAAGCTGTGTTAAAATATCACACTGATCCAACTGTTTGTTAATAGGCCTAAGTTATTCCCGAAAAACGATGCCACACGGCGTCACGGCCTCTGAAACCCATAGGCCTAGTAGGCTATTGGTAGGGAATTATGGGATTTTTTTTATTTTAATACAACAAATTTTCCGAGTGTTTTTTATAAAAGAAATTGTTCATTTGCATCAATACAGTATATAGTGTTTGTAATTAATTAGAAATCTCGGGAAAACCTATTTTCCCCATTAGGCCTATTGATCAATGTTGAGACACCCCCCGATAGTGATTTGAAAAGACATTAGCCTAACCTAACTACCTTACCTAACCTAACCTAGTATTATGGGTGGGGGCTGCTGCCCCCACACCCCCGCTGGTTGAGTACTAATCCCTTAGTAAATAAAAAAAAAAAAAATTGGCTGTCGATTATACGAAGGTGAAAGGAAATCCCGACACTGACTTACGGAAGCGAAGCATGGACGTTGGTTGAGAGACTCAGACCAAGAGTGAGAGCAGTGGAAATGAATTACTTAAGGAGTGCGTGCGGAGTTACATGGAGGGATAGACAGACTAATGAGGACGTAAGAAGGTGTGGTGTGGAGGTAGATGTGCTGGAAAGTGTGAAAAGGAACAACTTGAGATGGTTCGGCCATATGGAACGTATGGAAAGCGAGAGAATGACTAAGAGGGTGTATGAGAGCGAGGTGGAGGGACAGAGGGGGAGAGGTAGACCGAATATGAGGTGGAAGGATGGAGTGAGGAAGTACATGAACGAAGGTGGTGCTGGTTGGGGGGAGGGGCGTCGACTGACTGGGGACAGAGGTGCATGGGGGCGGTTCGTTCGTGGCCACCCCTTCGGGGATCACGGCGTCAGGCAATAGATAGATAGATAGAAAGGAAGTCGATGAAGTCTACGGTGTTTACTCTGCAATCTTCAGCTTTGATTGTACATTGATAACGGGAAAGTACCGTATTGACAACCTTGTTACGAAAATTAAATTTTAATACCATACTTTTATATTAGGTTTTTCAGAGAGTTTAACACATTTTCATATGATCTTTAGAGCTATCGATAACTGGAAGTACCGTATTGACAACCTTGTTACGAAAAAGAAATTTTAGTACCATACTTTTTTATTAGGTTTTGCCGAGGGTTAAAACAAATTTTCTTATGATCTTTACAGCATATAGATTCAATATTTATCTTCAAATATATCAACAAAATTTGTGGTATTAAAATAACATTGAACCGAATTATGGAACTCTCGTCGAAGCGCGAACCTAGAACTCTCGTCGACAGGTCCACCAACAAAAAAATCGTTGAAAAGAAAGAATAAAGTTTAAAAATATAGGCCTATATTTATATATAAACTATAATTAGAAGTTATGGTGAAGCTTAAGAACAGTGGTTGTGTAGGTAATTGGTTCGTTGTGTAGTGGTGACTGATGCGATAAAAGGATTGCGAGTGAATGACGATTTGAACGAATCAACGAATGCCTTTGCAAAAGCACCTCCCTTTTATTGTTTGTAGTTTTATTCGTCTGGATTGTTTTGTTTTTTTATTTGATTTCTTCTTAGTTTCCACTAAGGTATAAAGGTATAATACATAATATATATATACACACAGTATATATATCAATAATATATAGATTATGGTATTAGGCCTATATATAAAAGTTTTGGTGAAGCTTTAAGAAAAAATAATGCAAGCTTAAATGACGATTCGAACAATGTTTTTTTTTTTTTTTTTGTCATCATCCATAGCCTAGTTCCCTCCAAATACCGAACTGTAATAACAAGTTGTGTGAAAGAGCCGGGGTGAGCTGCAATGTGTATGAACTAATTGAGGTTCTGCACAAGTGCTCATTTGTTCAAGTGCAGCATCAACTTGTGGCCCAAGAGAAGATGGAGAGGCACCAGAAGGCAAGCCATTCCCTGTTTCAAGCCACTTTTCTGCGGGCGTGGGATGTACCGGTAATGATTTTTGTTTGTGTGTATGAAAACACTATGACTAAATATTTAATAATACAAATAGCCTACATAGGCCTAGCCTATATCTTTTATCATTTATATCATTTATGAATTATGTTTCAAAATAAAACAAAAACAATTGAACTGATAATAAATATGATTAGGCCTAAGGTTAATTCCAATAAGGAATGAACGTAGGCCTATGTAAAAAGGAAATAAATATATATATTATAGCCTAGCCTATATATAAAACAACGACAATAGAGGAGACAGTTGAAAAGGATGTCTCTCCGAAAAAAACACCGGTATTTATCAAGGAAACCGGCCACAAATTTTCCTGGAAATTTGGAAGTCACCCATCGAATGAACATAGCCTAACCTATACATCATAGGCTATTAATATAGGCTAGGCCTATGTTTCAACTTTCGGAAAAAACTTTGTCAATTAGGCATACCTAGGCCTACTTTGATAAAGTTAAGGAAAAATGTTATTTTAATACCACAAATTTTCAGTGTTTTTTATAAAAGAAATTGTTCATTTGCATCAATATATAGTGTTTGTAATTAGGATAATTAGAAATCTCGGGAAAACCTATTTTCCCCATTAGGCCTATTGATCGATGTTGAGACACGCCCCCGATAGTGATTTGAAAAGACATTAGCCTAACCTAACCTAACCTAGTATTATGGGTGGGGGCTGCTGCCCCCACACCCCCGCTGGTTGAGTACGGTACTAATCCCTTGGTAAAAAAAAAAAAAAAAATTGGCTGTCGATTATACGAAGGTGAAAGAAAGTTGATGAAGTCTACGGTGTTTACTCTGCAATCTTCAGCTTTGATTGTACATTGATAACGGGAAAGTACCGTATTGACAACTTTGTTACGAAACTTAAATTTTAGTACCATAGGCTACTTTTATATTAGGGTTTTCCGAGTGTTTAACACATTTTCATATGATCTTTAGAGCTATAGCCTATATCGATAACTGGAACTGGAAGTACCGTATTGACAACCTTGTTACGAAAAAGAAATTTTAGTACCAGTTTTTTATTAAGTTTTGCCGAGGGTTAAAACAAATTTTCTTATGATCTTTAGAGCATATAGGCTAGATTCAATATTTATCTTCAAATATATCAAAAAAATTTGTGGTATTAAAATAACATTGAACCAAAGTTAATATTTAGGCTACCTCCTGTTATCCACAGCCAAAACTGAAGATTGAGGAGTAAATACCGTAACTTCATTCAAGTTTTTTTTGGCGACCGTCAACCTTTTATTAATTACATAGCCTACCAAACCAGCGGGGGTGTGGGGGCGGCAGCCCCCACCTAATATAGGCCTACTAGGTAAGGTTATTAGGTTAGGCTAATATTACCCCTTATTTTCGTCTTTTACCCCTCAATTTCCCTGTACTTCATAGCCGTCCCCACTATCGGGGGCCGTATCTTAAGATTGTTGGATAGGCTAATGGGGAAAATGTTTTAGTATAACTCCATTTATTGGTCACCAATTATTTTGACATATTTGAAGACAGATATGGAATCTATATGCTCTAAGCATCATATTAAAATTAGTTTCAACCCTCGGCAAAACCTATTAAAAAAAAACGGTAACAACATGTCTACCTACCGTAAAACGGTTGTCAAAGCTCTCTTATAGACGGCGCGGCTTTCAGCGACGCCATTTTTTCGTGAACTGGAGAGCTCTACCCTTCAACTTTTGTAATACTATCACGCCATCTGCCAATCCTCATTGGAAATACTGAGTTTCATTTCCTAACTCCTGCGCAATACGTCACGAAACACTTCTGGATTCTTATTGGGGTTTTTTTCTGACCACGTCATTAAACTCATAGATTCCGTCACGCATACAACCAGCAACCTATCAGGTGAGTTTATTGACCTTGATTACGTCATTGCACTGAACCAATCACAGATACACACCTTCATTTAAGTCTCTCCTCACTTTAGTCATGGACGCCGCTTGTAATGGTTTTTCACCCCTCCCACATTCAGTGATTATTGACACTACAAGGAACAATAGTGCAGCCCTTAAGGTTTTTACTGACCATGGTTGTTTGCCTACCTCTGTTTCCTGCAAACTCTGCTCAAACGAATGTTACTATTATGAACCGGCAGACCAGTGGCGATGCGGTCATTATTGGTTTTTAAATAAAACCACTACTCGTCGTAACTCCTCGTCGAAAACGTGGACGCATCTCTTCCCCACCTACTCCCTCCACATCTCAATAAGGTATGCAATTAGGCTTTCATACTTTCGCGGGTTTAAAAACGGCGAAAACAAAATTATTTAAGCAAAACTTGGCTCGTGTTTTAAGGTATTTCCGTAATTGTTTAATCGAAGTCCTCTTTTTTTCTAGTTATTAAAAACGTATTCTATGGTGTATTATATGATATATAGAAGCAATAGAACTGTTCAAATGACCTGGGAAGTGTATATTAAACCAAATACAAAACTTTGAATAATGAGGTAAGAGATACGAGTTTTTTATCACTTTTCATCCCAAGACCAACGGGGGTCTGGGGGCAGCAGCCCCCAGGATGCCCAGGTTAGGTTAGGTTAGGTTAGGTTAATGACCAGCTATGTAAATACAGTAGTGAACATTTGGTTTAGTCTGTGCTCAAAAATCCATTTTCTTTAGCAGGCCATACACTAAACAATTACCCCCTTTTCACAGACAAATACACAAACAATCTGTCAAAGATGCAAATAGCGGGGGTGTGGGGGCGGCAGCCCCCACCCATAATACTAGGATAGGTTAGGTAAGGTTGTTAGGTTAGGCTAATGTCCTTTCAAAGGGGTATAGGCTTGTAAACACCATGATAGCTTAACATGAGCCAAAAATCGAAATTAGGTTAGTGTAATTTGTTTACTCTTAAAACTCGCAAAATCAGAGCCAACTTTTCCCAAAACTTGGCTCGGGTTTTCCAAAATTCGGGTTTTATGGCTTTGCAATTTCGGGAAACCTGAGCCAAATTTCTAAATGAGGTTACTGTCATTTGTTTGTCTACAAACTCGCAAAATCCGAGCCAGCTTTGGCCAAAAGCTGGCTCGGGTTTTCCAAAATTCGGGTTTTATGGGTTTGCAATTTCGGGAAACCTGAGCCAAATTTCTAAATGAGGTTACTGTCATTTTGTTGTCTAAAAACTCGCAAAATCCGAGCCAGCTTTGGCCAAAACTTGGCTCGGGTTTTCGAAATATTGGGTTTTAGGCCTTTGTAATACCTTCAAACCCGAGCCAAGTTTTGCTTGAATACGTTTGTATCGCCGTTTTACGCATTTAACCCCTCATTTTCCCTGTACTTCATAGCCCTCCCCACTATCGGGCGGCGTGTCTTAAGATCGTTGTATAATGGGGAAAACGGTTTCGCCGAGGGTTCTAATTATTTCTAAACACTATATATTGATGAAAACTAACAGGGAAAAATAAAAAAATCCATGGGAAAATTGGTGACCAATAAATGGAGTTTTTCCAATGTTTTTTCCGAAAGTTGAAACATACCGTAGGCTATATTAATATGACTTCTTTGTCTTTTAATATGATGTATAGCCTAGGTTAGCCTAGCCTATGTTCATTCGATGGGTGACTTCCAAATTTCCAGGAAAATTCGTGGCCGGTTTCCTTGATATTTTCCAAAACACCACTTAATTGGAACACTCGTCGACGACATAGAACACTCGTCGACGGCAAAAATTGGAACACTCGTCGACGAGAGTTCCAGGTACCATTGGTAGGCATGACTAGCCTAAGTAAGCATCTCCAGATTTCAACAAACCTGTATCTTCAGAGGAAACCCTTCCTTGACATTCTTTATGCCTTTACTAGTCAGCATGTTGTGAGTGATTAATTTCATTTTTCTAAGAAGAGTGATGAAAATTCTGACGGCTGTTATAAAGTCAAATAACACAAATCGGCTGCGCCTCGTTTTTGTTGTTCAAGGGCTTGTTAAAAGCGGTGTGGAAGGGCAGGCGGCAGGCCAAATAAACCCTGCCACAATCTAGGTTTAGCATATAATATGATGTAAGCTGTATGATTACAAGCAACACAACAAGAACTACAATATAAATGTTATTTTGAATATATATTATTAGTTACATGTTATGTAAATGTTAATTTATAAAGTTGCACTAAAACAAGACATTTCACGAAATACGTTCATAGGTTATACAGTATAATTGGCTATTCTGCAGAACAACTACTCCTTGATTACGGGATTCCTGTCTCGTGGATTTTTTTTTTCTCTTACCTTACTCAGGGGACCTTACTGAGCTGGCTGAAAGTTGTTGGATATAAGCTTACTGATGTGCGGATAAGTGCTACTTTTCTTATTTTGTTAATTTGATTTTCACTCCCCTATAACATTATCAGAGTTATTTTTGTACAGCCAGTCCAGGACACTTTGTTTACATTCTAGCCTCCTTGGAGGCTCCTCCCCGATGTTTAGTAGCCAATCAGAGTGGAGATTAACCAACAAGAAGTCGGTACATTTTTAATGGTACTTTCCTGTTATCGACAGCCAAAGCTGAAGATTGCAGAGTAAACACCATAGACTTTATCCCATCAATTTTGTATAGTTTTAATACCTAATCAGTGGGGGCGGCAGCCCCCACCCATAATACTAGGATAGGTTAGGTTAGGTGGTTAGGTTAGGCTAATGTCTTTTCAAAGTTGACTAAATCGAGTAAACTCCTAGATTGTTGGGGTATCTGAATAATTACAATTAACAATGCATATGCTAATAAAAAGTGCTTTCCGCACTTTCTAACAATTAAATACACTTACAATGCATTAAAATACATAAAGAAAATAAATGAAACCTAAAATAACAGTAGTAGTTATGCAGAATTACCGTATAATTTTATTTGAATACCACGAATTGTGTTGATTGGGCCTATATGTGAAGATAAATATGGAATCTATTGTAAAGTCAGTGAAAATAGGTTATCCTAAACAGTAATCGGATGTGGAAATACCCTGAGCCGACCAGGCCAAGTGGGATATCTCTATTGGTCTAACTGGTAAGGTGTCTGTGTTATATGCTAGGGTTTTTACTGGGGTTTGATTGGTTTAATTAACCTAAGAAGTGCACATGGCGGTAATTAGACACCTCTGCCTGTGCTGACGTATTTGAGCTGTTTCCATCACTAAAATATTCATTTTACCATAAATAGCATTAATAATTATCCATACGCGCCTATTATGGGTTGATTATAAAGGTATTAACCTGTTACAACAATAAAACGAGTGAAACCAGCGTTTAGATGGTCAAAATCGGAGATACAGGCCGCGAGTTGCATAATGTATGGGTGAGGCAACCTGCTTTCCCGCCAATTTCCCCCAAGGCCACTGAGACACTGTTGATCGATACTCTCTCTCTCTCTCTTGCACTCGCTTGCTAATAGTGATGACAATGCCCTGCTTGCAACTCGCTAATGTTAGCACAAAAATATACCTCAGAATAAGGGAATAACAGGGAAAATAGGTGATAACTGAAGGAGGGGAGGAAAGTGGGGAAGGAGGGGAGGTAGAGGAGTGATATTTTGCATGGCCCAGGGGCAAATTTTGTTTTTGTTTTTTTGTTTTTTTGTTTTTATGTTTAAAGTTGATTTTTTTTCTTTCTCTGACTCTTAACCCGGGAGCTGCAGGGAGACTCATAAGAGTTCCCCCGGCGCACTGCGGGGAGACTCTCATGAGTGAGTGAAAAAAAAAATCAACTTTTGACCGAATTTTTTTTTTTTTTTTTTTTTTTTTTTTTTTGGCCCCTGGGCCATGCAAAATCTCAGTCCTCTACCTCCCCTCCTTCCCCACTTTCCTCCTCTCCTTCAGTTATCACCTATTTTCCCTGTTATTCCCTTATTCTGAGGTATATTTTCGTGCTAACATTAGCGAGTTGCAAGCAGGGTGTTGTCATCACTGATGGCAAGCGAGTGCAAGAGAGAGAGAGAGAGTATCATCGACTGTGTCTCAGTGGCCTTGGGGGAAATTGGCGGGAAAGCAGATTGCCTCACCCATACATTATACAACTCGCGGGCTATATCTCCGATTTTGACCATCCAAACGCTGTTTTCACTCGTTTTATTGTTGTTTCAGGTTAATACCTTTATAATCAACCCATAATAGGCGCATATGGATAATTATTAATGCTATTAATGGCACAATGAATATTTTAGTGACGGAAACACCTCAAAAACGTCAGCACAGGGGGACGTTTCCAATTACCCCCATGCGCACTTCAGAGGTTAAGAGTCTTCCCGCAGTCCGCCGGGGGAACTCTTAAGAGTCTTCCTGCAGTTCCCGGGTTAAGTGGGTTCGGGATGGATGTAGAGTTCGGGCGTACGGTCGTCATTGTTTACGCAGGGCGATCGCCGCGGTCGCACTTACGTTCCCGTCTATTTCGACGCTATATTTTCTGCTATTTGCCCCCTGTCATTACTACATGAATACTAGGTTAGGTTAGGTTAAAATAGACGGGAACATGATGGGAAAGGTCCGACGCCACTACGCGTAATGTAAACAAAGATGGCGGTACGCCCGCTCACTACATCCTACCCGTGGGTTCTTCCTAACTGGAGAAGTTAATATTGCTCTAACACAGACACAGAAAGAAAATAGAGGATAATTATCACAAGACGTGCATTCAAATTCTATTTATTGGCACAAGAATATCGCATACGTAAGGCTAGAACAAAATGGTCAAGAACAACAATAACAGATGCACGAACGAGGCTCCACTATGTTTGACTCGTAAGACTGGATTATTTTATGCAATATCTAAGTGAGTATATGGTGGACCGCTTTCTAATTGAAAGATTACACTTGTCTTGTATTTATTTCAGAGATAAGAATAGCACTCCTTTCAATCGAGGATTTACACTTGAGATGCGGTCTCAGGATGATAAGACCGCATCTCTAGCTGCCACTAAACCTGCAGCCAACCCTACTCCTGCCAGCCACTCTGCTCCTGCCCGCATCGCCCGCATATCAACGAGACAGGTGGGACACATAAGACCTGAGTGGACTACACCAGTATACCCTGCCCAGCCAGCTTCTATGGCCCCTACCACCAGAGAGAAAAATCAGAGGGGTAACTACGCTAAACACCCAGCTAACCACCCTAGACTTCCCCAGCCTGATCAACCAGCTACAGGTGGTACTCCTTTATTTTCCAACTTACCTTTCATCTCCCCCATCAAGGACTGCCAAACTGCTCCAGACTTTCACTCTCTATTCCCTAGTCTGCCATTTATATCACCCATCAAAACCGCTCAGGATCTTGCAGCCATCCAAGTCATGTCCTTTTCCCGGGCTAGGATGGCGCATAAACCAGCAGTTAAACCCATGCAGCAGTTCTAAAAACCTTTCCTTATATGTATCATCCTGCACTTGCCATTTCTCATCCACTTCCTCCCCCACCAGGAAGTGATCCCCCCATCTTATAACAGAATCTGCCCGGGGCATCTAGCTACAAGGTACCGCCAGAGTCCAGGCGCGCCACCCCCAGAGCTACAAGGACATAACCACCACGCGCCAAACGCCCTTGATCCTCTCAAGCCGGGCGCCTTAAGTAGGGGCAAGAATATTGCCTTATACTCACCCAGCCTGGACATCATTAACTAAGCTTGCCATTTGGTATTCTTTAGTTCAGGGTAAGAACAGCCAGAGATAGCTGGTGTTCAACTTGTCAGTTGTGTGCTGTGATCGAAGATCTACCAGGTCGGGTTCCCCCCATCAGGAAGAGGACTAGCTTGGGCAACCCACTTTGGGCTCCCCCTTTCTGGCCTTCGATGCGGTGCACAAACCAAGTACCAAAGGATTCCTACCTTGTTTTGTTCAAGGGATTATGAGGATAGTGTAATAACTAGAGATCTACCAGATCGGGTTCCCCCCATCAGGAAGAGGACTAATTTTGGGCAACCCACTTTGGGCTCCCCTTTCTGGATTCTCTTTTTGCTACATGGTTCTGATAGTTCCACGAACTAGCAAGGAAGGAAGACACTTACCTTGACCCCCCTTAGACTACCTATAATGTCACTATCTAGACTGCTTGCCACTCTAGGTAGATCATTATGCTAGTCACCCTAACCCCCCAAACCTTGTAGCAGAACTCCAGCATATCCTTTGGGGATCACTGCACTGTGGGAGTGCAAGAGGAACCCGGTTGTCCCGTGGTAGGCGCCCAGGTCTAAGGAATCATCTTGTGACTCACCCTGGACCAGTAGCTGGAGTCATCACGCCCAGCCCCCCCCCCTGGACCAACTTCCGGAGTCATCACGCCCAGCCGCCCTCCGGACTACTGGATCCTCCCTCGATCTATGGGCCCTCCTCTTCACTACAGCTCTCCTTTAAGTGCTTTTGTACCGTTTATGGGTATAGAGTTGACTCAGGGTTGTGGTAGAAGTTATCTTCAGGGGTTCTCATTAACATTACGTCTTGCGAGAGGTCTTTCTTCTCCCTACTTAAATTGACGTTAATTAGCCCACTTGCCGGGACCCATTATACATACCTATCAGGGGATCCTTATATATGCACCTTCCCGGGTTATTGGTCTCCCATAGCCCGACAGAGGGGGCGTGCTTATATAAGACCCATAGCATCAAACACAAACACATATTTGCACGTAATCTAGTCCCTTTGTATAACTTCTAGCCTAATTCATTTAACATTCTGTCAGGTTCATAACTCGAATAGATTTCACTCTATCTCAGCTCCCGACGATTGTTGCCTCAGCCTTCAGCACCTTGCTAGTACACAATTAGAGTTAAGGATTAATCTTTGCCAGGTGAGATCTAGCACACCTATAGTATTAATATCATTTGTGAGCCTTTCCGAGCCCACTTCATTGTTGATGACCACTTGGCCATTATTGCTTTAGAGTCAGTTAACGTCACTATATGCCGGGGGACATCATTGCATGATCCAGACGGCATTTGCCATTACTGCACTCTTGTCTTTTGTTGAGATCCTCTCTGAGATCTATTTGGGTAGGAGGTGTACCTCCACCATTTTGGATACCTTATAATTGTATCCTAGGAGTATTATTATTACCTTGAGTCCGGACCCAATGTCCGACTCCTATTGCTTACTTGATAACCTGAGTATTGTATGTCTTAATTATTCTTATTGTTGTTGATGATCTCCAGGTTACAGGTATAAAATATATGTCTTGCTCCTCCATGAACCAGGTGTTAAACTGAATAAAACCCATGTTAACTTGTTACCTGTGTGCTTACTATCCTGCCGTGTTGTCTCTTTATTTAAAGTTTAAGGTATACCTATCCAGTTAGAGAGCTGCTCATTGTACAAAGAATATCTCGCGTTCCAATTTGGACCGGGCATAACAACACTTGTGCTTAGACAGGCATACGTAGTAATTATATATGTGAACTTTTGGTTTTTACCTGCGTAGAGTTGTTCTGGATTGGAAGCTGAACGTAATTATTTTCTCTGTGTTAATTGACCCTACCAAGAATTCACCTGAGACCTCTGGTGGACGTTTCCGAACTAGCGCCAGAGCTACGACTGTCGACATCAACAATACCCAACACTTAGGATATACACAGTTTATCTCGATTTGTTGTGATTCTACATGTTTATATTTTAGATAAAGTAGTAGTGGTGGATAGAGTGGTACAGTAGTAGTAAATAAATTGGTAGTGGTGGATAAAGTGGTAGTGGTGGATAGAGTGGTAGTATACTATACAGTGGTAGTGGTGGATACGTATCAGTGGTAGTGGTAGATAAAGTGGTAGTGGTGCATAAAGTGGTAGTAGTAGATAAAGTGGTAGTGGTGGATAAAGAGGTAGTGCTAGATAAAGTGGTATAGTGTTAGATAGAGTGGTAGTGGTGGATAAAGTGGTAGTGTTAGATAAAGTGGTAGTGGTGGATAAAGTGGTAGTGGTAGATAAAGTGGTAATGGTGATAGTGGTGGATAAAGTGGTAGTGATAGATAAAGTGGTAGTGGTGGATAAAGTGATAGTGGTGGATAAAGTGGTAGTGGTGGATAAAGTGGTAGTGATAGATAAAGTGGTAGTGGTGGATAAAGTGGTAGTGGTAGATAAAGTGATAGTGGTGGATAAAGTGGTAGTGTTAAATAAAGGTATTAGTAGATAAAGTGGTATTAGTAGACAAAGTGGTAGTGTTAGATAACGTGGTAGTGTTAGATAAAGTGGTAGTGGTGGATAAAGTGGTAGTGATAGATAAAGTGGTAGTGATGGATACAGTGGTAGTTATAGATAAAGTAGTAGTGGTGGATAAAGTGGCAGTAGTGGATAAAGTGGTAGTAGTGGATAAAGTGTTAGTGGTGGATAAAGTGGTAGCTGTGGAAAAAGTGGTAGTGATAGATAAAGTGTTAGTGGTGGATAAAGTGGTAATGGTAGATAAAGTGGTATGTTAGATAAAGTGGTAGTGGTGGATAAAGTGGTAGTACGTAGTAGATAAAGTGGTAGTGTTAGATAAAGTAGTGGTGGATAAAGTGCTAGTAGTGGATACAGTGGTAGTTTTGGATAAGGTGTTAGTGGTGGATAAAGTGGTAGCATTGGATAAAGTGGTAGTGTTGGATAAAGTGGTAGCTGTGGATAAAGTGGTAGTGTTAGATAAAGTGGTAGTGGTAGACCAAAATATGTATCAGCTAGAGACATTTTGACTAATTGCTTATAATAAAGAATTGTTGAAGGAGAGGGAGGGTGGATAGGTCCGCGATGTCGCCAATTTCCCACATTGCGTTCAGCGCCTCTATCGGCCACTGTAGGCATTTATTGGTAGAGAGAAATCACTATGGTGCTTACGCATAAGTTAACTTGAATTTATTTGTTATCTTTACCAAAATTATTATCAGTAGGCCTACTTCCCTGATTTATCTATAGGTTTCACTAGTACTTCCTTTCTCTCACTTTTTGCATTCACTTATAGTATCCGATGTTTCTAGTACCGCATTTTCCTTTACCATCATTATCTCCGATAGACTGGAAATGGTGTCGTATTTCACACCCAAATGCCATAAAAGGGTGTCCAATATCAAGCCAACTCAACCCTGCTCCTCCACAGGGTTGAGGAAGTAAACAACTGGTGCTGCATTTTCCTTTACCATCACTATCTCCGATAGACTGGAAATGGTGTCGTATTTCACACCCAAATGCCATAAAAGGGTGTCCAATATCAAGCCAACTCAACCCTGCTCTTCCACAGAGTCTAAACTCAACCCGATTCAGACTTTCGGAACTTGATAACAGTTTTAAGACTTTTTGTATATATCCATATATAAATAATCAATTTGGATGTCATAATTATAAATGTACCTAGCTATATCCTCAGAATCTCCAAAAGAAGCGTCATAATCCTATAGAAGGCCGATAACCTACCGGAGTTATTATATATAATACCTCAGAGTAAGCGATTATTGTAATGCCCTCGAAAATATCCCGCAACCCCAATAATGTACTACCCGAGTTGACGTCAGGTATAGTGTAAAATAGTCGTTGATGGGAAGTCCAATAAACTCATCATGTGAAACACCACGAGACTATCACCTGGTTCTTACAAATCGGACTAAGGTTACTATACATTTGTACGTCCGTGGTAGTACAGTGGGTTAACGTGTGGGCCTGGTTGACCTATGGGGGTCATGGTCACTAACCAGGGTTTGAACCCCACCCAAGGCATCTCAAAACCTGTGGGTTTTTAGGAGGGTTAAACTCCCTTCAGAGGTTCGAGCCCCGCGCCAGGCCCCAGGAAAGGTTGACCCTAAGTGTGCCTGGGGAGTTGTCAGGACAGAAAAATTCCCTTCACACCCAGCATAACATTGGTGGCAGCGGTGGTTCTTGATTCGGATAAAAGGTTGCATTACATTGCAAGTTTGGAACAGCCAGAACACGATAACATCATGGCGCACCGTTCTCACATCCCCATCCCACATTATGATGGGGAGACTTACGAGATCGAAACGTTCATGGACATAGTGAAACCCGTACTTGACCTAGTTTATACCACGGACGCAGAAAAGATAGCCGTGACATTAACGCACCTGGGAAAAGCCGTTTCCTTGGTTGCCTACCAAGTGCACCCTGCTCTCACATGGGACGAATTTCGCCCAATAGTGATAGAGGCCATTAAGCCTTCGTTGGGCGTTTTCGTGGCCCACACCCGTATCCAAGACACTAAATTCGAAGGCGATCTAGATGCCACAGTGAATAAGATCGCCCAACATATCAAAGTGTCTTTCCCCACATTGACCAGAATCCAGCAAGAACAGCAGATTCTGGTCAACCTTGTATCAATATTGCCCTCAGCAGTAAAGGATAATTTCCGTGTGCACGATTTCGTCGGATATCAAAAGATCTCATCACGATCCGACGTATTTTGGCCGTGCGCACAGAAACACCCACCCAAATCGCTGTAATCAAGAGGTTCCCCACACACCCGCAGCACCTCGACAACCAAAACCCCAAGGCTCAAACCTTCAACTCCAAGAATGCCTACCCATCCTCATCCTTCCACAACAAACCTACCTACCCTTCCGGCAAGCCCCAACCCAGTAGGCCCCGGTTCCAACCTACCCAGCCACGCAGAATCTTCAACCGGAACAAAACCTACAACACCTACCAAAGTAAGAACCCTACATTAGTGATTATCAACCCCTATGATTTCCCTGCCTGTAGTGCTAAGTGTGCCCTCCATCAAATTCGTGACTCTGCCAAACCTCGCCCCTTTACTCCTTGCATTTCTGTAAATGAAGAGGAGTTGGGACAAGAGGAAGAAATGGAGGAAATGCACACCGAAGACATAGCCCATATCATGACCTCAGACGATACCGAGGAAACCCTGGAGGAGGTAGATACCGACTCCCAGGATTTTTAAAGTATCCCCCGCCCACGATGGCCTCGGCGGGGGACGCCATAACTGATCGCACTGCCCCCATTTACTACATGGCCAAAATCAAGGACATTCCTGTCCGCTTGTTAATCGACACGGGAGCTGCTAAGTCATGTTTGTTCAAGTCTTATTATGATCAACACCACCGACTATTTGGCCCCTTGTTACCTACCAAATCAGAACTAATCTCAGCTGCTGATACCTACTTAAATCTCCTAGGAGACACTTTGCCCCTGTCAGTAACTACTCCTGCCCCCATGCCCGTTGTTATCACCCGTTCACAGTATTTTCCTCCCACTGTAAACATTATGATGGTTTCCTTGGACTTGACCTCCTTCAAAAACTCCAGGCCCAGGTTGACTGCAGCCAGAGGCTGATCTCATTCAAAAAAAAATCCAACCCAAAACCTCTGACAAACCAATCACGCAGAAACCAGTTCACATAAAGAAAAAACACCTCCACCCTCAACAAACTCTGAGTCAAGATTACCAAGTTGCAGCTAGCACTAAGGTAACTCCTAACCCCCCCCCCCCCCCCCCCCCCCCCCCCCCCCTCCCTTGCCCCGAGTTCTCTCAATATCACTCATTCCGTTGAAAAAATGCCTCAGCAAACGAAAGAAGACAAGTCCAAGCAACTCAATGATGTAAACCCCCCATTTCTCCTAACTCTGTCCAGGATCAATCCTCCCATGTTTCCAGGACAGACTCTTATGTATGTAAAAACCATTCTACTAAATATTTATGTACACATGTTTCCAGGGGAAATGCCGACCTATGTACCCAACAATGTTTTCCCCATGCCCCCTGTAATGCCCTCGAAAATGTCCCGCACCCACAATAATACTAACCCGAGTTGACGTCAGGTATAGCGTAAAATAGTCGTAGATGGTAAGTCCAATAAACTCATCACGTGATAACACCACGAGACTATCACCTGGTTCTTAAAAATCGGACTAAGGTTGCTATACTTATAGTACGTCCATGGTAGTACAGTGGGTTAGCGCGCGGGCCTGGTGGTGATGGTTGGGTCATTAACCAGGGTTCGAACCCCACCCAAGGCATCTAAAAACCTGTGGGTTTTTAGGGGGGTTAAATTCCCTTCAGAGGTTCGTACCCCGCGCCAGGTACCAGGAAAAGTTGATCCTAAAGGTAGCCTGGGGATATTTCAGGAGACCATAAAAGCCATTCACACCCAGCATTTCATTGGTGACAGCGGTGGGATACGTGACCAGGTAGCTACGTGGAGCACCCGTCACGCGAACCCTATACCAACAATATTGAGATTGCTGAGGTAATACAGCTACGATACCTTACGACCTTAAAATAGGCTAGGGACTAGCCTAGTTAAAGAAGGATGTAATGTAATGCCCTCGAAAATGTCCCGCACCCACAATAATACTAACCCGAGTTGACGTCAGGTATAGCGTAAAATAGTCGTAGATGGTAAGTCCAATAAACTCATCACGTGATAACACCACGAGACTATCACCTGGTTCTTAAAAATCGGACTAAGGTTACTATACTTTTAGTACGTCCGTGGTAGTACAGTGGGTTAGCGCGCGGGCCTGGTGGTGATGGTTGGGTCACTAACCAGGGTTCGAACCCCACCCAAGGCATCTCAAAACCTGTGGGTTTTTAGGGGGGTTAAATTCCCTTCAGAGGTTCGTACCCCGCGCCAGGTACCAGGAAAAGTTGATCCTAAAGGTAGCCTGGGGATATTTCAGGAGACCATAAAAGCCATTCACACCCAGCATTTCACCCCCAGAAATGCTCAGCTATTCCACAACCAACAAAATTTCCCTTGTGACAGCTTTCCGTCAGTAGCTCCCTTCCACCCCCACACAATTCACACCCCTAAAAAACTTCAAAACCCCACACTTGACTCACCCCCTCATGACAGACAAACCCACCAATCCCATATAACCTCTAAACAAACCGTCACTGCCACCGACAAAACTCCCCAAATTCGTCCTTTTAACAACCACAAATCAGTACATCAGTCCTCCACCAATAACCCATGTTCTATATCTAACTCTTGCCCCACCACCCCTCCGCAGTGCCACCAACAAATTCCGTTTTCTAAATCACTCACACACCTCACCACGCTGATCCTCCCACACGCGCCGTTACTCCCCCCCTTACGCGTGACCCCCACCAAAGTGATTCCGCCCCCCCTCATGCGTACCGAGCACCTGCTCACCAGTCGGTCCCCCACCATCATTAGCCCAGCTGTAGTTCAAGATAAATGTCAAATTCCCCCCCGCCATCAAAAATGGGTTAACCTACGACCCATACCCCAAACTCACATGATATTTTCCCCCACTACCACGTCCACCAACCCCAATCATTGCCTCCTACAACCCGCCATCATTTCCGCTCGCATAAACCACATTCTAGTGGCCAATATCTCTGAAGAATCCCTGACATTATCAAAAGGCCTCATCATAGGAGACCTCGAAACATTTGATGACCTCCCCATAGATTCTAATGAAACCCCTACCAGTCTCAAATTACCCCCTCTCCCTGACACATTATCCGACCACCAAAAACACAGCATGTACGAACTATTGCTAGAGTTCAGTGACGTATTTGCCCAACAACCCACTGAAATAGGACAGACCGATGTTGAACAACACATCATTAACACCACAGGCCCCCCCATAAGACAACCATCCCGTAGAAAAAATCCCATACAACGCCAGGCAGAGGAACGCCAAATCCAAGAGATGTTAGAGGCCGGAATTGCTACCCCGTCCATCAGCCCCTGGTCTTCCCCTGTTGTCCTAGTAAAAAAGAAAGATGGGTCAACCCGTTTTTGCGTAGATTACAGGAGATTGAATGACGTAACCATTAAGGACGCTACGCCATTACCCAGGATAGACGATTCCCTTGACTCCCTATACGGATCCAGATGGTTCACTACCCTCGACTTGCAAGCAGGGTATTGGCAAGTGCCCATCAAGGCAGAGGACCAAGAAAAAACAGCATTCTCCACTAGTGGTGGCCACCACTACGAATTTAACGTCCTACCTTTTGGCCTCTGCAACGGACCCGCCACTTTCTCCCGTTTGATGGAAGCGGTATTACATGGCCTTACCTGGGAAACCTGCCTAGCGTATCTAGACGATATCATTGTGTACTGACAAACCTGGGAAGAACACCTCCTCAGGTTGAAACAAGTTCTTCAAAGAATCCGAGCCGCCGGGCTGAAATTGAAACCCTCAAAATGCGAGATTGCACGAAATAAGGTAGATTTCCTCGGCCACGTAATATCTGAACATGGCATTGCACCAGACCCCAAGAAACTTCAAGCCATACAAAACCAAACCCCCACCCACCACCGTTAAAGGAGTACGTTCTTTTCTAGGTTTAGCCACATACTACAGACGTTTCGTCCCACACTTTGCCGCAATAACCAACTCACCCACAAGGACACCACATTCACCTGGACACCTGAAAGAGACCTCGCTTTTAACACTTTGAAACAAAAGCTGATCCAAGCCCCTATTGTCGCTTTCCCTGATTACCATAAACCTTTCCGTCTTTATACCGACGTATCTCTGTACGCCATTGGTGCAGTTTTAGCTCAAGTAAGAGACGGAGAGGAACATGTGATAGCGTATGCCAGCTCCACACTCAACCAAGCCCAACAGAATTATGCAGCCACCAAGAGAGAGTGTCTAGGGATCATTAGGGCACTCAACCACTTCAGGTCATTTGTGTTGGGCGCGAAACTAGATATAATAACCGACCATCAATCTTTGCAATGGTTGCGTAGGTGCGAAACCAACTCAGCCATCTTGGTACGCTGGAGAGAGACACTAGAGGACTACGATTTTACAATACAGTATCGTCCAGGTAAACTTCACACCAATGCAGACGCCCTGTCACGTTTGCCAGTACCGAAAGACCAACACCAACCTAGCCGCCTTACAAAACACTGAGCTCTTACATACCCCCATCAACCAACATAATTCCCCCCCAGCCCCCTCACTAATTCAATCTTGGGAAACAAGGATCAGACCACCCTGGATACCGTTAAATATCTTCAAGAAACTGACTCGCTGGGGAGATCAACTTGCCACAGACTCCGGTCACATAGTCCTAGACCCCACCATTGCCCACGACTACATGATTGCCATCCACGAGGGAAACGGCATACACCTTGGACAAAAGAAAATGTTAAAAATCTTCGCGGATCAGTACTGGACCCCCAACCCCTCCAAGATTGCACAACGCGTGATAGAATCCTGAAAACCTTGTTTATTGGGGAAGGATAGATCACGCACCCCAGGCCCAGCTGGTACCATTTCTGCCAACAAACCGTTCCAAGTCCTATCCCTCAACATCATGGGCCCGTTTCCTTCTTACGCTGGCAACCGATATATCGTCACATTTGTTGACATATATTCAACATTTTTAATAGCCTGCCCAGTTAAAGAGCACACAGCCACCACAGTCGCCGCACTGCTTGCCACAGAAGTGTTCCCTATATTCGGCCTTCCCCTTGCTCTTCTATCCGACAATGCCCCCGAATTTAGTGGACACGTTTGGCACCAGTTCACCCAACAATGCGGTATTAAGATCAAACACTCATCCCCGTACTGGCCTCAAGGAAATACTATATGCGAACGCAGCCATCGCACCATCAACAACCAGTTACGTACCAAAATGATTGCTCTTAACACCTCAGACTGGCCATCACAGATAAAAATGATACAATGGGGCATGAACACCTGTCCCTGAGAAGACGGTATTTCACCTCATAAACGTGTTTACGGCGTACCCTCCCTGTTACTGCCGTTCCACCATCACGCTCACCTCCCCTCCAACACCTCCACAATTGACCCATTGCAACATCTGCAAAACACCCTCCATACCACCCAAACCTGTCAAAACACCAAAAATGATAACCCCGATGATAAAAACCCTTTCGCCATCCGTGACACCGTATTGGTAGCCAACCTCCCTGTCACCAACAAATTAGGCCCTCGCTATGTCGGACCCTACACCATCATCAAAGTCCCAAATGCCTATCAAGTCATCATTGATTATCACGGCGTGACTCGCACGTTCAGAAATAGATTCGTCCGAGCATTTAAACCTCTAAAACCACAAGACATTAACCCCACCCCACACGTCCGACCCTGAATTGAACACCCCTACTACCCATTCCACTCAGGCTATAAATGTTCCCCTACAAACCCCTAAAGGCCTAAACCCTCCAGCACAGAACCTGCCGATCATTCCTCAACATACCCCCCAAACTAACCTCCACAAACCCCAAGCCCCCACTATCACACCTTCCTCCACCATGACCAGTTCCTTCACTTCTGATAGTCAAGTACCTCCCCAAAATATCAAAGTACGAAAACCTCCACCCACAACCCCGACCACAACAGAAACCCTCCGTCTAGCCCTGAAGTACCTCCACCAGGCACCACAGTAAGAAAACCACCACCCCCTCCTAAAACCAAGTACACACCCAACCGCACCACACAATCTACCCCAGTCACCTCACGCTACAACTTACGCCCATGACTGAAATCCTTTAAACCCTCCAGAAAACACACCCTGATAACAAAGTTCCATAGAGCTGCCAGACCACTCTCCTCCTCCTCCTCTTCTTCTTCGTCGAATTCTCCTCCACAAAGGGAAAGAAGACGAATAATCACAAGCAAACACCATCACCCCTCTAACTATATTCCAAAAATAACCACCCCCACCCTCCCACGAAAGCAAATACCTTCCCCTTCAACCTCATCCCCTCTCAACCCCCACCTCATCACCCCGAATGACCTTCTAGATCTGCCCCCCCCAACCAAACTCCCACAAAACCACCTATTTCCACCACCATCAAATCACCAACCCCACCAAAGAACGCACCCAACACACTTTCCTACCCCAACCCTACCAATTAAACCTCCACTCACTACCCACTCGTCTAGCCCCCCCCCCCCCCCCCCCGCATCCACCCATTTCCCCTCCACTATCCCTGCGACCCCACCCACGCATCAACCAACCTCATCATCTCATAAAACCCCCAACCAACCTCCCCCTAAAGACTACCCTATGCCAACCACCAACCCCTCCTCACCCACCACGTCTACCACACAAGTAACTCCCAACCAAAGCCCCTCCAAAATGACGTACCCGACCTCCACACCGCCACTTAAATCCCCCCACAAAGTCGCCCCTCCGAGAACCCCCATCAATACCCCCACCCAATCCTCTCCCATTCCTCCTACCACCCTCACTCGACAAAAACCTCCATACGCATCTACCTCTCAAATAACCCCCTACATCACCCCCACTAAATGTCCTCCACCTGTAAAGCGTTCTTCCCCTCAATATAAAACATCGTCGAGCGACTCAAGTCCCACTACAAAAATCTACCTTCCCACCAGAACCTCCAAAGGTAGAATCATCAACAGACCCATCAGATTTGAAGACAGTTATGTAAAAACAAAACCCCTTTCTTCCACTAAAAGCCCAAGCCACACAACACACACACCCCCTCTTTCTCACACACCTCCATCACGCACCTTACCTAAACCAATATTGCACATTGCCTCCATATATTTTCCCAGCCTGCAACACCACCCAAGACAACCCCAAAAACCCCAGACTCATATCCCCCCTTCACCCCCAGCTCCGCCTTCACGCGTTAGTCCCTCCCCTTCAGTTGTTAACCCCTTCACCACACTGAAGAGGCCTCCTGTCAGTCCCACACACCTCACTCAATACCTGACCTCCACCATGAACACATCCACACCATTCGTCGCTCCCGTCCCTACCCCCACCGAGGACGAATGCACACCGTTCATAAGACGTATTAAATTAAAAACGTCCACAGGACGCTTAGCCCGTCTACAACGGCCACATCAAGCCCGGGCAGCCGCCCTCCACAACACCGAAGACACATTCCTACAGGTCTACATAGACCTGCACAAGAAACCTGACCCTCGCTCTTGCCTGGTGGGACCTTCTACACACCCTCCAAATGACCCACCATGACTATACTTCTCTTTACTACACCCTTGAGGCTCGAGGACGAGCCTACAACGAAGGAGAGGGAAGTAAAATGCCCCAGAACGAGAAGCCCACCACGGAAGCCACGAGCGAGAACAACAAAGAAACGGGAACAGAAACACCCGAAGGAAAGGCCCACAGAACGAAAGGACCAGGTGAGAGCAGACGCCCCATAGATCAGCGTGAGAGAAGAAAGAAGGAGAGAAGGCACCAAGCCAACCAGTTCAAAAAGGCCGAAGCCCGCAGGGCTAAGCAGCTCCAAACCACACATGCCTATCGCTTCTAACCACTGACCCTTCCCCCACCTCGCGTATCCACAACCCCTCGTGTCCTACACCTCTTACCCGCCAGACTCTACCTACATGATGATGAACATGAATACACCTTAATTAATACACCCATGCCCTGTCCCTAAGTTAAGATATCAATATCAACATACCCTAAAATACCTTGTCTTGCCAGACTAAGTTTCTGAAGACAAACCGCCCCCATAAATCTATGTATGTTCTTCCATCCGAGAAGTAATATGTTAACCCCCATGTCATAATTGATAAGAAACTATAATACCCACGGGTACACCATCGTGCAACCATTACGCCTGCCCTATCTTGCCAGATCTCACGACTGAAGATGCCGCGAGCAATTCAGTAACTATATTCCTGCACAGACGAGATGGTATAGGAAATTCCATTGTTCCTGTATTGCCCAATTCTACTCCATGTTCATCAAACCAGGGAATCTTATGTAAGAACCCCTGCCCCCCCCCTAGATTAAGTACACGATGATACCCACGGGTACACCATTGTATATATAACCATTATTCCTGTAAGACCTAGACAGAGATAATGACTGAAGATGTTAGCAACCATGCAGTAACTCTAATTCTTACCCCAACCAGAGATTGTATAGATAACCCTCTTTTACCATTGTTTCGACGCATATCTACCACGAAACAATAACGAAGCTACCCCTACGAACTGTCGCTTTCTTTGGTATATATTTCATAGAAAACGCAGTTCCGAGGGACAACTAGATCAGCAAGAAATTGTGTCAACTAATAGTGTCCATAACCCATCGTATTGACGAGTAATAATACACTATGTTTTTCTCTACTTTTATCCACAGTCAAGCACACACCTACAGCTAACCTCATCTTCCCCACAGTCCACATGATTCTATAATTTCCAGACTCATATACCACCACCTATTGCTCATCCCCCGGTAGCGTTTGATTAACCTACCTTCCCTGTCGTTAACCCCCAGTCTAAGATACCAACTGTAGCCTAATGCCACCCCTACACCCAGAGACCTTAGGGTCAAACTTACACGTAGCCCCCCTTAACCCTCTCCCTCACGCTCCTCGACTCCCTCCTGACCTAGCCTCTCCACCATACCCCCTGAATATCCTTAACTTTTCCGTTACTAATTCTCAAACCTTTTGTATATATACTCCTATCCAGCCAGTAGGAAGGAACACCATTAGAACTTTACTAACCCTTTGCATGCCATCTATTCCCTCACAACCCATTCACAACCCTGTACCAAATGATCGTCAGTGCGAGGCTAGCCGCCTCGCCAGTGACTAACCTCTATTGCCATACTTCCAGATAAATGTGGCAGAGTTAGCAACCCAGTCTCCACCACATCCAACAAACCATGAAATTACCAACCCAACCAATTAAACCAGCTGATCAAGGCACCTTCGGTTTTGGTATTACGAACACCCACATCTGTCTCATAAACAGAGGGTTATTACAAACACTTGTAATATGGCAAGCCCCCAGCCACAGCCGCCCAGACGACCATCACAGAGAGAGGACGCGCGCCTACCCCTTTCACCCACCCGAGGAGGGAGACCCCTACCCCTGCGGAGGTACACCTGACCCCTGTTTTGACTTCCGGGTCATTGCCAGGTAGCACAGGAATTTTTCCTATCAATGAACTAACCATGTATGACTAACACCCTTACTAACCTCTATTAACCCACAATAACCCATTAACCTTTCTTGCATACTCCGATAACCAAATTAGCACCTCAGCTATACCATAGAATGAAGACTGAGCAATCTAAGAGAGACGCTCCTATCAAGGATGTCCCAAACCTCCTCGCAAATTAGATCCAGTCTCTCTCCCCTAAATACTTCCAGTATAGCCAAAATAGTACCTCTTACTAAGGCTCAGTTATATCACATTATGAAGGCTCCATACAGCCATGTGCCACAACAGTAATCACCACCTTGCCTAGTTCCCATATCAATTGAGAGCTCAAATAAGTCCATCAAAACTCGAGATCCCTATTGCCTACAGGGTCCAAAACCGAACCTATAAACCGAGCTCCAGCCCCCAGTAAAATCAGTTGAAAGATAGACACCAAACAGTGGCTGGTCCCTTGTGTTGACCTCTAGCTTTATCATTGTTTGTTCCTGAGAATTGAGTTCCAGAGCCGGCAGACTCCGTGGCAGATTTAGATAGAAGGATCTGTCCACGTAAAAGAAATCTATGTACACCTTATAACCTTCATACAGACCGGGAAGCTGAGCGATCGACGTGAGATGCGCTTGGCGTTAATTCCGATCCAGATTGACAGGAAGATCCTAATATCTGTGATTCAGGTCTAGAAACCAGAGGGTATATAAGAGTGTAACCAGCAACGATCGCTAAGAGATCCGTCTTGAGAACTTTCTACATATGGACCATCTGGACGGCCGCAGAACCAGTCGTTAGCCCCCAACATCATGGACGCAAGATAACCAGGACCAGACCAATCAAATGCTACCCAAGATTCACTCTATCAGTGCTACAGTGTTACAGTGCTATTTCGAGATTCACTTATTAATATTTCTATGAAGTGGCTATATCTTTGCCCCAGTATAATTCATATATAACCATTCCATTAGGAAGTGCTAAGCGTATCAGTGTTTATTAATTAACAGGTGATATTAACTCTCGTAATTACCCATATATCCAGATATTATTAAATAGAAGTGAAACCCTAGTGATATCTGATGTTCGCCCACTGATTTGCGTTCTATGTGTTTCTGATACAAGAATATAAAACTTAGATCAGTACCCCCATGAGGTTACTAGAATTCCCGTGCTCTAAAATACGCGTGTCTAATCTAGTCTGTGAACTACTACTTGTGCACCAGAGCTACCAGTGATAAATTTAACAGTGAATATGAATCTATAAGTAACATTTATGGTCTCCAGTAGATAAACTTGTGAATAAAGCCAGTGATCAGAAGATTAATACCTGAACGTTGGAAGTGGGAGACTAGGCTCCATCCAGATCCACTTAATGCTAGTGTTGTTCAATTCTATCATTTGTCTTGTACGAGTATTCATAATATTATCTTCTTATGCTTCATATTAATCATCATCAAGAAACCTATAGAAGTGTGTACATCAATAAAAGTGATTGTGTGTCTTGTTACCGTGTGCTTATTGTGTGTTCTCTATTCCTCATACCTTGTTTTGTGCATGCAACCTTCTATACCCAGTCAGTTAGAACTCACATTACCCAAGTTAATCCTGTAGAAAAACAGGGCATAACAATCAGGTTTTAGATCTTGCATTTACTGAAGTTAGCGAAGGCGATTCTTAAGGCGGACTAGGGACTGGTCAAAATTTGACGAAGGCTCGTAAGGAACAGACAGGTGAAGGAGGGGTAGGAGCACAGGGGGTACTCCAAAGACACGTTCGTGAGGTGAAATACCGTCTTGACGGGGGCAAGTGTTTATGCCCCATTGTTCAATTTTAACTTGGCTGGGCCAGTCGTTGGTGTTCATTTGTTGTAGGCGAGTCCGTATTTGGTTGGCAATTGTGCGATGACTTCTTTCACATATTGAGTTGCCTTGTGGCCAGTATGGGGAAGAGTGGCTGATTTTGAAACCACACATCTGTGAAAGTTGGGACCAGATGTGACCAGTGAACTCAGGGGCGTTGTCTGAATGAATGGTTTCTGGCAATCCAAAATAAGGGAATGCATGTTGTATCATGGCTTCAGCTACTGCTAAAGCAGAGTGTTCTTTGGCAGGACAGGCGATGACATATTTGGAGTAGGTGTCCACGAAGGTTATTATGTATTTAAAACCATGAATACCTTCCATGGGTCCCATGACATCAACGGCTAAGAGTTGCCAGGGTCTTGAGGCAACTAATTTTCCTGCGGGTCCGGCTGTGCAGGTCCTATCTTTGCTTAAAGCACAGGCTCGGCAGGCTTCAGTTACCTTTTTAGAGGTGATATACGGAGACGGAGTCCAGTATACCTGCTGGAAAGCAGTGGTTAACTTCCTTTGGGCTAGGTGGATGCCATTATGCGAATGCAAGTATTGCATAGTAGACATTGCTGAATTTGGTGAAATAACAATTTTACCTTCTGGAGTGTATAAATTGTCCCCTCTTCTGGTTAGTTGAGAAAAAATATGTCTGTTCATCCAGTCTGGTTTTTCATGTCTCTGAAAGTGTTGCAGGAGATATTGCTGATCTTGATCTGTTGAGTCTTGGTGGTGGATTGCACGGATGGGTTGAGGATCTGTTTCGGTGTCAAGAACGTTCTGTGAGGTTGACGTAGGAAGTCGAGATAAAGCATCTGCATTTGTATGGAGTTTTCCTGGACAGTATGCAATTTCAAAATTGAATTCTTCTAAGGACTCTCGCCATCTTACTGTTAGGGCATTCTTGGTGTCGGATTTGCGTAACCATTGAAGGGCGTGGTGGTCAGTGATGATCGTGACTTTAACACCCGCTAAATAGGCTTTGAAGTGTTGCAAGGCCCAGATGATCCCCAAACATTCACGTTTGGTTACAGGGTAATTCATTTCTGCTGGGTTTAGAGTTCAGCTGGCACAAGCAATAATATGTTCACTCCCATCTCTCGTTTGGCCTAATACAGCACCAATTCCGTACCGAGAGACATCGGTATATAACCGGAAGGGCTGAGTGTAGTCGGGAAATGAGACTACTGGAGATGCAACTAAAAGGCGTTTCAGCGATTCGAACGCTTGCAGGCGTAGATCTGTCCAGAGGAATGGCTCTTCTTTCTTGGTAAGGTCATTGAGGGGTTTAGCGATGGTCGCAAAGTTTTTCACAAACCGTCGGTAGTAGGAGGCTAGGCCAAGGAATGCTCGTACTCCTTTAACGTTAGTCGGGGGGATTTGACTTATTGCTTGCAATTTTCCTGGATCCGGTGCAATGCCTTGTTCTGAGACGATGTGTCCCAGAAACTGCACTTCCTTCTTGGCTAAAGTGCATTTGGAGGGCATAAGTTTGAGGTTGGCTTCCCTAATTCTTTGGAATACCTGTCCTACTCTTTGAAGTTGTTCTGCCCAGGTCTTCCCGAACACAATAATGTCTTCCAAATATGCTAGACAAGTCTCCCAGGTTAATCCTTGCAATACGGATTCCATTAACCTGGAGAAAGTGGCCGGGCCATTACATAGGCTGAAAGGCAATACCGTGAATTCATATAGTCTGCCCTGGCTGGTGGAAAATGCCGTTTTCTGTTGGTGTTCAGGCAGCATTGGAACTTGCCAATATCCGGCTTGCAAATCTAAAGTGGTGAACCACTTTGCCCCTAATAAAGAATCAAGGGAGTCATCAATTCTGGGCAACGGGGTGGCATCCTTGATGGTGATGTCATTCAACTGACGGTAGTCTATACAAAAATGGGTGGATCCATCCTTCTTCCAGACGAGTACTACCGGAGAGGACCAAGGGTGCTGGTGGAGGGTTGTACAACTCCTGTCATTAGCATGTCTTTGACTTGGGAATCTTCTTCTTGCCTCTGTATGGGTTTTTTTCTTCTGACCGGTTGCTTGATAGGGTGTCCTACAGTGTGAATAGGATGATGTAGGACGACCACTTTCTCCCTCATGTTTAGCCTAATTAGTTTTCAGATGTTAAGATGTTTGCCCCATTAGTTAGTTAATTTTAAGACCTTTCGCCCCATTTCGTCGTCAATATTTAGACCTTTCGTGCTATTTAGGTGTTGATTTTTTCCCTGGCGAACGATAGTAATAATAATAATAATAATATAATAATAATAATAATACTTTATTTCAGACTCACACAGTACAGAGGGGACCATACTGGGGTCCATATATACCTTACAGTAACATAAATAAATATAAATATATATAAGCTACTGTACATAGGCTACATAAAATAAAAAGAAATTAAATAATACCCAGCTTGCTATCATGTAGTTCACAGCACTGCCTCAACCAAAAACAGTGGTCATCAAACTACTGTGTTACCAAAACCACTGTCCTAATTGTGTACAGTACCATGCCTCACATCATTTAGCTTCCGGTACAGTATGTTGCTACAGTACAGTATAGGAATATCGGTACTGTACTGCACTATGAGGATCAGTACCGGTATGCTAATTCTGTAGAGTAGCAGACCTGAAATCATTACTTAAGGTTAAATATAGAACAACTTCCTCCAGTGTGCCTGGATCCTGGAGGTGTACACTATGCTTGGAGTTTGTAGCATTTTAATGATTCTGTTCTCAGAAGTGTTAAGGCGCTGAATGAATTTATATGTTAGCTTTCTAATGAGTGATTTGTAACAGTGTAAGTTCATATAGGCACATAGCGTACTTGTACTCTCATATTTTGAGAGCCCCAGAAACATTTTCATGATATTGTGATATGAGATACTTAGTCTATTCACTGTAATTTTCTTATAGTTCCACCATAGTTGTGCTGTATACATTGGTGAGCAGTAGGAGTTGAACAATGTTATTTTTGTATCCCATGTGCACATATGAAATTTTCTTAATATTGAATTTCCCTGCATGTAAAGTTGCCTTCGCTGACGACCCATATCCTCATCATCTGAGCAATCACATGAAATATAGTGTCCTAGATACTTTACTTTACTTACTTCTTCTATAATTTCTTCATACAAATGGAATTTAGGTAGCTTTGATTTCAATAGAAGGTTAGATTTAAATATTATGATATTGCTCTTTATAGGATTAAATTTGACTGAATGTTCGATTCCAAATTTTTCACATACTCTTAATAATTTATCCAGTCCTGCTCCAGAGGGCGCGATTAAGGCTAGGTCATCAGCATACATGAGATGATTTACAATGGTGCTGCCAATACAGCACCCAGTGCGAGTCTTGTTCAGCTCCAGACTAAGATCATCCATGTAGACGTTGAAAAGATACGGAGACAATATCCCCCCCTGCCTAACACCATTGGTTACGGCGAAAGAGCCTGACAGGATGTTGCCCCATCTTACACACATTTTTTGATTAGCATACCAGAAAATAAGTATCCTAACAATATAGCTAGGCACTCCCCTGTTAACTAATTTTTCAAATAAGGTTTTGTGACACACCCTATCAAAAGCCTTACTTGCATCAAGAAAACAAGAGAAAATTGAGCTATTTAGTTTGTTGTATGTATCAATCACTTCTTTCAGCACATATATGCATTGGTCTGTGCCGTGATTTTTCTTAAAGCCAAACTGATTGTTGCTGGTGACAATATATGCAGACATTCTTTCTAGCATTATCATTTCAACTACCTTACTCACCACACTAGCAAGTGCTACTGGGCGGTAGTTGTCTTTTGCTGTAATTTTACCTGATTTATCTTTAATGACAGGAACAAGTATTACGGATATCATAGACTCCGGCAGGACACCATGCGTAAATAGACTGGTGATGCAAGAACTAAGTTTATCTATTAACAACTTATCTGCATATTTAAGATGTTCTGCATATATACCATCCAGCCCACAAGCTTTATTTAGGTTAAGTTTTCTTATGGCATTCTCAAGATCACTTTCAGTCACTTTAATGTCTTCATAATTACTATCTTTCACATATTGAATTGCACCATTAGTAGACCTTTGGTTTACACTGTTAAGTAGTTCCTTAAAATGAGTTTTCCATAAGTCAGCAATGTTCTCTTCACCCGTAACCCCCTCAACACTGACAGGTAATGGTGTGTTACAATTTTGCATGGATCTGATGTCCTTCCAAAAACAGTTAGTATCCTTTTCTGCCAGACTCTTTGCAAGGGCTTCCTTCCTTAATTGGTTTTCATTTTGCTTAATAAATCTAATGGCATATTTGGTCCTAGCCTTTGCTCTTTTGTGAAGTTCAAATATAGGCCCCTGTCTAGGCTGACCTACTTCAAGCCAATGAGACCTAGCATCTCTGGAGGCCTGATACAGGTCAGCCACATAGTCTTGCCAACCTGGCTTATTGAATGAGGACTTATATTTACGGCTATTAAAAATACTTTCCCCCGCTTTTGATAAAGAATCTATTATACTATTGTAAAATTTAATAATGTCCTTTCTGTGTTGTGCATCACTACATTTTGGATCCCTGCATTGTGCTACACCATTACCATCATATTGCACCCTATTTAATAAGTCCTTGGTTTTATCACAGTACATTTGGCACTCTTCATTTGCGATTACATTCCATGGAACTTTTGCCTTGATGCTATTGCTAGTTTCTGTTATTTCCGGTGCTTTATTAATTTGGATTGTTAATTCTATAGGTATGTGGTCGTCATCCGTAATGTCGTATCTTATGGCCATTTCTGAGATAGAGTCATGAAAGTCAGAGCTAGAGATTGCATGATCAAGCCACGACCTGGTCTCCCATGCTTCACTAACATATGTATAGCTATTTTCTGGAAGCAGGTTTTTGGAGGACAAAATTAAACCTTGCTCCTCACAAAATCTTAACATATGTTTAGCAAACATGGAACCACCCAACTCGTGAGGGGTAGCATTCCAATCACCTACCACTGAGTAACACGTTATCTCTAATTCAGAAATTAGGCCACCAAGCTCCCCTAACTTTTCCAAATAAAGTTCTTCATTTTCTGCACACTGATACGGTAAGTAAACACAAAATATTGCAAATTTTCTGTGTCCCACTTCCAGCTGTATTCCCGCACACCAGCTTAAATTTGTCTCAATGGTTTTAATTACACTATCTAGGCACGATCTCCACATTATTGCAACTCCCCCTGGGGGGTGACCTGCCACAATACCATCACGTGTGTCCGTAGTGGAGACCCCGTACCCATGGAAATCTTTATCTAATATGTTCAAATTACCTAAGTCCTGTTTTGTGTACCAGGTTTCCTGAAGGCAGACTATGTCACTGGTCCTTAATGTAGATACGATGTCAGGTCGCAACAGGAGATTCCTCTTTGTTTTGGGGAGTCCTCTGCAATTGTATGAAGTTACTTTTATACTTGCTGCTGTTGTTGGTATCCCCTCCATTACTGCGAGTTGGATAGTGGTGTGCGATGCCTCCAAGTCCCAGAAGCCTCTGCACTGTCCTCATTGGGATATTGTCTTGGTTCTCTGTACCAGTTGACATATGCATCTTCTGGCCACAGGTCAGGATTCATGAAAACATCTGGATCTGGACATTCGCTAGTTATACAAAAGGAGGCACAGGTAGTGGACCTGGAGAGGGTGGTCAGCTGTCTTACCTCTATATTTATAAGTAGATTATCAGCCAAGTATGTCTTGAGATTCTCAGCAGTAACACTAGGGTTGAATCCTGTGGCAAACACCCTAGCTAGTCGGGGCCTTTTGATGGTATTGAGGCCAGTATCCTTGACCCTACCTTTAATTCCTGGCTGGTTTCTCGGTCTAGGGTGAACCTGCTCGCCTTCCCTAGAGTAGCGAGGCTTGCCATTCACCCATTTGACCATAGTCCATGGGTTTTCCCTTGCATTGGCTCCTTCATTTGGTTCAGTTTGTGTAGGTAAATTTGAGGATGGTGTAGCTGGCACTGTATTATCTTCTCTCGTTGCCGACGATAAAGATTGCTGTTGTGTTCGGTGTTGTTGCTGTTGTGGTCGCTGCTGCTGCCACACCTGGTGTTGCCTTTGATATGAATGCTGCTGCTGGGTTAGTTTGGATTGTTGTAGTTGTCGCTGGTGTTGTTGTTTTTGTTGATGCTGTTGCTGCTGCTGCACCTGCTGTTGTTGCTGCTGCACCTGCTGTTGTTGCTGCTGCACCTGCCGTTGTTGCTGCTGCTGTACCTGCTGTTGTTGCTGCTGCACCTGCTGTTGTTGCTGCTGCACCTGCTGCTGTTGTTGCTGCTGCACCTGCTGTTGTTGCTGTTGCACCTGCTGGTGCTGCTGCTGTTGTGGTTGTTGCTTCTGTTGTGGTTGTTGCTGCTGTTGTTGTTGTTGCTGTTGATGCTGTTGTTGTATGGGTCGCTGTTGTTGCTGGGGCTGTTGTGTTTGGAGTTGTTGCAGCTGTTGCTGTTGTAGTTCAGCCTGCTGTTGCTGGGGGTGGTGTTGTAGGCCTATGGGTGGTTGTTGTTGTTGATGCTGTTGTTCTAGATGCTGCTGCTGTTGTTGTGTCACTTGTGCCTGTGGTTGAGGTGGAGCGTTAGTAGAGTTATTTTCTAACTTATTCACTCTGTCAGCTACATTTGAAACCACACTGCTTATGTCCACTATGGTTTCTTTTTGACCTGTGGTACACTCTCTCAGTAATTTAACTTCCATTTGGGTGTTCTTGATTTCACTAAGTAGCACTGACACATCTATCCTATCAAATTGTATAGGTGGTAGGTCCTTTAGGTCCATGGCCACGAAAGTGGGTAAGCCCATAGCCTTACTCTCTTGTAGTAATTTAATAATGTCTTTAATGTTCTCAGCACTTTTGTTTGCACCAACTCGTTTAATATTTCGATAATTGTTATCTTCACTAGTACCAATAAGATCGAACACTCTGTTCTTGGCTGCCACAATTTTATCTTCATCATAAAAGGGCACACACAGCTGCACAATACTGTCTGTAGGTAGACTATCTATTTTATTTGATATAAAGCATAACAGTTCGTTGATTTCAAGGCCATCACTATTTCGTCCCTGGGTTGAGATTGTCCCACCTCGCCCCGCCATCTTGTTTGATACCCAGATGACCAGGGGGGCAGATATTCCACTTCACTTTTCACTCACTTATGGACTATTCACTAACACTGTATATGTTCCACCACTTTCTCTGTGCATTCATTGTGGAGTTATATACGTTGTTTGCTCTGTGTAGTGTTGACATAGGGTATATATGTTGATAACTTGGAGCAGCAGTTTACCCAAGGTACCTCTCTTCTTCTTCTTGTCTTGTCGGGTCTGTGAGCCTGTAATGTTGAAAGAAGGCCGGGACATTTTTCTACCGAAAAATGTACAAATTAATCTAGAAGGGGGATCTAATGGATGTTTTTTTTAAATTTGATGGAGGTCTAGGGAGGAAACTAGAAAAAATAATTAATACATGCAAAAATCGCCCAAAAAGTGAACCATCGGGGGGATGGCCTGATGAGGCAAGGCTCATGAACGGCCATAGCACACACTGTGGGCAGCCGGACTAAAGCCGGTATCACACGAGCGCTTTTTCACTCAACATTTATCCTCAACACTGGTCTGGCAGCTTATGAGGTCAACATTTATCCTGTTTCGGTCACCTAAATTCATCTATCATCAATATAGTTTCCGATACCAGTGTAAAATATTCCAGAAATGTTGCCAGAAAAATTGTTGATCATCGAATGTTGACTATAAATGCTCTCGTGTGATACCGGCTTTAGTGACCCATAATAGTGGTCACTGGTTAGCTGGCCCTCCATTAACCCTTTGAGTACCAGCGACGTGTGTTATGTTTTATTCTAGCTATATTTAGACGATACTATGCAGCTTAAGGGGAGGCCTACCGTTTTTCTGGACCCCTTTCTCCCTAATCTTTAGCCCCACTAGTTTTGAGATTATAAGACGTTCGGCCCATTAGTTTGGCGATTTTAACACCTTTCGCCCCATTTCGTTGTCAATTTTAAGACCTTTCGTGCCATTTAGGTGTTGATTATTTCCTGGCGAGCGATAGCGAGCCTGCAATTTTAAGAGGAACCGGCCTTTGGCTGGGACATTTTTCTACCGAAAAATGTACAAATTTATCTTGAAGGGGGGTCTAGGGGGTATTTTTCTAAGCTTGATGGAGGTCTAGGGAGGAAACTTTAAAAAAATATGAATAAATTAATTAATAGACCCAACAAACGGTCTGCCTCCCCTTATCCCTTTGAGTACCAGCGACATGTGTTATGTTTTATTCTAGCTCTATTTAGACGATATTATGCAGCTTAAGAAGGATCTGGGGTAGTTAAAAGGGTTGGTTGAGATAGCTTGAAGCCTTACCCAGGGTGTCAAATGAAAGGCGAGTTCATTAGTTGTAGTCTTATTATTGTATATGTAAAGATACATTTGGGGTTTATAGTTTATAGTTGAGGGGCAAAGTAAATATGTGACGCTTTGGCTCCCAGTCTGCCAGCCTCTAGCTAGGTTGGCAGTAGAGAGGTCAATCCACGGAAGAGACGCCGTTGCACCAGTAACATAACTTACTGGCTACTGTCTCAGATGAGCTGGTTGTCTTCTTATTTCCTAGCAAAGCTCCCCAACTAGAAACTTTAGCCTTTGGTTTGGGAGGTGGACTTGGCTCATCGTCTACATCGGCCAAGAAATCTGAAAACAAAATATCTGTATCAACTTTTCTGTACTTGTTAATCATTGCAATATGATGAAGCCTTTTTTGTTTATTCTGGCTGACAAAAGACCATTTTACTCAGGTCTAGGAATCAAAGCTAAAGGTAAAATCTATATCAATGAAACCTCAGACCCCTACAGGTTCTTTGTACAATGACAACATTTGTGATGATAGCCAGTATGAAAGACAGAAAGTTGTCACTCTACTGAAAGGGTTAGAAATATATGAGAAATATTAGACAGAATAAAGTACCAGAGGCTGAATTTATGTCTTGTGAATATGAGTACACATAAAAAAAATCAGATTTTACATTAAAATAGTATAGCTAGTTTCCCTATACAGTAACTATAAGTTGAGAGCTCTGACCAACTGAAGTACACCCTCTTACATAAAAGTATACAACAATAAGGAAAACAACCAACCTGACCATAAATTATCAGCTTTCTTTATATTTTGTTCTTCACTAACAGCTTCCTGCTTTTCAACCTCTATCTTGCTCTACTAAGACTGGGACATAATTACCCTTTTTACTCTTCCTCTTTTTCTTTCCCTTCTTTTTTTCCAGTTTACCCGTCAGCCTCCCCCTCGTCATCCTCCTCTTCTTCATCTACTCCACTGACTGGTTCATCTTCACTCTCTACCACACCTGTAAGATAGAAAATACAAATATGATATAATGTATATATACTACAGCATAAACCATATTATAGGTTTGACTCCTGTAAGGAGATAAAGAAAACCTAATATTTAGTAGTGGCCCCGTAATCATTGACGAACATGCCTATTACATAAGGCATCCTCTTCAAACACTAATCCGCCGTAGTTTGAATCTACCGCGCAGAGCATTTAAAATCTGAGGAGCCTTCATCATGAGCGCACGCGATCTCACTCATGGCTTCAGTCATTATGAATTGGGTTCTCACTGCGAAAAAAACTTTGTAAAAAAAAAAAACAAAAAAAAACAAAAAGAAAATAAGAATAATTATCCAATAAGCTTTCCATCATATCGTAGATGTACTTGTGTGGATCTTTGACCAGACGCTGATTCAGGCGTCATTCTTCCTTCACTGACATATCAAGTAAACCAAAATCCTTAATACATCAACGAATGGGAAGGGGATGGTCGGGAGGGCCCCAGTCGTCAATGATTACGGGGCCACTACTAAATATTAGGTTTTCTTTATATCCTTACAGGAGTCAAACCTATAATTTATTAGTGGCCCCTCCATCATTGACGAACATGCCTGATTTCTAAGACTGGAGGGGGATATTCGTAATCATATCATAACTCTAGAAAAGCAGATAATCAAACAACCACATAGTATTCTTACTTTTGTAAAAAAGAGATATTCGGGTGCATAAACTTTATACAGCCTAAATCTTCAAAAAGGGGTACAAGCAGGAGCGTGCTTCAAAGAAGCCTGCTTGAAAAAAGGGTTAACTCTGAGACTCTGTGCACAGATCTGCTAGTTAAGAAGGCACCCCACTTAAAGTAAGTGGGGAAAACTAAAAACTTATAAGTTTACATGTGCACATATAAACCCCATTAACTAGTGGATATATTCCTAAAAATATAACCAAACATAAATTAATTCTTGTACATTCGTAGAAGTACTGAACTCGTGTACTTATGCAGAAGTAACTACTGCAAAAGTAAAAGTCGTAGTTGCCACTACCGAGATTTCTCAAAAATCTATTGCTTCACAGCCAAAGCTACTTACTACAAGAATTGTCGTAACACTACTATTGGCCTTTAGCACAATTTCCTGCAATGAATACTAAAGAGAAATTTTATAATACAATGCCTACAACCAGTATCACAGCTCGTATGTTCCGAACACATACTCCGGAGGGTTCTAGGGTGTCCTATGTCACACTGACTGCACCCTCCCCCCCCCCCCCCCTTTTTCTTAAAATTAAACAAAACGTGACTAAAAGGGCCACCTAGACCCTCTGCCGTAAAGCTATACATGGCAAGGAAAGTTTGTCCAGAGCTACTGAAAGGTATCGAGGCAAAAACTCCTGATTAGAGGCCCACAACTGTGTGGACGTAATAACTTCCACCGAAAGATTATTAAGGAAACGTAAAGAGGCTGTCCCCTTGCGTAAATCGTGGGTCTTACCCACAACGCCGGGATGCTTCTCGACCAAGAGAGAAGCCAGTGTACGCTCCATCAATCGTTCACCCGGACTTGCGACCCATAAAGCACCCTGGTGATTTAGAGGTGCCACTCTTAAAAATTTGGTTAGAGCTTGCACTGGGCAAAAAAGATGGTGCACCTTTCCCCTTTTTAACGCCGGCACCGTGAACTCTGAAAACACGTGTTCACTGTGCTCAATCTCGGCTATGAATCCTGGGGAAGGTGCAATGTGAATACACTCATGAAGCCTATCAAACCTGAGGCAATTAGGTGCATTGCTCATCGCCGCCAGCTCAGATACTCTGTTCCCGGTAGCCAAAGCCATAAGGAATACTGCCCTTTTGTAAAATCTGCAGTCTTTGATACATCCGGGAACGAGAATAACGACGATGCTTTGTCCAGAGACCATGTAGGCCTGAGCTGACGGGGAGGTGGGCGGAGTTTAAAACCTGCCCACATAAATCACTTTCAGATAAATGTTTCTGCATGAACAGATAAATTAAATAATAAACAACCAACGCCACCGAGGGCACAGTTTGTTTTGTTCTAAGAATCCGAGACGTAAAAGCTTTCCAATGCGATTGAAACTGTCACTTTGTAGACTGGGTATATTGATTCGTGAATATCTTGGTCACGTCGCTACCATAAGGTGCTAGCCACTTGGCCTCCTGAATGTCCAAAATGAACAAGTCCGCGAGGTTTCTAGGTTGCCAATTGTGTTCTAAGTGGAACAACCTGACCAGGAGGGACACTGGGTGCGGGCACCACGTGTTCAAATGCTGGTACCACACTGCGCCGGCCACAGGGGCGCGATTAGCGAGACTACGCCTCGCCAATCCTGTAGTTTGTTGACTACGTGGCACATTAGAGACGCGTCTGGCGGCGGAAAAGAGATAAATGGAACTCAACCTGTTCTCGTCCGTCATCAGAGCGTCAGGTCCGCCTGCCGGCGTTATCGTCCGGCGGGTAAGGTACGACTGAGTATCGCCATACACCTTGGCTGTGGCTGTCCCTCTCTTGCGAGCTCGGTATACTCCCTGAACGGGAGCCCTCGTCCGAGTCCCGTAAAGGTTTATGATAATTAAAAGCTCCCATAGCTCATTAACACATTGAAAGCAGAGCTGGTGAGCAAAATCATAAAGTATACTAATTAATTTAATTTATATTTAATTGTATTAAAATAAATTACTATAAATAAACACAATATTATCATAATATAATCATAGAAAATATATGTTTATAATGATTCAGCTATTAAATTATTTCATTAACAAATAAAAATAAGATAGGGCTAACTGAGCTTAACGGAGTTGAACATACAGCAATGAGAGGTTCAAGTGCCGACACGACAGAGACTGGGGGAAAACTACCCCGCCCCCGGGAACTACCTGGTCACCTGGTGCAACACCGGTAATCCGCCCTGGAAAGAGAATTTTCCGGGGATTAATGCTCATAGGGTTACACCCAAAAAACGGTACAAAATATGTGCCTCAAAACCGCCGGTCAACGAACCGTAGCACTCCACCACTACTTTTCGTTATCCTTTAGTATCATATTAAAGATATCAGCATATCTTTACCTGTCCAGAAGATTTAAGCATATCTTCTGAATCCTCATAAAGATGAAGCATATCTTTATTAAAGATGAAGTCTTTCAAGTATCCCTTTACACTTGAAACACTAGTAAGATTCCGGCATCTTTTTATCCCATAAAAAGTCTAAGCCTATCTTAATCTCTAATCTGGCGTCACCCAGAAGCCCTCATAGATCGCCGTCTTGAAGGCCGTGATACCCTATTGTATCAATCAATTGTTTGGCAAATTATCGCGAATTGCAAATCAGTTAATATAACCACCCAAAGGTACAACCGCCGGGTTTTATATGCAATGTCACACCAATTGTACCTGCCCCAGACCTCTTTGGAAAAAGGACGCCGGGAGGGAAAGACTAAACAAACAAACGGCATTGTTTCAATGGCTTATTAAAGATTTCAGCATATCTTTTATCTGTCCAAAAGAATTAAGCATAACTTCTTAATCCTCATAAAGATGAAGCATATCTTTATTAAAGATGAAGTCTTTCAAGTAACCCTTTACACTTGAAACACTAGTAAGATTCAGGCATCTTTTTATCCCATAAAAAGTCTAAGCCTATCTTAATCTCTAATCCGGCTTCTCCCAGAAGCCCTCATAGATCGCCGTCTTGAAGGCCGTGATACCCTATTGTATCAATCAATTGTTTGGCAAATTATCTCGAATCGCAAATCCGTTAATATAACCACCCGAAGGTACAACCGCCGGGTTTTATATACAAGGACCCCAATGGAAATACGCCTAATGGCCTTATTGGGCTATCCTTAGTTGGAATTATGCAAGGCTGGTACATGTCATATTTATAACATACTATGTGGTACCAACTCTGTAAATTGCTAACTGAATAAATATTATTATTTTTATTATTATTATTATTATTATTATTATTAATGTCAAACCAATTGTACCTGCCCCAGACCTCTTTGTAAAAAGGTCGCCGGGAGGTAAAGACCAAACAAACAGACAGCATTGTTTCAATGGCTTTGAAAAGCAGAGAAAACCAAGGCCAACAGGTGTCAGCCTGATCACCTAGAAAACTGATTGGAGCCCCCTCGACGGGAATAACTCAGGAAGCCTGATCCCAGGCTCGACCATAGAAAACGCAGTTTCTGATGAGCCCTCAAGCGACCAAACTCGTCGGGGTAACTTACCTATTTTAGCCATCCTGACTAAAACTCGGTAAACAAAAACGGTGTTCTCGGAGCAACGAGAAAAACGCCGGAAAGGTAACCCACACTAAACTATACATTACAGGAGGGCTTAATGCATAAAGCAATGAATAACACAGGAAGCCTGCTCCCAGGCTCGACCACAGAAAACGCAGTTACTTATGAGCCCTCAAGCGGCCAAACTCGTCGGGGTAACTTACCTATTTTGAGCCATCCTGACTAAAACTCGGTAAACAAAAACGGTGTTCTCGGAGCAACGAGAAAAAACGCCGGAAAGGTAACCTACACCAAACGAGACATTTTAACACATTTCATACAAAGGGTGTGCGCAAAAATAGGGATACCTGAACAGGAGGGCGTAATGCATAAAGCAAAAACCGGGGCAAAGGTAGCCATGACAGAGACTGGTGGGATAATTACTCCAGGTTCTGCATAGACCCGCGGGACCCAGCTCTGGAAAAAAAAGAAAATTTCCAGGAATTAATGCTCATAAGGTTAACCCAAACATGTTCGCACACAAGTGTTAAATAACCCGCCGGGTAACGAGACGTAATACTCAACGACGACAGCTCGCTACGCGGTGGGGTTTCCTAAGTAAAAGATTTCAGAATATCTTAATTTGTCCAAAAGATTTATGAATACCCTCTGACATAATATATAAAGACCAGCATGGCGTTTATAACTGATGAAGTCTTTCCGGTGGTGTTTGTTTCAAGATTCAATTTTGGAAAAAAAAAAATAAAAAAGAAGCCGGCCCCCGAATTATCTCGTAGATCAAAAACTGGGAAGCCTGACAAATATACGAGATCTAACTTCTCCCGAAGTATCTTTTTAGATCGCCGTATGTTGAAGGCGGCGATACAAAACTTATCCCTCAATTGTCTGGTTAACTAACTGAATCGTAAATTCGTTATTCCCATCCCTCCCAGGAGCACCCGCCGAGTGTGAATATTAGTTTTTAAAAAACGTTAACCCCAATTGTGCCCTAAAGCGCCGTATGTTGAAGTAGGCGATACACAATGCATCCCTCAATTGTCTGGTCAACTAAACTGAATTTTGCAAATTCGGGCATCCCACCCTTCCAGGTTGCACCCGCCGGGTGATTTAAAGTTTAAAAGTTAACCCCAAATGTTCCTAACTCCACTTCTTTGTAAAAGATCGCCGGGGAGGAAATACAAAGATCGCGAATTGCAAATCAGTCAATATAACCACCCAAAGGTACAACCGCCGGGTTTTATATGCAATGTCAAACCAATTGTACCTGCCCCAGACTTCTTTGTAAAAAGGTCGCCGGGAGGGAAAGACTAAACAAACAAACGGCATTGTTTCAATGGCTTATTAAAGATTTCAGCATATCTTTCACCTGTCCAAAAGAATTAAGAATAACTTCTTAATCCTCATAAAGATGAAGCATATATTTATTAAAGATGAAGTCTTTCAAGTATCCCTTTACACTTGAGACACTAGTAAGATTCAGGCATCTTTTTATCCCATAAAAAGTCTAAGCCTATCTTAATCTCTAATCCGGCTTCTCCCAGAAGCCCTCATAGATCGCTGTCTTGAAGGCTGTGATACCCTATTGTATCAATCAATTGTTTGGCAAATTATCTCGAATCGCAAATCCGTTAATATAACTACCCGAAGCACAACCGCCGGGTTTTATATGCAATGTCAAACCAATTATACCTGCCCCAGACCTCTTTGTAAAAAGGTCGCCGGGAGGTAAAGACCAAACAAACAGACAGCATTGTTTCAATGGCTTTGAAAAGCAGAGAAAACCAAGTCCAACAGGTGTCAGCCTGATCACCTAGAAAACTGTGTGGAGCCCCCCTCGACGGGAATAAACCAGGAAGCCTGATCCCAGGCTCGACCATAGAAAACGCAGTTTCTGAGGAGCCCTCAAGCGACCAAACTCGTCGGGGTAACTTACCTATTTTAGCCATCCTGACTAAAACTCGGTAAACAAAAACGGTGTACTCGGAGCAACGAGAAAAATGCCGGAAAGGTAACCCACACTAAACTATACATTACAGGAGGGCGTAATTCATAAAGCAATGAATAACACAGGAAGCCTGATCCCAGGCTCGACCACAGAAAACGCAGTTTGTTATGAGCCCTCAAGCGACCAAACTCGTCGGGGTAACTTACCTATTTTGATCCATCCTGACTAAAACTCGGTAAACAAAAACGGTGTTCTCGGAGCAACGAGAAAAAACGCCGGAAAGGTAACCCACACCAAACGAGAAATTTTAACACATTTCATACAAAGGGTGTGTGCAAAAATAGGGATACCTGAACAGGAGGGCGTAATGCATAAAGCAAAAACCGGGGCAAAGGTAGCCATGACAGAGACTGGTGGGATACTTACTCCAGGTTCTGCATAGACCCGCCGGGACCCAGCTCTGGAAAAAAAGAAAATTTCCAGGAATTAATGCTCATAAGGTAAACCCAAACATGTTCGCACACAAGTGTTAAATAACCTGCCGGGTAACGAGACGTAATACTCAACGACTACAGCTCGCTACGCGGTGGGGTTTCCTAAGTCAAAGATTTCAGAATATCTTAATTTGTCCAAAAGATTTATGAATACCCTCTGACAAAATATATAAAGACCAGCATGGCGTTTATAACTGATTAAGTCTTTCCGGTGGTGTTTGTTTCAAGATTCAATTTTGGAAAAAAAAAAACCTAAAAAAGACGCCGGCCCCCGAATTATCTCGTAGATCAAAAACTGGGAAGCCTGACAAATATACGAGATCTAACTTCTCCCGAAGTATCTTTTTAGATCGCCGTATGTTGAAGGCGGCGATACAAAACGTATCCCTCAATTGTCTGGTTAACTAACTGAATTATAAATTCGTTATTCCCACCCTTCCTGGGAGCACCCGCCGGGTGTGAATATTAGTTTAAAAAACGTTAACCCCAATTGTGCCTTAAATTGCCGTATGTTGAAGGAGGCGATACACAATGCATCCCTCAATTGTCTAGTTAACTAAACCGAATTTTGCAAATTTGGTCATCCCACCCTACCAGGTTGCACCCGCCGGGTGATTTAAAGTTTAAAAGTTAACCCCAATTGTTCCTAACCCCACATCTTTGTAAAAGATCGCCGGGGAGGAAATACAACAACAGCATAGTTTTATATTGGCTTTGCAAAACCGAAAAAACTACAAACAACACGTGTCCGTATGAACACTGTTAGATGGGTACAGCCAACCCCCCGGGAATCAGAAGGAGCCTGAAACAGGCACCCCAGAGACGCAGTCCTGGGGAGCCACAGACACCCACTCGCCGGGGAAACAAGCCTGTTTTTAAACCACGCGTGGCCAAAACTCGGCAACCAGGCGGGTTTTTTCGTGGTGTAACCGAGAAAAACCCGCCGGAAAAAACCCACCCCGTCCAGATACCATCTGAACGCAACACAGGACCGAGGCGTAGCCAAAACACAACTAACGCCGGGCCCAACATAGTCCGTGGAATTAGCCAATACACAACTAATCCAGGACACATAAATAGTCCGTGGAATTAGCCAATACACAACTAAACCAGGACACACATCACACAGTAGTACATATTTAGAAAATAAATCAATAACACTTGTATATGTGGTAAAGCTACGAGAGGCTGGCTAGGCCTAGGCAGACGGATAACATTAACATGTCGGAATATAAACAAAAAGCACTGAATTATATCACAACAGGAACCACCGCCAACACACCACTGTAGCAAATACTTCCGGCAAAGGGAAGAACTGACTCGGGACCCAGAAAAAACTTCACTAAGTGAAGAAAAATACGCTGGGAACGTCAGCAAAAATACGCTACCTCATCAGAAAGATAAAAGGAAGCAATAACGCGTAATGAAAGCCGCCTGCATCACAAAGCTAGCTAACTGTGAAAAAGTTCACCTGTCCACAACCGGACCACGAGGGTACATCCGAAATAGATGCCCCAAACACACGACCCAAAATACACTGCACTGCGGGCAACCAGCCCAGGACACTCCTGCTACGCATATCCTAACCTTACTCGATACATCCCGGAGTAAACAAATGAGAAAAAACTCACTAGGGACGCAGCAAATGCGGAACCAGCGGAGCGTGGAGAGACACGTCCGGGCCGGCTGACCGCAGAGCAGAGAAGGAAGAATGACGCCTGAATCAGCGTCTGGTCAAAGATCCACACAAGTACATCTACGATATGATGGAAAGCTTATTGGATAGTTATTCTTATTTTTTTTTTATTTTTTTTTTTATTTTTATTTTTTTTTACAAAGTTTTTTTCGTAGTGAGAACCCAATTCATAATGACTGAAGCTATGAGTGAGGTCGCGTGCGCTCATGATGAAGGCTCCTCAGATTTTAAATTCTCTGCGCGGTAGATTCAAACTACGGCGGATTAGTGTTTGAAGAGGATGCCTTATGTAATAGGCATGTTCGTCAATGATGGAGGGGCCACTAATAAATACAGTACTGTATAACTTTATTGGGAGAAAATAATTAATATGCCCCACGAATCTTACTGCGTGGCGTACAAACAAGGCGACTAAAGGGGGGAATGGCGCTAGTTAAGGGGCCCTCACACAGTCAGGAGTGCGAGCTAGTGGGAGTTTAACAGGAGTCACTAGGAGTCACTAGAATCACTATATAGGAGTCATCGATTTTCACCGCGAGCGAGTGGGAGTCTAACAGGAGTCGCTATGAGTCGCTAGAGTCACTAGGAGTCATCGATTTTCACCGCGAATAGGCCCGCGAGTTCAAATTGTCCCCTACTCCTAGTGACTCTAGCTTGCACTCCTGACTGTGTGAGGGCCCCTTTAGTCATCTTATACAGTAATGCCTTGTTATAGCACGGTCTTGTTGTAGTACTGTTGAAGCTGGTGTGGTGCAGATATTGCAGGTGCAACAAAAGGACTTTGCAGAGTCTTGCTAAGGCCTGTTAAGGGGGATCATAGGCTTTTTTTGTTTTCTCTCCTTCTCTGGCTTGTATCCATTCGGCCCCATTCAGCCTATTGTTTTAAGATGTTTACCCCATCCAGGTGTCAATATTTTCCTGGTGAGCGGTAGCGAGCCAGCATAGCCTATATATATTTTTGTTTTGACAGCAAGCTAAATTTGTACTTTTTTCGATAGAAAAATGTCTCCGGCGAAGCCGTATTTCTCCATACAATGCTGGCTTGCTATTGCTCGCCAGGAAGAAATCGACACCTGGATGGGGAAAAGCGTCTTAAAACAGTTGGCTGAATGGGGCCGAATGGATACAAGTCAGGGAAAGAGAGAAAAAGAGAGAAAGTTAAAAAAAAACTGTGACCCCCCTTAATACTATGCCAATATCAAGCACACTAATGACATGAAGTAGTGTAATAATAGGACTTTATTGTACTACATAAATCAAGAGTGAGAGAGGTAGAAATTGGTTACCGGTACTTGAGAAGTGTGTATAGAGTCACAAGGAGAGATAGATTGATGAATGAGGAAGATGTGATAGCGATGTAGTGTGGATGTGCTCAGGTACATATATTAACATAACCTAAATTAGGTTAGGCTAGCTTATTTAAAATGAAATTTCATGGTTTGTGATATATAGGGGATTGTATCAATTAGCCAACATGTCTGTCCCCATAATAATTATATTCGTGGTAATTATTTACAAGCCCGTCTTCTATGAATGACGCCTAGCGAGGAGACTCATGGATGTAAACACTCACAATAGTGATGTGCACTGAACAACAACTGAACAACTGAACTGGACAACAATCGCCGCTAATATTGGGGGTGTTCATCACATCACCACAAACGACCTATAACACTTAACACAAAACAAAAACACGAACACAACAAACACAAAATCTCAATTATCTATGGTAACATTTTAATAACGCAAATCGTCATAGTTTCACAGATACAGATACTCGTAGAAGACTCCTGGAAGAGGTTAAAGAGCCTGTGACTCCAGCTCTAGATTATTATTATCGATTAAGGTTCATGTGGTTAGGTGGCTATTTATATCAGGGCGTCTATTTATTACTTACGTATAATCAAATTTCTGTTCCTGATATATCCAAAATTCATCCAAGTTCTTTCCAAATTCATACACTGAATTGGCACATACAACTAACCCTGGGAGATTGTTCCAGTTATCCACTATCCTGTTGCAAAAAGTATATTTTCTGAGGTCTAGTCTTGGCCGTTGTTTGTAAATCTGTTTACTGTGTCCTCTTGTCATTGAATCATTATTAATTTCCAATAGTCCCTCGCACACATCACTATCGTACACTCCATTAACCACCCTATAGTTCTCTATCATATCACCTCTAGATCTCCTATATGCAAGGGTAGGAAGGTGTAACTTCATCAATCTTTCCTGATATGATAGATCCTTCAAACCTGCCACTAATTTGGTTGCTCATTTCTGTACTGCTTCGACTGCTTCCATATGTATTTTCTTATATGGGCACCAAGCTTGATTTGCATATTCAAGGTGTGGACGAACTAGTGCCACAAACAGCGCCTTGAATATTGACTCGTCTAGTGCAGTGAAAGTCCTTCGGATGAGCCCAACTATCCTGTTACTTTTATTCATTTTATCCGCCATATGTTCTGTAAACTTTAGTCAATCATCACCCCTAGGTCCTTCTCCACTTTGATATAATTTAGCTCTCCATTCATGATGTATTTAACTTTTTCAACATTTAACTTTCCTATCCTCAAAGCATTAGCTTACATTTCTTTGGATGATATTTCAGCAACAATTTTTTCCGACAATTCCCTTATTCTATTAAGTTCCTCTTATAGTTTATTACAGTCTTCCCTCTCATGTATTTTTCTGAACACTTTAGTATCATAAGCATATAGAAATATCTGGCTATGTAATGTAGATGCCGGTAAATCATTTATGTATATTATATTATGTATAATTATTAAAGTGGCTCCCTTGCAAATACCCATCGACTGACAGGGGACAGATGTGCATGTGGGCGATTCATTCGTAGCCAGCCCCTTCGTGGATCATGGTGTCCGACAATAAATAAATATAAATGTGTGCGTGCTGTATATTTTTAGGAATGAAAATGTTACCCATATAAAATAGGGTTTCTTTCTTACGCCCCTCTTTCAGAAAACTATATTGCATGGTAGACTATTGTTTTTTTGAAAAAAAAATTTATATATATTTACTTCCAGTATATTCTATGTGTGTTTTTCCTTTTGTTTTTCATTCTTTATTATTTAATCATAATTAATTATTATTTTTTTTTTTTTTTTAAAAGACTCGCAGCGTTATTTATACATAATTTATTAGGGAAAGTGAAGCTCTATGGAATCCTTATAATATACTCACATAGATTCCACTGTGGAAGAATAGTTTTGATAGTGTTACGTCCTGGGATATATAAACACTGGGCTCTTTCTATTGGACTAGGTATGCGGCAACAAACAACAACGGAAAACGCTAGATCCAACCCTTATCTATAAACCCAGGCAACAAACCACCCTAAACCGTCAAGAGTCCTGCCTGGACAACAAGGTATGCTATGACTCGGTTATACAGGGTGCACGCACTATAGACTGCTGATAGTCAAGCAGGCTATATAAAAGATCACACAATTAAGTTGACTTAAAGCTTCAAGGAAAAGATAGATAACGGAATTAAATTGCAGAAACAATTTAATAACAAACTAGAAGAAAGTACATTTAACGTTACGTTAATTAATACAACTAATCACCTCTGCATGAAAGAAGGTGAAAGCAAACAGTCCTCAACACATCGTACAGGTAGACAAGATGCAGGTTTCTAAACTGCATGCGGCTACTGTAGGATCTGATGCTTAGCAAAGAAAGTACGTTACGGATTTAGAGAACTCTTAACTAATAAGCAGGAATAAATACTAGTGATAGGACCTACAGTGTATAATGGCATAGGTATAATTAAATAAAGGCAGCCACTCGCAACATAACCACATACAGGTGTGCTTCTCACTCTTAGTCAGGCAAGCCTGCTCGGACAGAGTCTCTAAGCCACACCCTGACTCACAATGCTCACAAAGACGGTAAACTGTGGCACAATAACAAGCATACAGATATAATAAACCGCTAGCTGTTAATATGCCAGGTGGCAGAGGTCTAGCCGGAAGGATATAGGCTTCGGATACCCGGGCTGAGCCACCTGCTCTAGCCTAGGGACGTTCCCAAGTCTGTGCGCCAAATTACTCTAATTGAAAGGGTGCTCTCTTGAGAGACTCAGATCCCAAGTATCTGACTCTCTCCTGGCGACCCTAAAACAAACGCAAGGCGTGCTAGCGCAGTGCTGAGTGGACTAGGCAAGGGCCCTCACACAACACAACACTAGACACACAGGCACACAGACAAGAAAATGCCCCCAGACTCCCACGGGTATCCTAGTAAAGTCGTGCAGGTCCACAGGACTCGCACCAGCAGATTTTACTTAAACGATCGCAAAAAGCCTCCCCTCCGGTTTAGCCCCTGCGCACCTGCCACAAGAACACACTAGCAAGCATGAAACCACCAAATATGAGACAACAAAAAAGCTTCCTAGGTCTCATTAACAATTACATCTCTGCATAAGAAAGAAGGTATACAAAGTAAGAGAGAAAGTTTCTAAGTGGGGTTGAGAGGGATAGATATCAAGGGGGTCCGAAGGGTACGACAGTGAGGTGAGCTCTAAGTCTTGAATCTGTCTGGACCCCACCCTAGGCATGCGAAATACATCCCATGCTTGGCAACACTCAACACCGTTGCCGGGTCAAAATCCTCTACCCCTAGCATGAGTCGAAACTAAGCCTAAAATCAAATGCACGTGGCAACATCAGGCTCGTCCCAAGCTAGTCTATTCCGCGCCCGCGCAAAGCAACGTCCCCCAGCCGGCCTCTCTCTCCCGCTCGTCTCCTCCCACTCTCACTAGACTTACATCTTATATATTATAATGAAACAATCAACTATCGAGAATAAAATATACTAAGATGTGTTGGTTAAGAATAAGGGCAGCTTCAAGCTGTGAAACAACATAAGAATATCCCAGACATTAGTTACATTGTCGTAGGCTATATACTAAGGAAAAGCCGGCCGGCCGGCTGCCGCCAGCCGGTTTCTAGACAGCTGGGCAGCCGACACTCGCGCATGCCCGCACGTGGCTACTATGCAGGAGCGTCACACCTCCCCCAAGATATAAGACACTTGACTAAGTTCTTCATATCTAACAGAAAGCTTCTCATAGTACCACACACTGTTGCGACACAAGGCACTATATATAAACAAAATAAAGACTGTTGCACTCCACCGAGCAAGTTCAACTAACTTAGCGACAATAAGCGAAAACATTCAACTTAGATACTGCTACAACATCTTATACAAAATTTTACACGTTATAAAAATAAAGAGTTTTTATAAGGTTTTTTGCTTTTTTAATTTGTTTTTTTCGGCTGAACTACAGTGACAGCCTATTTTCCTCCACTCTCAACACACACTGACTAAACGGCGAGGGTTCTCCTGCAAACAAACCCTCCCGTGACCAACAATCAGCCAAAACATTATCAGTGCCCTTAGCATGCCACACATCCAACTTGTGTCCCGGCAGCAAAACAACACCTGGCACTGATAAACTGCCCAGTTCATCACAAGACTGGCATTTCTCTTCGCTCTTTCCGGCAACGGGGCCTGCCAATAACCTTTCACTAGTTCTACCTTCGTGATAGGTGATGCAGCCCCGAGGCGGTCTATGGTGTCGTCAACTCTCGATAAGGTATAGGCGTCTGTCAGGGATAATGCACACACACTCTCGCAATCAACACACTCACTGATCTTGCCACTTAACACAGGTTGCAAAGTTACAGGCAACGACCACTCACGCCATTCCTTATCCCTCAGACCCTTCGTTAACACGTAATCCAGCTCTGCTTGCACCACAGGCTGTCGAGCAGGATTTATTCGGTAGGGAATTAAACTGAGCCTTGCACTATCTCCAGCCTGCATGTCGGATTCTACCCCGTACATCAGGCCTGGAGAAGCAACAAACATGCGGATGCACTGCCACAGCCTAGTAAACAACTTATCTCGCAGAATAACAATCCTAGTGCCCTTCCACAACCCAGCCGAGACCGCAGCTTCTAACCTGTAGTCTCCCTCCTTCTCCACCTTCATCCCTAGAACAGCCAGGTCATGAGAGGGACAATCAGTACCACCTGTGCAGTCACTCCCATAGTTCATTATTGCTAAGGCTTCCCCGCCGATACCGTACATGCACACCCCCGGATTCCTTACGACTACATCTGCCTGCGCAGCATCACCGCTTTTAGCGACATGGCCAGATACAGTCGGTCTATGGTAGGGCTGTTGCAATTGACTAGAGCAGCATTGGGAGGCTATGCGACGACTGGGCACTTCTATGCCACAGCCAACCTCACCAATCTGCTCAAAGTCCTCCTTTTGACCACCACCCTTGGCAGCCATGGGCTGACCCTGACCTGGCAACCATGCCAAAGCCTCGTCGCCCACCTTGAACCACCGAAACAACGAGGCTAACGGTCTTTCAACATCCACGTGACCTGCCCGCGGAACATCTTGCACCGCCCGAGTTGTGAGACTCAGGGCTCGGCACGACCAGTGGGGTATGAACCGAGCTGGTGCTGGAGCGCTGCACACTGCTGCTCAGGCAGGTGCTCTAGTGCTTCCACAGCCACCAGACTCGTGTCCCCCGCCCACTGCTCCGCCGAGACATGACAATCCCTACTCTCCTCCACCTGTGCCCTACTGCCCCCCTCTCCTTCTCCACCTTGGCTGCTGCAGACCAACGCAGGGACAGTAGGCTGCTCAGGTGGTTGCCTCACAAACTCCTCCAACAGGTTCACATGACATGTTTCCCCGTCCTCGTGTTTGATCTCGACAGCACCATTACCACACTTCTGAACTTCCGGATCCTCCAACTGCAGTTTACAAATATCTGAGGGAACCAACCTGTCTAGATGCTTCCGAAGCAACCCAAGTCCTCCCCCAATATCAAACTGAGCAACCCTTTTTCTCTCCGTGTGTAACGTTGCTGCCTCGGAGTCTCTTCCTGCCCTACCTCCTCACTAGCTGTGACAGGTCCTGGGGCCTCTCCAGACTCTAACATAGGTGCCAATAATGAGTCACCAATAAACACTGCCGGCTCAAAACTCTCCAATTGACCAACACTTCCCGTTTTCTTGTGACCTTTCCTCCGCGGTTTGATAGACTGAGGTGGTGGCTGCAAGGCTCTGGATGTCTGAGAACGCGTCACAACACCCGCCATGGTTTGTACGCTACACTTCTCAACCCACTCCTGTTCCTCCGTACTAACGTCGGCCGCCTTCTCGGCAACGACCCAGGGTGAAACCTTAGAAGCAGGCACCGCAAAGTCGTTGCCGAGGAGGAGGTCGACGCCCCCAACAGGCAAGTTCTCTACAATTCCGACATCCAGCTCCTTCGCCACACCACCCACCTCCAGCTCCATCCGCACCAGCGGGTAGGACTTCGTAGCATTGATCCCCTGAACTACCACCACCCGAGCAGCGTTAATCGGTCTACCAGTAAAGTTCCTTAACAAGGTCTGAGAAGCCCCAGTATCACGCAATAGCTTAACTCCTCGCCTTTCGCCAGCCCACCTCACAAAACCATGCCCTCTATGACCCCCAAAGACGTAGCGGACAGGGTTCGAGCCTTCCGGACTCTTGAACACAGGCTGTGTCCCAACCTCTGACGAACTACCCTTGGCAAACTCAGAAGATATAGGCGACACCCCTATGCTGCGGGCCAATGACACAACCTTGTTTGGTGGCTTGTTCGGACAAGCATTTGCAAAGTGACCCTCCTTGTGACATGCAAAGCACTCTTTACTCTTTGGATTCCCTTGGGAGTGGGAGGTACCATTAGAATTCTTATACGGGACGGTATTTGGTTTATGTTCAGTTTTATTGTCAGTGCTACATGGTTTTGTGTATTTATATGTATCAAAATTCTTGGGAGAGGGAGGGGTACGATCCTTTGCACCCGACTCACTCCTAGCTGCTGCTTCGCACCCTCGAATTAATGTCAGTCGGAGGTCAGCCATTTCTGCTGCCTCCTGGAGAGTTCTAGGATTTTTTTCCTTTATATTTAATGTTAAGTCCCCGCCTGTGCACTTAAAGAACTGCTCCAAGAGAACCAGCTCACTCAACTCCTCAAAAGTAACTGCCCTCTCAGAACGCAGCCAATGTCGTAGTGCATCAGACAAGTCCCGGGCGTGTTCTAGGAAGGTACTATCCTTGCCCTTAGTAACACCCCGAAACTTCAAGCGGTAAGTTTCTGGTTGTAACTCATAGGCCCGTAGCACAGCCTTCTTTAGCTCATCATAAACTACACAGGACTCTAAAGGTAGTGCATCATACGCTTTTAGCCCCTTTCCTAGGAGTCTTGATGAAACTAATGCTGCCCACTTTTCCTGAGGCCACTGGTGTTCCTAACACTTCTTCTCAAATCGCATAAAAAACTCAGTCACACATGATTCATCGAACACAGGAACTAGTTTAAGCAGGTGCGACAATGATTGACCCCCAATATTTCGCCCTGTTACCTCCACTCGAGATCTCTCCAGCTCCCTGTCAGCCCGATACCTAGTAGACTCTGCCTGCAGTTCAGCCTCTCGTATAGCTGTTCTCTCTGCAGCCTCAGCCTGAGCTTTAGCAGCCTCAACCTGAACTCTAACCTGTCGTTCGGCGGCCTCAACCTGAGCTCTAGCAATCTCAACCTTGGCCATCTCAAGCCGAAACAACAAATCTGGAGTCAACCCTTGAGGAGGGGAAGGTGCATTTAATGGAGAGGGTCCCTGTGATTGAATTCCACGCTGCCATTGACCATCAACTTGGGGGTATGTACTAAATTCAGGCACCCTGACGTTTGATATGGGGGTAGAGTGGAGGGGGGGCTGGGGACCGGGGCCCCCAGTCGCCTCTCCACCCAGGTCTCTCCCTTCTAAACCCAATATCAAAGTCCTCAGCTGATCTTTCCTCATGCCACTTAAACCCTGGGTGACCCTGAAGACCTGCCACACACTTTAAGCCATACTTATTCAGCTTCAACACCCTGGCAGCGGTAAGGGGCACCTCTAAAAATCTTCTAGCACCCTCCTCGCTATCGACTAGCCACTCCACAGGTCTTTCTCCCTCCGAGCCCGTATCGTGACCTGACCCATCACTGTGTTCCGATGTTTTAGATATGTATGTGTACTGCAGTAATTATCACGGTTATAGAATGTGCCTTATCTCCTATGCAAGTATGTATATACTAATGTTATTTAAAGTCTTTTAATATGTTATATTGGTTGCTCCAAAAAAAAAAAACTATGTCCACTGTATTCCTCTAATCATAAGGAATCTCAAAACAAATGACCACTATATTCCTCTGTTCAGTAAATCCTATGCAAGGTCGCCATTTGTTACGTCCTGGGATATATAAACACTGGGCTCTTTCTATTGGACTAGGTATGCGGCAACAAGCAACAACGGAAAACGCTAGATCCAACCCTTATCTATAAACCCAGGCAACAAACCACCCTAAACCGTCAAGAGTCCTGCCTGGACAACAAGGTATCCTATGACTCGGTTACAGGGTGCACGCACTATAGACTGCTGATAGTCAAGCAGGCTATATAAAAGATCACACAATTAAGTTGACTTAAAGCTTCAAGGAAAAGATAGATAACGGAATTAAATTGCAGAAACAATTTAATAACAAACTAGAAGAAAGTACATTTAACGTTACGTTAATTAATACAACTAATCACCCCTGCGTGAAAGAAGGTGAAAGCAAACAGTCCTCAAAACATCGTACAGGTAGACAAGATGCAGGTTTCTAAACTGCATGCGGCTACTGTAGGATCTGATGCTTAGCAAAGAAAGTACGTTACGGATTTAGAGAACTCTTAACTAATAAGCAGGAATAAATACTAGTGATAGGACCTACAGTGTATAATGGCATAGGTATAATTAAATAAAGGCAGCCACTCGCAACATAACCACATACAGGTGTGCTTCTCACTCTTAGTCAGGCAAGCCTGCTCGGACAGAGTCTCTAAGCCACACCCTGACTCACAATGCTCACAAAGACGGTAAACTGTGGCACAATAACAAGCATACAGATATAATAAACCGCTAGCTGTTAATCTGCCAGGTGGCAGAGGTCTAGCCGGAAGGATATAGGCTTCGGATACCCGGGCTGAGCCACCTGCTCTAGCCTAGGGACGTTCCCAAGTCTGTGTGCCAAATTACTCTAATTGAAAGGGTGCTCTCTTGAGAGACTCAGATCCCAAGTATCTGACTCTCTCCTGGCGACCCTAAAACAAACGCAAGGCGTGCTAGCGCAGTGCTGAGTGGACTAGGCAAGCGCCCTCACACAACACAACACTAGACACACAGGCACACAGACAAGAAAATGCCCCCAGACTCCCACGGGTATCCTAGTAAAGTCGTGCAGGTCCACAGGACTCGCACCAGCAGACTTTACTTAAAGGATCGCAAAAAGCCTCCCTCCGGTCTAGCCCCTGCTCACCTGCCACAAGAACACACTAGCAAGCATGAAACCACCAAATATGAGACAACAAAAAAGCTTCCTAGGTCTCATTAACCCGGGAGCTGCGGGGAGACTCTTAAGAGTTCCCCCGGCGCACTGCGGGAAGACTCTTAAGAGTCAGAGAAAATAAAAATCAACTTTTGACATCGAAAAAAAAATATTTTTTTATATTTTTTTTTTATTTTTTTTTTTTATTTTTTTTTTTTTTTTTGGCCCCTGGGCCATGCAAAATCTCAGTCCTCTACCTCCCCTCCTTCCCCACTTTCCTCCTCTCCTTCAGTTATCACCTATTTTCCCTGTTATTCCCTTATTCTGAGGTATATTTTCGTGCTAACATTAGAAATCCGATTGGAGGGTGTGGTCATCACTGATAGCAAGCGAGTGCAAGAGAGAGAGAGAGAGTATCGATCGACTGTGTCTCAGTGGCCTTGGGGGAAATTGGCGGGAAAGCAGATTGCCTCACCCATACATTATACAACTCGCGGGCTATATCTCCGAATCTGACCATCCAAACGCTGTTTTCACTCGTTTTATTGTTGTTTCAGGTTAATACCTTTATAATCAACCCATAATAGGCGCATATGGATAAATATTAATGCTATTAATGGCACAATGAATATTTTAGTGACGGAAACACCTCAAATACGTCAGCACAGGGGGACGTTTCCAATTACCCCCATGCGCACTTCAGAGGTTAACAATTACATCTCTGCATAAGGCCCAAAATCCTATCTAATTATCTGAGAGCTCGTCGTTAATACAATAATAGATATAAGGTCTATTAAGGGGATGGGATAATTAAATAGATTGGTGAAGTAGTGGAAAGAAGGTATACAAAGTAAGAGAGAAAGTTTCTAAGTGGGGTTGAGAGGGATAGATATCAAGGGGGTCCGAAGGGTACGACAGTGAGGTGAGCTCTAAGTCTTGAATCTGTCTGGACCCCACCCTAGGCATGCGAAATACATCCCATGCTTGGCAACACTTAACACCGTTGCCGGGTCAAAATCCTCTACCCCTAGCGTGAGTCGAAACTAAGCCTAAAATCAAATGCACGTGGCAACATCAGGCTCGTCCCAAGCTAGTCTATTCCGCGCCCGCGCAAAGCAACGTCCCCCAGCCGGCCTCTCTCTCCCGCTCGTCTCCTCCCACTCTCACTAGACTTACATCTTATATATTATAATGAAACAATCAACTATCGAGAATAAAATATACTAAGATGTGTTGGTTAAGAATAAGGGCAGCTTCAAGCTGTGAAACAACATAAGAATATCCCAGACATTAGTTACATTGTCGTAGGCTATATACTAAGGGAAAGCCGGCCGCTGCCGCCAGCCGGTTTCTAGACGGCTGGGCAGCCGACACTCGCGCATGCCCGCACGTGGCTACTATGCAGGAGCGTCACAATAGTTAACTATAGTTTTGATGTAAATACTACCGCAACTAAGAATCTTGTTTCCGAGACCTAGTATATTAACCTAACCAAACAACCTAACCTAACCTAACCCTAGAGTGCCCTAGACCCAGTACGTGGGATACAACACCTAGCCCTTGCAAGTTGCATGCCAGCTACTGTGGGTTCATATATTAGACATACAATAACATCTTTGTAGAACATAACACTTTACCGTAGCGAGTGTACTCCATTTCGAACACTTTTTGTAAACATGAACACGTCTGTAGCAGAGCTCTCAAGATTGCGGGACTGAGTTTGTTTACGCGCGGGACTATTTATATCGACAAAATCGAGTTACAAAACTTATCAAAACTATTCTACCACAACGGAATCAATGTGAGTATATTATAAGGATTCCATATAGCTTCACTTTCCCTAATAAATTATGTATAATAACGCTGCGAGTCTATTCGCGATAATTATCAAAAAAAATCTTGCATAAACCAGTCAATGAGAGGTTATCTTAATATTTAAGCCAAAAACTGATGCTTTGGAAGCCAGGGAACTCATACTGGTGTTACCCTTCGATTAGTTAACACGCAAAAATTATCAGTAACGATTTAGCGTAAGAGATCGATAACTACATCTAATAAATCGTGTTATTTGTGGATTAGTAACACACAAAACTGTAATTACAAAATGAGCATCCTTCACAAGAGAGTGATTGGGATGCCCAAAAGTGCCTATGCCTTTCTGAAGGAATATTTGGAGTTCCTGGCCAAGGGAGAGCACCGAGAAATATGGTATGACGATGGGCGAGAATTGTTTTTCTTCAAAGGGTCATCACTGGAAGATTTGAAAGGTTTTGCTGAAAAATGCCGTTTTCTCCTGGATGAGTATGACGGTATCAAGCTGGGTCACACTGGCCTACAGGAGAAGAAAAAGTGGATCAAGATCGCTGGCCAGAAGATCTTAGAGGCACTAGAATTCACCTTTACGGACAATGTAAAGAAGCAACAGTGCAATTGGGAATTATATAACCTGAAGGTTGATTTGGGTCTAAGCTATAAAATATATCTGATCTTGGAGCCCAAAATTGAACACTTGGCACCTCTCTACAATATTAAGCGATGGACGTATGATAAGAAAGAGTTGTTTGTTGTTGGGATGTTCCCGTATATTCACAGCTTCATTCGAGATGTCCAGGATCTGATGAAGAGGGTGAACGAGGAGGAAGAAAGGGAGGAAGCATGGAGGAGGAATCGAGAGGAGATGCATAAAAGGAAGGACGCGTGGGAGAGCAAGGAGGAGGCGAAAAAGGCAAATGATAGGGAAGAAGGAAAAAGGGGACAAAAGAGGAAGAGGGTGACATAGATGAAGGATGCATTGTAGGGATGCAACAGGAATTACCATTGGTGAAAAGGTAGACGTGAAGGGAATGTCGAAGGAAATCAAAGTAATGGCTCTGAATTGATAATCTCGAAACCATTTTTTTTTAGGATTATATAAGGATATTTATCTATACGCTTTATTTGTTTACAGATTTTAGTTTCTTACAAACGATATGAGTTTTAAGTTTAAACTTTTTATATTTATTTTTTTCAAATACATATGAGGAAAGATTAAATAAGGAATTCAAGTTTTTGTAGGTTCAGTATAAAGGATTTTTTTTTTGCTTTACCTAGATTAATTTTCTACCAGATTAATGATGAATTTCTCCATTATATGCTGTCAATCATTAGAGGATTATATGCAGTTTAGGAAGGATTTCTAAGAACCAAAGGGGGTAAAGATTATCACAATTAGCCCTCTAATTTCCTAAATTCCTTCCTTTAAGAATAAAATCGTCTAATGATAGCTAAAATAGAAGGCAGAAAAGCGTCATTACATACTGAAAGGGTTAATATTATGGAGCCTGTGTTGGGAGCATTGCAGCAAACCGGGGCAATGGTGCTTCATAGAGACTGAGTTGAGTGGGAGAGAGGACATGATAGAAAGTTTACTAACATTGCATTGATTTGGCCATTAAATCACTGCCAAGGATACAAAAGGAACTATAGAGCATATACTGTATATAACTTTGTATATTAAATAATTATTAATGGCTGGGCTGGATGGGACTCGTCAGCCTTGGTCGGCAACCTGTCTAGGGGAGTAAATCTGATACAAATCCGTACTGCTTACCAAAGGGTAAGGCAGGTTAGTGGATGGACTAGCCGAACACCACTGTAGAAAAATACTGCTAACAAGATACACAGAGGGCCTCGTAGTCGGATGGATCCTAAATTGAGTGGTCAATCCTGTAATTCCTTCAGTAAAATGGCTCAGGTTGTCCCTCTTACAGGGAATAGGTCCGCTTGGGGGCATTCTGTGTATAACCACCCTCATTAAGGGGAGTAAGGCGTCCGGCAATAGGTAGATAGATAGATTAATGGATCAAGACAAAAGACTTATTTGAATTCAAATTGTGATGACTACATCAAACGCGCCAGAAACATACCGGTACCATCAAAGGGGGTAATTGTGGACACTTAGCCCAATTGAGGACAGTTCTTTAAAACCTCAATCATAACTATTTGGGATTTTTGTCTTTAGCAAAACCATGGCTTAACCTCCTATGTACCGGCTACGTCTTCTTCATTTTAATTCTTGCTATATTTAGACGACTTTGTGCAGGTTAAAAAGGATCTGAGTAGTAAGAAGGGTTAAGTGAGAAAGTTCGAAGCCTGTTAAATGCTGGAGGCCCTTTTTATACTGAATACAATAATCTAATAGTAGCCAGGATGAAGTTAAGAGGGGTCACCGGCATTTTTTTATCTTTCTCTCTTTCCCTGGCTTGTACCCATTCAGCCAATTGTTTTAAGACGTTTATCCCCATCCAGGTGTCTGTGGCCACTCCTTCGGAGATCGCGGTGTCAGGCAATAGATAGATAGAGAGATCTAGCAGGGGGTCTATGCACCGAAATTAATTGTATATTATTATATTTGTTAATTTTATTTTTAGTTAGGTTTTACTGAGAAATAATTATGTATTATTATGCTGTATTTTTAAATATTTAAAAACACATGGACAATATAAAGTTTATGTAATTAAATTCAGACATCGATTTTACCGTGGCCTACAGGTTTCTTATACCATGTATTTCATTCCTGTATGTGTCTAAATGCGCGTAAAAATTTATTACTGATCCTGAAAAAAAAAATCCTCTATATCGCATACCTCTCAAGAGGCGGGTGAGTTTATTTACATCCGCCGCGAGTGTAGCCTTGGCGACTCATGTTGGGGAAAGTTAGGTTTGTGCCCGCTACTGTTGAAATATATGAGGATTTCAATAATTCCCCCCCCCCCCCCCAGGCGGAGTAGGCCTGGGCCGAAATTACTATGGTCCGAATCAGCCGCCTACCGTACAGTATATTTTTGTTATTGTTAGTTAGTTAAAATAGGACTTCAGAGGCTATCAACCCTTCAGGATTATCAAGCCACCATAGCCAAGAATAGCGTCAGGACTGGAACCCCTTTTCGAGAACTCCAATCGCTTGTTATTCTTGTGACCGCTAAACACGATTTATGCCACTTAGATCCACTCCACACTTTCATCATACGTTAGTCTACAGCATGTTAGCGTTCTTGGTAAACATTGAAGAGACCCCGGACAGCCTTTTTACTAGTTATTTGTTGCTGTTTTGTATGGTTAGGTTAGGTAAAAAGGCTGTCCGGGGTCTCTTAAATTTTTACCGCATTCTTTTGACAGCTTAAGGGGAGACTGGCCGTTTGTTTGGTCTATTAATTCATTTATTCATATATTTTTTTAGTTACCTCCTTAGACCTCCATCAAGCTTAGAAAAACACCCCCTAGACCCCCCTTCAAGATAAATTTGTACATATTTCGGTAGAAAATGTCCCGGCCAAAGGCCGGTTCCTCTTAAAATTGCAGGCTCGCTATCGCTCGCCAGGAAATAATCGACACCTAAATGGCACGAAAGGTCTTAAAATTCACAACGAAATGGGGCGAAAGGTCTTAAAATCGCCAAACTAATGGGCCGAACGTCTTATAATTTCAAAACTAGTGGGGCTAAACATTAGGCAGAAGGGGGTCCAGAAAAACGGTCTGCCTCCCCTTAACAGAGATATTTACCGCTTGAATTAACTCCACACTTTCGGTTTATTGCTTGTGTTCTTGGGGTAGCCTAACGTTAAATTGACTTTTTACCCCTTTCAGTACCGGTGCGTTTAGCTTTATTCTGGCTACTATTAAACGCTTTTATAAGTTTAAAAATGGCCTTCAGCAATTAACTGGTTTCAAACTATCTCACTTAACCTTTTTTACTACCACAGATCCTACATAATGTGCACAAAATCGTTTAAATATAGCTAGAATTAAAAAAAATCATCGTCGGTACAGAAGAGGTTAACATTCACTGCACACTTCAGTATATGTTTACAGTACGGCGGTATTGTACAAACTGACTATGTTGTTTATTTCAAAAACAATCAAAGTAAGATAGGAAACTAAGCCCATACAACACTAGAGATATTCTGACACACAAAAACGACATCTATTGTTCTATCACTCTACTAGATTGTTATTTTTGTATTTTCTTATTTTTTTTGGGGGGGGGGGGGAGGTAATAAAATGGGTACTCTGTATGTATTATGCTGGATATGCAAAGTAAAAAAACATCCCTACAACTTATTTGACGAACATTAATGTACACATATATTTACATAGGTATAATGACACAGAACTCAAAATACCAGCGAGGTGATCAGGACTTGACCTTCGTGTGTCCAGACTTTTTAACCCCAACGTCCCTTGAATTTAGCTACCCGTCACTCTTTTGGCTTTGGGGGAGACACTCGTTACAGACAGCCTGCCTTTTGTCTCCTTCATACACATAGCAAAAAAAATAAAAAAAATAAAAAAAATAAAAATCTTGAATTGATAACAAAGCCCAAACTATAGGTAACTGGAAGAGTAGGACAGTAAAACTATTTCTCTCCCCACCAGAGAGTTTTCCGTAGATTTACACAGATACACTGACCACACAGTACCCTCTAGCGGCAGATATTGGAATTATAAGAAGCGGTCTATTTAAAATGTCGATATAGTTTTACTTACTTCATTTTGTAATATTCTCAATGCTTGAACTATACATTACCTTTCTCAAACAATTACTAATATTCCATTAAGTATATGATTATATCTCTCATCCAGTTTGCAATGCAAAATATAGTTATAATATTAAACCTGATACGTGTTCTATTATGAAATTATGTGTATAAGAACTAAACTATTACTTAGCCTAAAGACAAGAAAAAAACTAACACTTAGTAATTTGCTTATTTACATAAGTGTTGTTGTGGTTTACAGTAACGGTTAGTATCATGCCATTTTAACGTTCTAGTAAAACCAAAGTATTTATAGTATTCCCAAGCCGTTAGTTTGATGTTTTTTTAACTTTCATGTCAAACCAAACCACAAGCTAACCAAAAGCTAACGGTTAGCTCACTGTAGGCTTCTATGGGGTAATCAGTGGTGGTAACGAAAAACGCAGTTTAGGTTTTCCCGAGATTTCTAATTAATTACTAACTCTATATATTGATGCAAATGAACAAACAAAATTATAAAAAACACTCGGAAAATTTGTGGTATTAAAATAAATATTTTCCGGTTATACTTACTACACCTAGGGATATTTTGGCCCAGCATGTTTGGCGTTGGCAATGCCAACTCCCCAGTCCCCACTCTCACAACAACAATGGTAGGGGTAGAAGAGAAGTGGCTGTGAACCTCCTCATAATGACGACAAATTCACGATGATCTGGCCTTTACAGTAGCCTCTACTTATGTCTATTTAACTCTGGCATGTCTATAGAATCTCTGGATAGCGTAGAATTGATTATTAATAGCGTTAAGACGCTATCACACGGACAACTTTCGCCAAGCATAACAGCGTTTCACTGAGCAAATTTGGCCTAGCAGCTTAGCCTAATTATCACAAGGTACCGAGCAATTTTGCCAAGCAAAGTGAAACGCACAAAGACCTATCATGAATTACTGACAAAAACATATGCTTTATGAAAGTGTCCTGTCTTCAAATTGTATTTAATATCTTTAAATTAGTATGAATATTACGCTTAATTAAGATAATTATGTGGCACATGTCAAAATTCATCATCCTGACGAATCATTGTTGGGAAACCTAGGCTAAAGCCTAGCCGCCCTGAATGAGACTGTTTTCTCAGAAGTTATACACTTTAAAGTAGGCCTAATTAGTTGTTTTTAGATAACCCTTATCAATATCTAGAACAAAATCTACTACCCACCTTACGAAAAATGCTAACATGATATTGAGAAGCTTCATACATTATCGTAATACTAATCATTGATAGCATTATACTGGACAGCACACCACTGTGAACACCATGTGATTGTAAGTGAAATATGGTAAAAACACCTAACCAGGAAATCACCACCACAGAGCAATGGCAGTATGGCAAAACGACTCGAGAGCGAAAGGACGGCTGCGCACGCCACAGGAAACAACTTCAAGGTCACCTAGCAGAACGAACAATTATATACCCCTAAATATGGAAACACGAGTTGCCAACACCGAGATGACACGTTCCCCAACACCAGGAAGGGACTTATTCATCACCATCAACAATCCCGAAGTACAGAGAAATGGGAAACGAGAAAGTCCCATGTCCACCAACCCTTCAATCAACAAGGAAACAACCCCCAGCTCAGCAGCCTGTGCCCGAGTTGTTCCCTTCAAGATGACACGTCCTCCAACACCAGGAAGGGACTTAGTCATCAACAAGGACCATCCTAAAGTACCGAGGAATAGGGAAAGTGGAAAGGATAGGCAACACCAGAAATGGCCCCGTCAACACCGTAAGTCCCGTCGCCATTTTTCTCCACAGCCTCGCCCCTGCCGTGACACGGGAAGCCGAGAAGTAGTCTTCCACGTGTCACCCCCCCCACTCGACGCCACAGGGATCTAACCGCCACGAGTGTCCTACGTCCAGCCGACTTTCTACTGCCGAACCACACCCCTGCCGGGGCACTGAGAAACGGTATGACTATGGCGGGAGATTTTAGGATCGATGCTCAGTTGGAAAACTGTCCTTGCTATCCACAGACGTAAGGCTGTTTTGAAATCTTGAGGGCTCGATAGGACGATTGTTCTACCTATCCACAGACGTGAGACTGTTCGAATATTGAGACTAACCCGTAATTATTTGGAGTGTGTATAAACAAGGCTCGTTATTAAACTCCTTCACAGAGGCTAACTAATATCTTTTCCCTACCCCAGCTGGCGCTATTGTGGATAAAGTACGCTACCCAGAGGCAAGTAGCTTTATCCGAAATGGACCAAAAAGCTTAAAACACCCATCCATCCTAAGTTCTGAAAGACTCTTATAAAGACCAGAGCAGTTAAGAGAAGTTACCTTAAACACAACTATATCTTATGTTAGCTCGATAATGCGTACATATACCACAGTATAATCGTACACACTATTCAAGGTCCAATCTCACTCCGAAAGTTCTGCATCAAAGTTCTTATAAAGACCAGAGTAGTCAGTGAGTTCTCTCCTGCGTTAACTCGATTCTAATGTACTGATGCCACAGCATAGTAGATAGTATTCAAGGTCCCAATCCAAGAGCTCAAGTAAAACTGTGCCAACCCAGAAGTGTGGTGTTCACTACACATAGCTCGCATTTACCGGGTTAAGGTTACCCTTTGGGCATATCTGGGCGCCCCTAATATGTGTCTAAAATCCCTATTCTCTATATTTTGTAATTTATTTATTTCTGTTTTGGAAAAACCTATAACATTCGAGCCATACAGGACTGCTGGTATCACAATACTTTTCCAATATGTTTTGCCAATAAGTATCTTATTACAACTTTGCGATATTACCGGGTATGTAAGGTTAGCCATTCTATTTGCTTTATCCAAAGCTTCTATTTTCTGTGTTTTAAAACATTTTTTATTATCATTAATTTTTATTCCTAGAAATTTAATTTGTTTTACCACTTCTATTTCTCGTATGGTGTTTGGTTTGTTTTTCATATTAAATATTAGGATTGTACTTTTGTCTTTATTTATACTTAAGCCACACTCTCCCCCTATCTCTATTAATTTATCTATTACTCTTTCTGCTTCGGATTGTATGAGCTAAGAGTAGTCCGTCATCGGCATAAAACAATGAATTAATTTTGAAATACTCATCTACAAACCCTCTTTTATTTTCTAACTGCTTAATTATCTCATAAGTTATTAATTTAAATAGTGTTGTGGACCCCGTACAGCCTTGTCTGATGCCGCTTGTTACTTACACAACCAATCATTCTCTCTTTTGCTCTTGTTTGTTTGCACTGTCACACTTGGCTCAAATGAGGGGGCTGGGGTAACTGCCCAGGTAGTTGTTTGCTGTATATTAGTGGTTGTTTACGATGTATGTTACTTATTTTGTAATGTGTAACTAATATTCAGTATTGCTTATGTTAATAGTTTCTTGATGATTTAAACAAGATGTAAGGCTATTTTTACTATATATAATGTTATTGGTTAAATGGTTAAGGTTAATGTAGTTAAATTGATAGTTGGCAGCCAAACCATAATATGGGCGAGTATCCAGGATATCGTCAGATTGCAGCAATCACCGGACAGTACGGAGCCGGAGCAGAGTATGGAGCCAGGAACTTCAGGCCTGGTACATATTATTGACAACGTGGGGCAATGGAGCTGTGGACCCCGAGTTGTAATAATATCCAAGTATGAAAAGAAGACTAAATAATTATGAGAAGAGGATTGTACATAGTGTAATATATGTTATTCTGCAACTCTACGGTTTTCTTTACCCCAACTCAAGTCTATTATGTCCCGTGAACATTGACATGGTGCCCAGACCCGGGACAAAGACTATACGAGTTGGGGAGGAACAGAACAGTGAAGCAAAGTGAAGCAATGCCTTGTTAATGTGTATATTGATGGTAGCCAGCAAGATTATTGTTGTAAAATATGGAACTTAAACAATTAATTGCCCAAGGTCAATCATTGGGGTACGAAGGCAGTGATTTAAAACATTTTGTAACGGAACTACAGGCGATATTAAGAGATGAGAGACAGCGTGAACGAGAAGAAAGACAAAGGCAAAATGAAATACGTGAAGGAAAGGAAAAACGAAAATTCGAACTTAGACGAGCAGAACAAGAGTTAGAATATACGATCAAACTGAAGGAGAAAGAGAGTGAATATGCGATCAAGCTGAAGGAGAAAGAGAGTGAAATTAAAGATAAGGAAAGTGAATTGAAAGAAAAAGAGCGCGATGAAAAAGAAAAAGAAAGAGAAGAGCGAGAAAAAGAACGTCAACATGAGCTACAAATGCGAGATTTTCATTCAAATAACTCTCGTAAGTCGGGTCCCATGCCAAAACTGCCTAAGTTTGAAGAAAACTTAGACGACATTGATGCTTATATAGAAATATTTGAAAGATATGCAGCTAATAACAAATGGAAGAGATATCAGTGGGCAATTAGTTTAAGTTCTCTTCTCACTGGAAAAGCACTAGCCTACAGGCATATATTTCGTTAACACCTGAGGATTCGTTAAAATATGAACTTGTGAAGAAATCCATATTAGAAAGGTACATGTTAACAGAGGAAGGTTACCGCTCAAAGTTTCGGGACTCTGTGCCAGAAAAAGGTGAAAGTGTGAGTCAGTTCACGTCTCATATCACTCGCTTTCTGGAAAGATGGATAGACTTGACCGGAATTGAACAGAATTTTCCAGACTTGAAAGATCTAGTATTACGTGAACAATTTCAAAGACGGTGTCATTCAGAACTCAGATTATTCTTAAAAGAGAGAAAACCTACCACCTTAAACGAAATGAGAGAATTAAGAGAAACTTATTTAGCAGCACATGGTGGACCAATGTGGAAAATATACCAACCCCGGCAACTCAAGGAAACTAGGTCAACAATCCCAGCAACAACTACTGCAACAACCCCCAAGCAGTCCTCACCAGCATTTAACCTTCATCGTGAAAAGGTTTGCTTCCTATGTCATAAGAGGGGGCATATTGCTCGGGACTGTTGGGTGGCTACTAAAGGACCTCGTCAGGAACGTCAGGGGCGTCATGATCAAGGTCAGGAGGGTGCCAAGGAGGAGAGAGTGGCGGCTTGTGTGACTCAACCGGCCCAACCCACTGTCACGCTGCCAACGGGCGAGACTCTACCTTTAATTATTGGTGTGGGCTCGATGGGGAATGGCTTGAAGACCACCCAGGGTTATGTGAATGATCACCCTGTCGAGGTACTCCGTGACACTGGCTGCACAGGAGTGGTTATCAAACAATGCTTCGTTCAACCAAACCAAATGACTGGAGACAAGAAAAGGTGCGTTTCAATAGATCGTACTGTGAGGGTGTGTCCCGTAGCTCAAGTCTACGTAGACACTTCATATTTTTCAGGGAAAGTGGAAGTAACGTGTATGAAGGACGCCATATGTGACTTAATAATTGGTAACATCCCTGGAGTTCACCAAGAAAGCATTTCAAGAGAAGAGCCTTTCAATACAGAGGTAGATATTTCAGGACATCCATGTACCGAGAAAGTGTTTCCCCTACTCTATGAAAATCCAGCAGAAGAAGGACGTCCCAGCTCAGTGGAGGTATATCGCTACCAATCATGGAAACAGTACACTAGGAGAGAGTCGGCAATGGTTCCCCCTTCACTTTACAACTGCGAAGATGATTCTTTATCTACAACTATTGACTCTGTCTCTACAGCAGATTCACTGGAGGGAAACTTGCTGGCCTACGTCACTGGAGCTGACCTGCCCTCACCCATACAGTCCCAGGCCTCACCAGACTTGGGTTGTGCGGCCATAGAGGAAGTGGACAAGAAGAAGGACCTGCAGGATTATGTCACAGGAGCTGACCTGCCCTCGTCTACAGCTGCTCAGCCCTGTACACATGATACCTGCTGGCCCTCGCCCCTACCTTCCCAGGCCTCTCCAGGCCTCTCCAGGTTTGGGTACTGTGACGGCAGAGGTGACGACCCAGGCGGAGGTTGTTGACGGATCTCCTCAAGAGGTCATCACTGGCGGAGTTGAGATCAGAGCACAACGACGAGACAGGAAAGAGTTTAAACCTTTAGGCATTAATGTGAAAGAGCTTAGTACATTTAATAATTTGCCAGTAACCTTAGAGGAACAGGAAAAAGATGAATCACTTAAAGGTTTAATTAGTGGATCAAAGATTTCTAATATAAAGTTACAGAAGCAGAATGGCTTATGGTACAGAATTAAGATTAGTAAATATGGGGAAGAAATTAAGCAGTTACTGTTGCCTAAGGATAGACGGGATTATGTGTTAGCCTTAGCCCATGAAGGTCTCTTAGGAGGACATTTAGGAGTGACAAAGACAGAGGATAGGGTTAGTAGTTCCTTTTACTGGCCAGGGATGTCTAAGCATGTCAAAAGATGGTGCCATAGTTGTGACAGGTGTCAGAAAACCTTGCCTAAAGGTAGAATAAGTAAGGTACCTCTCGGTACAGTTCCCTTAATGAGTATGCCATTTCAAAAGGTAGCAATAGATCTTGTAGGGCCTATTAGTCCACCATCTTCACAGGGCAATAGATGGGTTTTAACTTTAATAGACTATGCAACAAGGTGGCCAGAAGCAGTAGCATTATCAGGGATAGATACTGAGAGGGTGGCAGAGGCATTACTAGGCATCTTTAGTAGAGTTGGCTTTCCTCAAGAGATACTGATTGATAGGGGTTCACAGTTTACCTCAAACATGATGAAAGAAGTATGTAGATTAATTAGTGTGAAACAATCCTTTACCTCTCCCTACCATCCAATGGCTAACGGTTTATGTGAGAAGTTTAATGACACCTTTAAATCTATGCTTAAGAAAACATGTCAGGAGCGCCCGTCGGACTGGGACAGATATCTACCAGCAGTCTTGTTTGCTTATAGAGAGGTACCCCAGGCGAGTACGGGATTTTCCCCCTTTGAGCTGTTATACGGTCGCACTGTTAGGGGCCCTCTGAAACTGCTGAGAGAGATCTGGTCTGGTGAAGACGAGGACAATCAGGTTCACAATACCTATCAGTATGTGTTAGATTTAAGAAATCGCTTGGAGGATACTTGCAAGATAGCTCATACTAGTCTAAAGTTGGCAGGAGAGAAATACAAACATCATTATGACAAAAGATCAAAGAATAGAAAACTAGATGCTGGAGATGAAGTCTTAGTCTTGCTGCCCACCAGTACCAATAAATTGCTATTAAACTGGAAAGGGCCTTATAAGGTAGTAGAAAAGGTAGGTGACCTGGATCACAGGATAACTCTAGACACCGGTAGGACTAAGGTATTTCATAATAGTCCTTAAAGCTAGCGCATGCGCCAGCTAAGGATAACCCAATAAGGCCGATTAGGCGTATTTCCATTGGGGTCCTGTACTACTACCCCATCCCCTTGCCCATGAGGGACAGTAACGACTCAGTGCTTGTGAAAAACCTTTAATGCACCGAGCGTGGGTGCGACCCTGGGCCTTCTGGGTGGAAGTCCAAGACGCTAGTCACTACACCAGCGAGCCGCTATTCACGTCAATTTGTTGAAGAAATATGAGTCTAGGAACAGTGACGTGGTAGTAGCGACATCTGTTATACCAAGTAGCATATCAGAGGAGGATGAATTAATTAATGTGCCTGAAGTCAACAAAACTGAAACTTATACAGATGTAGTTATAAATCCAAGTCTACCTGATAAAAGAAAACGGGAAATGCAAGAATTGTGTAGAGAGTTTTCTGACATACTGACTAATCAACCAGGATGCACAGATATCGTAAAACACAAGATAGAATTAACTGTAAAAGGTCCAGTAAGAGAAAGGATGTATCCTTTACCGTTTGCAGTCCAAGATGTAATTGAAAAAGAGATAGATTCTATGTTAGAAGCAGGAATAATTGAGCATTCCAATTCAGAATTTTGTGCCCCTGTTGTCTTAGTTGGTAAGCCAGATGGTTCCTACAGATTTTGCATAAATTATAAAAAGCTGAAAACAGTTACTAAGTTTGATTGTGAGCCTATGAGTCGGCCAGATGATATTCTTACAAACCTTTAAGGAAAAGAGATCTTTTCAAGGATAGACTTAAGTAGAGGATTTTGGCAGGTCAAAATGGAGGACTCTTCTAAGCCATTAACAGCTTGTCACAAAGAGTGGGTGTTATCAATTTGCCCGAATACCTTTTGGTCTAGTGAATTCACCATCTAGCTTTAATAGGCTAATGAGAAAACTCCTACAAGGGCTGAATAACTTAGACAATTATATGGACGATGTACTTGGACACACAGTAACATGGGAGCAGCACCTCCAAATGCTTCGCTCACTATTCTCTAGAGTAAGGGATGCAGGATTGACCATTCGTCCATCTAAATGTCTCTTGGGGTTTCAGACCATAGACTTTTTAGGCCACACTGTCAGTCCAGGGGTAATTACTCCTCGAGATAATACGGTATACATGATTGATAAAGCAAAGCCTCCTTCAAACAAAAAACAGTTGAGATCCTTTTTAGGTCTTGTAGGATTTTACCAGAAATTCATTCCTAATTACTCGCAGGTGTCTGTCTCCCTCACTGATCTGCTGAAGAAGGGGAGTCCAAACAAGTTGCGGTGGGGCCTCGCGCAGGAGGAAGCCTTCAGTAAGCTCAAGAGATGTATTACTTCATATCCGATCCTCAGGACCCCCGACTTCACCAGAGACTTTGAGGTGCAGACAGATGCCTCCGATCGTGCCATCGGAGCAGTTCTCTTACAACAATTTGATGATGGGTTGCTGCCTGTAGCTTTTGTCAGTAGAAAATTGCAGCCTAGGGATATTCACTATTCAGCCGTAGAACGAGAATGTTTAGCTATTGTTTTTGCTGTTCAGAAGTTTGAGAGATATCTTTACGGTAAATCATTTGTGTTGTACACGGATAACTCAGCTTTACAGTACTTACTAAAGAAAAACCCAGAAAATGCTAGGCTACTACGGTGGGCTTTATTTCTACAAAATTTCACTTTCACAATCAAGGTAATTGCAGGGAAGGATAATGTAATTTCTGATTTTTTGAGCCGCATGTGAATATTTAAGCTTCAAAGTAAGTAAATCTTTGGTGTGAGGTCATGTCACACTTGGCTCAAATGAGGGGGCTGGGGTAACTGCCCAGGTAGTTGTTTGCTGTATATTAGTGGTTGTTTACGATGTATGTTACTTATTTTGTAATGTGTAACTAATATTCAGTATTGCTAATGTTAATAGTTTCTTGATGATTTAAACAAGATGTAAGGCTATTTTTACTATATATAATGTTATTGGTTAAATGGTTAAGGTTAATGTAGTTAAATTGATAGTTGGCAGCCAAACCATAGTATCGGCGAGTATCCAGGATATCGTCAGATAGCAGCAATCACCGGACAGTACGGAGCCGGAGCAGAGTATGGAGCCAGGAACTTCAGGCCTGGTACATATTTTTGACAACGTGGGGCAATGGAGCTGTGGACCCCGAGTTGTAATAATATCCAAGTATGAAAAGAAGACTAAATAATTATGAGAAGAGGATTGTACATAGTGTAATATATGTTATTCTGCAACTCTACGGTTTTCTTTACCCCACCTCAAGTCTATTATGTCCCGTGAACATTGACATGCACCCCTGTACAAATTAGGCAGCGCTCTCTCTCTCTCTCTCTCTCTCCCATTTATCGCTGTCTTCCTTACGATTACGACATCCTAAGCTCTCTCTCTCTCTCTCTCTAACAAATGAGAACATAGGAAAACGGCGGTCTGCAGAGAGCCGATTAGCCCACACACGGAAGATTCCTTTCACACCCAACCCCTCCCGTGCCTCTCTCTCTCTCATTTTTTTTCTATGTGAATGAGGGAGACAAAAGGCATAACTGCCTGCAGCGAGTGCCTACCCCAGATTACAAAGAGTGACAGGGCCGAAATCAAGGGACGTTCGAGCTAAAATGCCTGGACACACAGAGTTTGAAGCAATTTAAGTCATAGGAAGAGGGAAAGACTGATTCTGGGAGAGAGTTCCAGAGCTCAGCAGTTGAATAGAAGAAAGTCTGAGAATAGCGTTTCACTCTTGGGTTGGAGAGTTGCACAGAGTAGGGGTGGGACTGTGTTGCAAGGCGGGTACTATGCACCCTACGTAGAGGAGGTGGTATACACTGGAAAAGCTCCGAGGAACACTGATTATTGTAGTAGCGATAGAATAGCGAGAGAGATGCAACATTGCGGCAAAGAGAGAGATTGCAGAGAGTTGGTGAGTGGACGGGAGTTAATGATACGAAAGGCTTTCCTTTCTACTTTATCTAGGAGTGCAGTGTGAGAGGATCCTCCCCATACATGTGAACAATACTCAATACAAGGACGCACTGTGCCCCTGTACAGAGCAAGAAGCTGTGCAGGGGTAAAGAACCCCTTGAGGCGGTTGAGCACACCCAGCTTCTGGAAGGAGCGAGACTGGTAATATGGTCTTTCCAAGTGAGAACAGAAGAAAAAGAGACACCGAGAACATTGAGAGAAGATGAAGGGTTGATTTTTGTATTGTTGAAGAATAAGGGATAGTCCTCTGGAGGTTCCTGACGGGTAGTAAGATGGATAAATTGAGTTTTGGAAGCATTAAATGCAACAAGGTTTTCTCTACCCCAATTGGAAATAGTAGCTAGATCAGAAGATAAGTATTTTATGGCTTCATTACATTTACTCTTGAGGGACTGCTGGCTGGGGCGTTCTGGAAAACTAATTGAGTGGTGTAAGGTAGAGTCGTCTGCATATGAATGGATGGGACTGGATGTACAGTTGAGAAGATCTATCTATCTATCTATCTATCTATATGCTCAGGCCCAATCCCCATTTTGGGGGTAGCCGACTCAAGACAGAGCAAGAACAGGGAAAACACAAAAACAACATAAAACAAAAAATAAACACAGATAAAAAACACAAACTCTCACACATCCAGGTCACCCAGGAGAAGACCCAGAGACCAGGGTTACCAAGGTCGCTCCAGCACTCCCCCGGCCCCTGACCACCAGGAGAGGTTCCGATCTTGGCAGGCAGACATGCAGCGGAGCCAAAGCGACAAGCCCTCCCACCACACTTCCAGGCACACCCTTCATATTAATCGTCTCCCCGGGCCAGGCGCCTGATGGACTATTATCTAGTCCAACTTGCGCCCGACCCCTTACTCCAAATGACCACGTGTTCACTCAACTATTCACAAGCATTCTCCATTCACTCCTGTCCACCACCACTTCCCCTGCCTGATCTATAGTCATTCCTCTATCATCCAAAGCCTTTCTTACACAGTCTCTCCTTCTCAATGGGGGTCTTCCTGCCCTTCTATCTCCCCTTGTACCTGACTCACATATTCTCTTTGTAAGCCTTTCATCTCCCATTCGTTCAACATGACCATACCAGCTCAGCACCCTTCTGTCCACTCTGGCTGACAAATGTTCCTGCTGCCCCACTCTCCTACGTATCTCTTCATTTCTCAATCTGTCTCTACGAGTAACTCCACACGTACTCCTCAAGCAGCTCATCTCCATCACATCCAGCCCTCTTTTCTCCTTTTTCTTCAGAGCCCATGTCTCAGCCCCATACATCACTGTTGGCACAACAATTCCTTGATACAATGCACTTTTTACTTTCACTCCGAGATTTCTCGTCTTCCACATACTTCCCATTGCTCCGAAAACCTTCCTTCCTTCACACACTCTCTGTTTTACCTCCACTTCCATACCTCCACTCCTGCTTATTGTTCCTCCTAGATATTTAAAACACTCTACTTGTTCCAATATTTCCCCATCCAGCCTCACATCTAGATTCACCCTATGCTCTCTCCTATTACACACCATTACTTTACTTTTATTGACGTTCACCTTCAGTTTCCTCCTTCCACAAACCACACCAAACTCTTTGACTACCCGCTGCAGTTTCTCATCAGAATCCGCCACCAATGCTGTGTCATCAGCGAACAGCAACTGATTCAACTCCCAATCTCTACCATTCTTTCCTACTAAACCCAATCCTCTTCCCATAGTTCTCCTTTTCACCTCCCTCACCACACCATCCATAAACATATTAAACAGCCATGGTGACATTACACAACCCTGTCGCAAACCTACCTTTGCCTCAAACCATTCACTCAACTCACCATTTCCTACTCTCACACATGCTCTGCTCCCTTCATAAAAACTCTTAACTGCTTCTAACAAATTTCCTCCAATTTCATAAATCCTTAACACCTTCCACATTGCTTCACGGTCCACATGATCATATGCTTTTTCCAAGTCCATAAAAGCCCAAAAATATCTCCTTATGCTTCTCTAAATACTTCTCGCATAACTGTCTTACTGCAAACATCTGATCCACGCACCCTCTTCCCCTCCTAAAACCGCACTGTTCTTCTCCTATTGCAACTTCCGTACACTTTATTATCCTCTCTATCAACACCCTGCCATACAGCTTTCCAACCACTGACAATAAACTAATACCTCTATAACTTGAACACTCCTGCCGATCTCCCTTCCCCTTGTACAACGGCACAATACATGCACTCTTCCAGTCTATTGGTACCATTGACACAGCAAAGCACACATTGAAAAGTCTCACCAACCAATCTATTATCACATCTCCACCCTTCTTTATACACTCCACAGCATTACCATCCAAACCTTCTGCTTTTTCCCGCTCTCATTTGTTTCACTGCTTCTTTCACCTCATTTTCCTCAATCCTTTCATTCATTCCCTGCCACCTGGGTGGCCTGGGTAACCTATCTCCATCCACCTCTGCTTCAATCACTGCTTCTCTTCCATCTCTTGTATTTAACAAAGATTAAAAATACTCGGCATATCTTTTCCTCACTTCAACTGGTTCCACTAGTAATTCTCCATTTTCATCTTTCACTGACTCTTCCCTCTTTTGTCCTCCTTTCCTTACTTTATTTACCTCCTTCCAGAACATCTTCTTTCGTTCTTCAAAATTCTCACTCAGCCTTTGGCCCCACCTTTCGTTTGCATCTTTTTTCGCTTCTCTAATTTTCCGTTTTGCCTCTCTCCTTTTCTCCTTGTACCTCTCCCATACCTCAACACTACCATCCTGTAAAACCCTCTCAAAACACTGTCTCTTCTCCTCAACTGCCTTTCTCACCGTATCATTCCACCACTCGCTTCCCTTCCTGATACCTCTGCCTCCTACTTTCCTTTTGCCGCATACTACCTCTGCACGTGCTTTCACTCCTTCCTTAAACTGTTGCCATTCAACCTCTACTTCTCTCTCTTCCATCTCTCTCACTTCCATCCACTTTTCATTTAGTCTTTCCTTGTACTCCCTCTCTTTTTCACTCTTCTCTAACTCACTAACTTTGATTACCTCTCTTACTTCACGCTTGTCTCTTATTCTCCTGTAACTCTTAACTCTTAGCTTTCCCTCCACCAGGTAATGATCTGACATACCCTCCGCCTCACCTCTCATCACATTCACATCCAGCAGTCTACACAATCTTTCCCTTGTCACCAGCACATAATCCATCAATGCCCTCTCTACAATCTCTCCCCTCACAAGTCTATGCCAGGTGTACTTGTGTATACGCCTTTTTTTGAAGAACGTATTACCTACACTCAATCTACACTCTTCACATACATTTTTCAGTCTTTCTCCACTCTCGTTTACACCATCCACACCAAAACTACCGATGATTCCCTCAACAGGCTCATTTCCTACCCTAGCATTTAGGTCCCCTAAAACTATAACATTTTCAATTTCATCAAACCCTTGTAGACAATCTCTCAAATCCTCCCAGAAACCCTCTACCTCGTCTAACTCTCTTTCACTTCCTGGTCCATACGCACTTACAAAAACCCACCTTTCACCCATAAACCGCATTCTCACCCACATTAGCCTTGATGACACCTCTTTCCACTCTTTTATAAACTCTCTCAACTCCTCCTTCACAATAATAGCCACTCCTTCTTTCCCCCTGACTCCCTCGTCTACTCCAGACTTTCTACCTATCACGTTTCCAAAATCCACTTCTCCCTCTCCTTTCATCTTTGTTTCATTCAGTGCAAGGACATCATACATCCTTCTTTCAAATAACCTTCCAATATCCTCTCGCTTCTCATTCGTACTACATCCACGCACATTCAAAGCTCCTATTCTTAGGGTCCGGGACCACGAACGCGTTCCCTCGGCCCTATCCCTGTCTCGTTTTTTTGGTAGATTTATTTAAGGGGAGAAGGATACCAGGCCCCCCGCCCCCGATCCCCTTTAGCCGACTTCTACGTCTCACCGGAGAAAAGCGGTGGTGGAAATTTCTCACCCCTCCACCACAGAGGAGGCTACCTGCACCAGAAAGTGGCGGGCGTTGGGGTCGCCGCATCCCTACGCCATTTGAAAAAATTAGAGATGCAGAAGGAGAAAAAGATAGAGAAGATGATTTATGAAAATTAGAAAGAGATAGGACAGAACCCTGAGGAACACCGGAGTTGATAGGATGAGGAATTGAGTGATGGCCGTCCACAACCGCAGCTATGGAACGGCCGGAAAGGAAATTCGAGACAAAGGCACAGATGGAGGGACAGAAACCGAAGGAGGAAAGTTTAGAAATTAAAGATTTGTGCCAGACTCTATCGAAGGCCTTCGATATGTCTAGTGCAACAGAAAAAGTCTCACCGAAGTCCCGAAGTTGGATGACCAAGAGTTAGTAAGATATGAAAGAAGATCACCAGTAGAGCGACCCTTATGGAAGCCATACTGGCAATCTGAGAGCAGATTATGAGAAGAGGAATGTTTAAGAAATTTGGAAGCAAGAATAGTTTAAAAAACTTTAGAGATACACGAGATGAGAGCAATTGGACAATAGTTGGAGGGTTGAGAGCGGTCACCCTTCTTTGGGACAGGTTGAATGAGAACAAACTTCCAGCAAGAAGGAAAGACATTAGAGGAGAGACAGAGACGAAAGAGTTTGCCTAGGCAGGGGTTCAGCACGGAAGCACAGTTTTTAAGTACAACAGGAGGAACACCGTCCGGACCGTACGCCTTCTTAGTATTAAGCCCAGAGAGGGTAGAAAGTACTATCCTGAATATTATTCCTAGGGGGTAGAAGAGAAACGGATATAAAGTAAATGTTTAGACCTGGGAAGATGAAATGGCCTAGGCTATAAATATGATACCGGTCGGCGTTGGACTTACGTGTTAAATTGTATATTTATTAGTGGCCCCTCCATCATTGACGAACATGCCTATTACATAAGGCATCCTCTTCAAACACTAATTCGCCGTAGTTTGAATCTACCGCGCAGAGCATTTAAAATCTGAGGAGCCTTCATCATGAGCGCACGCGACGTCACTCATGGCTTCAGTCATTAGGAATTGGGTTCTCACTACGAAAAAACTTCGTAAACAATAAAAACAAAAAGAAAATAAGAATAACTATCCAATAAGCTTTCCATCATATCGTGGATGTACTTGTGTGGATCTTTGACCAGATGCTGATTCAGGCGTCATTCTTCCTTCTCTGCTCTGCGATCAGCCGGCCCGGACGTGTCTCTCCACGCTCCGCTGGTTCCGCATTTTCTGCGTCCCTAGTGAGTTTTTTCTCATTTGTTTACTCCGGGATGTATCGAATAAGGTTAGGATATGCGTAGCAGGAGTGTCCTGGGCTGGTTGCCCGCAGTGCAGTGTATTTTGGGTCGTGTGTTTGGGGCATCTATTTCGGATGTACCCTCGTGGTCCTGTTGTGGACAGGTGATTTTTTTTTTTTCATAGTTGAGTTAGCTTGTGATGCAGGCGGCTTTCATTACGCGATTATTTCTGCTGCCTTTTATCTTTCTGATGAGGTAGCGTTGCTTTGCTGACGTTCCCAGCGTATTTTTCTTCACTTAGTGAAGTTTTTTCTGGGTCCCGAGTCGGTCTTCCCTTGGTCGGAAGTTTTTGCTACAGTGGTGTGTTGGCGGTGATTCCTGTTGTTTTATTTCCAGTGTTTTTTGTTTATATCTCAACAGTTCTTGTACCGTTTGCTTCGGCCTAGCCAGCCGCTCGTAGCTTTGCCACATGTACAAGTGTTATTGATTTATTTTATAAATATGTCCTACTGTGTCATGTGTATCCGGGTTTAGTTGTGTATTGGCTAATTCCACGGACTATGTTTGTTTCCTGGTTTAGTTGTGTATTGGCTAATTCCACGGATTATATTTGTGGTCCCTAGGTTAGTCGTGCTTTGGCTATCTCTCGGGTCCTATGTGCGTTCAGATGGTGTCTGTTCGGGGTGGGTTACTTTCCGGCGGGGTTTTCTCGGTTTCACCATGAAAACTCCGGCCGTGAGCCGTGTTTGGCCATGCGTGGTTTCAAAACAGGCTGGTGTCCCCGGCGAGTTGGTGTCTGTGGCTCTCCAAGACTGCGTCTCTGTGTTGGTGCCTGTTTCAGGCTCCCTATGATTCCCGGCGGATTGGTGGTACCCATCTAACATTGTTCATGCGGACATATGTTATGTAGTTTTTCTACCCGGTTTTACAAACCAAAGGAAAAACCCTAGCTGTTGTTGTGGGCTTTCCTCCCCGGCGATCTTTTACAAAGAAGTGGGGATAGGAACTTATGGGGTTAACGTTTAAGACATCAGATCTCACCCGGCGGGTGTACCTTGTTAAGGTGGGATGAACGAATTGGTAATTCAGTTTAGTTAACCAGTCCATTTTAGTGATACTATATGTATCGCCGCCCTCACTCTTACGGCGATCGAAGGCTCAATTAGGGTTAACGTATTTTTTTCATAAGTTGGCCACACCCGGCGGGTGCTCCTGGGAGGGAGAAATACGGAATTTACAATTCAAGCTAGTTACCCAATTAATTGAGAGATACGGCTCTGTATCGCCGCCTTCACCATACGGCGATCTATGTGACAATTCATTAGAAGTCAGGTCTCGTATCAGCCTGCCCTGTGTTAATCTGCTAGATACTTCAGGGGCCGGCGTCTTTGTGGGGGGTTGTTTTCAAAATTGAATCTTGTAACAGTCACCGCCAGAAAGACTTTATAAACGCCATACTGGTCTTTTATATTATGTCAGAGGGTATTCTTAAAACTTTCTTATTAAAGACATGTCTAGATATTCGGATATCTTTATAAGAACCCCGCCGCGTAACGAGCTGTAATCATTGTGAAATTACGCCTCGTTATCCGGCGGGTTATGAACACTTGTATGCGATCATTTTGGGTTAACCGTATGAGCATTAATTCCTGGAAATTTTCCTTTTATTCCAGGGCTGGGCCCCGGCGGACCAATACAGACCCTGCAGTAAGTTCCCACCAGTCTCTGTCATGGCTACCTTTGCCCCGGTTTAGCTTTATGCATTAATCCAACCTGTGCCGGTGTCCCTCTTTTTGCGCACACTCTTTGTATCAGGTGTGTTAAATGTCTAGACCGTTCAAGAGGTCTGTGGGTGATGCGCAACTGTTTCTTTTGCTCCCAACTAAGTGTCAAAGTCCTCCAAGATAATGATAAGACCGCAGCGGTCGCCTTATGAGAAGTTCGGCAACAAATGTCAGCGTATACTACGATTGTGGCTCATAAGTCACTTCAATGTGACAACGTCCCTCTTTGGGAGAGGCTTCTTCTTGAGCACCCTCCCCCTAATAAACGTTCCTCTCGAGTAACTAGTCATAAGCCGGCGGAGACTGGACAGGGTTCTGTGTCATCTCCTGCCCCTGCTACTTCGAAACGTCACCGTGAGCCTACACCCCCGGCGGCAGTCTCCTCGTCTCCGGCGAGATCTAGGTCTAGGTCACCCCTTAGACACCAGCCACCCAGTCTTGCCTCTTCACCATCGAGTAAGAGGAGTAAGACAGAAAGTTCCACCAGGGGTCACGGCGATAAATCCTCCAAATCAAAGAGTAGTTCACGGTCACACCGCAGCCATAAATCTTCAAAAAAGGATTCCCATGATAGAAAGGCCTACCGACTCGCCTGTTTCTAGTGCTTCTCGTCATACCTCTACCCCAGACAGAGTTTGTGTTCGGTCTCAAGGGTCCAGTGTAGTACCTGTACCTAAAGATGATTTACCCATTAACATTTTAACCCTGGAGTTGGAGGGTTCAGAGGACTCAGTGGTTGAGAGTGTTTCAGACTCCCACGGGAGTATAGGCCAAGGCCTAGGTGTTTGGCGATATTCTCGTCCGGGGCCTGGCCACCCACTTCCGGCTCAAACTATTCACACAGTGGCTGACGTCCACCGGGACGCGACGATCCCTTCCTCTATTCCTAACTTATCTTGGCAACAAGATGGTACCCCAGCTTCGGCGGGATCTTCTCAGGAGGAACAGGATGACAAAGACGAGGTTTCGATGATATCGGATATGGAAGGGCAAGAGTCAGGTTCAGGCTTCGATGCCGCACAAGATCTTAATGATTCACCAGTGAGTACATCATCAAATCAATTTGTCACTGCACAGGAAATTGATGGGCTACTTGATAATGCTTTATCTAGATTTTTTGGCCAACAGCAGGAAACTCCCACAGTGGACTTGGGAGCTCCCACGACAAGCTCTACGGTACGGCCTCTGATGACTTCTATTGCTTTGCCTCAGATCCCTCACCCCCCCTCTATGTCACCATCGGTGGTTACTAGGCCTGCTACGGCGGCATTGACCACTTCGAATGTAAGGGTTATAACGGATGTCAATCCGCCCCCTCTAGACAGAGCGCCTCTCAAAAAGGTAGCTATGCCCTTGCTTTACGGACCAGACGAGTCATGGGTCCTTTTGACCCCCACTAAACCAGAGCTAGCCCAACCTACCTTGTCAGGGGAGCTCCCAGTGCCGCGTGAGTGGGTCATCCAGGGCAATAAATCTAAGAAATTAAGGGCCTTGGATACTTTGGGGAATGTGCTGGATGTCAACATCAAGGCTATACCTAGTTATTATCACCAGGACTATTTTGTTTATACTGCTAAGCCTGCTTTACCCCCTGCCTCAGCTTCAAGATTGTTTTCTGACTGGTCTAAGCATGATGGGTTTAATGACATTAAGACACTGTCAGCTCTCACTCCAGAACTCGATTTGCAAACCGTCACAGCCGCGGCAGCTAATCCAGTCTTGAAGGTGGGGCAGTTGGGTCCAGGACCTTGGTTGGAATGGGAGACAGAGGCTCAAAACTTTGCGACCACATTTACTTCCAAAACTTCCCACCAGATCCCTCAAGATACTCATTCTTGGTTCTCCATGCCAGTGTGTTCTGCCGACGGAGTCCCTTCAGCTTTGTTTGCTTTCTTAGCTGCCCCTAAAATTAATCTTTGAGAGCTAAAAGACCCTTTCACTACCCCTACCCCAACTCACCTAGACCGTGAATTTAGGCTATGGGGGAAAGCTTTTCGCCTGTTCTCTCAATACATAGTGTCTCAACAGGTAGCTAAGTCTTTGCTCCGGTCCACTCAGGCAATCGCAGACGCGGATGCCAGACGTTCGGTTGAATTGTCCCGGCGACTGCTTCTTCAGTCGTCAATCCAATCATTAGGTGACGTACGCACTGCCTTGCTTGAGGCGGTACGAGCGAGACAAGATCTTAGAATATCCTTAGTCCGAAAACTGCCTGATCGCATTGCGAATCAGGTGGTCATGTCACCAGTGCTCACTCCCTCTTTAATGTCCCCTGAAGTGTGGCGAACGTTTTTTAATATGGCTCAGGCCGTCAAACACAGTCCCACCCCTTCTAAGAAACCTGCCTTTAACTTCCCCAAACCCAGGCCAGTCGCTAAAGCTCAGCCGGGGGGATCTAAGCCCTTTCTTCCACCTAAGTCCTCCTCCACTCAAGGTCAGTTCAGGCATAGACAGGGTAGGTTTTCAGGTCAGAAAGGACGCGGCTATAATAAGCCAGGTCAGGGCCCGTCTTCTGCCAACGCCAGCCAGCCGGCGAAGCGTCCACCACCGCCAACTCCACCACCATAAAAAAACTAAGGTCTCTCTCACTCCCGGTGCCAGTAGTAAGGCCGGCGGATCCGAGGGTAGTACAGCCGGCGAACCCTTGTCTGCTAACTGGGTCGTTCCGAACGTGTCACAAAGCATGGCCGGTAAACACTTGGGCACGGATGGTGGCACGCAAGGGCATCACTTGGCAGTGGCTCCGGCGACCTCGCTTACGTCAGCCGACAACGGCGAATTTTGTTTCTTTAGAGGTGGAGTCACTGGTCCAGGAAATGATTGCCAAGAATGTCATCATCCCGGTCCCCCCAAATTACCCTGTATTCACGTCCAAGCTCTTTTTGGTTCCCTAAAGGGACAGTGTTCAGATGAGACCGGTCGTCGACCTGTCTTATCTGAACCTTCACATTCACAACGAGTCATTCCGAATGTTAACAGTACACCAAATCAGGCTAACACTTCCGCCGGGAGGTTGGATGTGTTCCCTAGACTGACAGACGCTTATTGGCACGTATCGGTCAACAAAAGATTTCAAAGGTTTCTGTCCTTACGGATCAGGCACCAAAATTTTGTTTTTCAGAGGATGCCATTCGGTTTGAACCTCGACTATTCACGAAATTAGTCGGGCAAGCCCTGATGCCGTTGTTAAAGCAAGGAATCAGAGTTCTGTGGTACCTAGACGACTGGCTGATGGTGGCAGAGACAGAGCAATTATGCATCAAACATGTCAACATACTTTTAACTCATGTCAAAGCTCTAGGGTTCAAGGTAAATCTGGTAAAGTCAAACCTTGTCCCCTCACGAGTAATTCAGTGGATAGGACTGGTTTGGGACACAGCTGCTCTCACTCTGAGTCAGAGTGTGGACAATCGCAACAGGTTTCGCAGGAAACTGTTCATGTTTCTTCACAGTCTGACTACGACACGGAGGGTCTGGGAGTCTCTGGTCGGCTCTCTCAACTGGATTCAACTAACTGTAATGTTGGGCCGGTTGAAAGTAAAACGGTTAATATTGGAAGGCAAAAAATATTTCCCACTCTTACCGGCGGGAAAATTATGGCCCATCCCAAAATTAATCCACACCTTACTGGCGGTCTGGGCAAAGAGGGAAACGCTGCATTCAGTAATGTCATGGACCTCTCCTCCGCCAACGGTATGGGTAGACACGGATGTGTCAGGCACGATAGGTTGGGGATTTCAGTCAAACCAGGGGCACCAGGGTCAGGGGCTTTGGTCCCACTTAGAAATCTCCTACATCAATGTCAAAGAATTACTAGTCCCCTTGTATTTCCTTCAGGCTCACGGCTCTACTTTACGGGGCAAGTCGGTGGCCTTCAGAATGGACAATCTGAATGCAGTTCACTGTATTCAGAAACAGGGGTCAACGAGATCAAGGAAGTTGCTAAACGTGTCGGAAGAGATTTTTACTCTACCCAACAGGCTAGACATTTATCTTCACGCATCTTATCTCCCAGGCGTAGCAAACGTCTGGGCAGACGCTCTGTCCCGGAGACAGAGCACGACAGTAGAATGGGAGCTCAAGCAACCCATTTTCAACCCAATGATTGCAGAGCTCTACCATCCACAAGTGGATCTGTTTGCGTCCGAGGGGACTCACAAACTTCCTCTATGCCTCACCCGCCGGACGGAAACGCCGGCAGGGGGGCCAGACGCCCTAGTGACAGACTGGAACAGATGGAGCTCCATCTATCTGTTTCCGCCGCCAGACGCGTCACTAATGTGCCACGTAGTGAACAAACTACGAGATTATCGAGGCTTAGTCTCGCTAATCGCGCCCCTGTGGCCGGCGCAGTTATGGTACCAGCAATTGAAGACGTGGTGCTCGCACCCGGTGTCGCTCCCGGTCGAGTATTTCCACTTAGACACGATTGGCAACCTAGCGACCTCGCTGACTTTTGCATTATGGACATTCAGGAGGCCAAGCGGCTAGCACCATATGGTAGAGATGTGACCAATAAATTAATCAATCAATATACTCAGTCTACGAAACGACAGTATCAATCACATTGGCAAGCCTTTACTTCTTGGATCATTAGAACAGAACAGACTGTGCCCTCAGTGGCGTTAGTATTTAATTATTTGAATTATCTGTTTGAGCAGAAACGTTTATCTGTGGTAACGTTAAAAAATCACTTAACTGCGATTAGAGTGCCCTTTTTAGACCTTACAGGTCTCTCCATACCGGTGGCGGAGGAAACAGGTTTTATGAGAGCATGTTTTAAACTCCGCCCACCTCCCCGTCAGCTCATGCCTACTTGGTCTCTGGACAAGGCATTGTCTTTACTTCACTCTCGTCTGTACCAAAATACTGCAGATTTTGCATTACTTTTAAAAAAGGCTGTCTTCCTTTTGGCTTTGGCCACCGGGAACAGAGTGTCTGAGCTGGCGGCGATGAGCAACACACCTAATTGCCTTATGTTTGGTAGACTTAATGAATGTATTCACATTGCACCTTCCCCGGGATTTGTAGCCAAGAATGAGCACAGTGCACACGTGTTTTCTGAGTTCACTGTGCCGGCGTTAAAAAGGGGAAAGGTGCACCATAATCTATGTCCAGTGCAAGCTCTAACCAAATATTTGAGAGTAGCTCCTCTAAACCCCCAAGGTGCTTTATGGGTGGCGAGTACGGGCAAACGCTTACTGAAACGGAGGTTAGCTTCTCTTCTGGTCGAAGTCATTAAAGAGAGTAATCCCGGCGTTGTGGGTAGGGCCCACGATTTACGCAAATGGGCAGCCTCTTTACGTTTCTTGAAGAACTTTTCAGTTGAAGATATTTCGTCCACACAGTTGTGGGCGTGTAATCATACGTTTTTGACTAGATACTTGTCAGTTGCTCTAGACAAACCTTCCTTACCATGTATAGCTTTAAGGCAGAGGGTCTAGGTGGCCCTTCAGTCACTTTTGTTTACTTTCAAAGGGAAAAGGAGGGGGGGGGGGGGGGTGCAGTCAGTGTAACATAGGACACCCTAGACCCCGCCGGAATGTAAGAGCTGTGAGACAAATTATGGATAATGTGATATGAAAATTTCTCTGTTCTATTCAGGGTGAGAAATTGTGCTAGTACATTGTTAGTACAAACAACAGTGTTGTTATAGTTGTTTTAGCTGTGAAAGCAATTTAGTTTAAACAGTGGAGATAATTTGTAAAACATTTCCACGAATATTATGGGGTTTATTATGTGCACATGTAAACTTATAACTTGTTATTTTTGTCACCACTCGTTGAGTGGGGTGCCTTTGTAACTACAGATCTGTTCACAGAATCTCCAGAGTTACCCTTTTTTGTCAAGCAGGCTTCTTTGAAGCACGCACTGCTTGAACCCCTTTTTTGTATATATATGGGCTGCGCCATGTTTAAATATATTTTCGAAGTAAGAATACTATGTGGTTGTTTGATTATCTGCTTTTCTAGAGTTATGATATGATTACGAATGTCCCCCTCCAGTCTTAGAAATCAGGCATGCTCGTCAATGATGGAGGGGCTACTAATAAATTATAGGTTTGACTCCTGTAAGGAGATAAAGAAAACCTAATATTTAGTAGTGGCCCCATAATCATTGACGACTGGGGCCCTCCCGACCATCCCCTTCCCATTCGTTGATGTATTAAGGATTTTGGTTTACTTGATATGTCAGTGAAGGAAGAATGACGCCTGAATCAGCGTCTGGTCAAAGTTCCACACAAGTACATCCACGATATGATAGAAAGCTTATTGGATAGTTATTCTTATTTTCTTTTTGTTTTTATTGTTTACGAAGTTTTTTCGTAGTGAGAACCCAATTCATAATGACTGAAGCCATGAATGAGGTCGCGTGCGCTCATGATGAAGGCTCCTCAGATTTTAAATGCTCTGCGCGGTAGATTCAAACTACGGCGAATTAGTGTTTGAAGAGGATGCCTTATGTAATAGGCATGTTCGTCAATGATTACGGGGCCACTACTAAATATTAGGTTTTCTTTATCTCCTTACAGGAGTCAAACCTATAATGTAGGCTATCTGTGGTAGTCCCAGTAATATCTATGAAGTACTTCTAGTATTAAAGGAACTTAGCTGTGATGCAAAGAGTGTAGGTTAGGTGATGGACATGTCGGTAGGTGTAGATCAGTGAAGTTCTGTTGTTATGTGGCAGCAACTGGTGGTTTGTTGTGAGTGGGACGAAGTCTCTGTGTGAAGTGTACTGAGATTCCCTCTTATCGTAACAATATAAATATATTTAAGGGTTCTATATCGCCCCCCGTGGTTAAATAATAAGGGAAAATAAACCAAGATATAATTGGTGCAACCACAGTAATACTTATCCACAAAGATAAATAAAGTAATGCGTATAAACAAAAAGGAACCAGCTGTCGTGAACCCGGGAAATTCAAACTACGGTATATACTGTATACCAGCTAGGATTCACGACATACTCCACCACCAGTTACATACAAAGTATTTACAATTGTCCCGTCCCGATCATGGATCGCCACAACTGGGAGGAACCCAAAGCAGCCCGACGTGACGGCCTCTGAGGGGTATCAGCTCGGTCCGCTCCAGTAGCAGGAAGGATATTATCAGAGTTCGGCTTGCTGTCGCCATCCACTACCTCTAAATCTATCTCTAGTGGGTATAGCTTAACCACCGGTCTGGTGGTCAAACCGGCTCCTGTTTTTACCTGAACTACCCTACATTCCTGGTCAGGACCACGAAGAAGTTTCATTATCCGACCTATACGCCAAAAAAGTCGGGGGCGTCATCATGTACTAGAACGACGTCCCTAACTTGCGGCGATGCTATCCCTTTTTTTACCATTAAGTGACGATGTTGCTCCCTGAGTGATATTAAATAATCAGTGCTCCACCTTTTCCACAGGTCATGTGAGAGCTTTGTAACATGTTGGAAGTGTTGGTTGACGGAATCATTGTTACGCCAAGTCGTGTCCTTGAGATCTTCATCCGTGACTTCCCGCCTTGGAAAGCTTCTGATCCGCCTCCCATGAACCAGTTGTGAAGGAGTGATGGGTAGAGGGTCTTCAAGATCACTGTAGCTGTAGCCAAGCGGGCGATCATTGACTGTGGCCTCGTGCTCCAGTAATACTGTATTCAGTTCCTCTGTGGTAACCAATGCTCGACCCAGTACCTTCTTCAAGCCAGCCTTTAGGATGCCAATGACCCGTTCCCATATGGCACCGAACCATGGCGCCCTGGCCGGTATAAACCGCCACTCGCACTTGAATTCCGCTAGAGTACCTTTTAACCTTGCATCATCCATCAACTCCCGTAATGTACTGGCTCCGCTAACAAATGTGGTGGCATTATCACTCATCATAATCTCAGGGTAACCCCTCCTGCTACTAAACCTACGGAACGCATGCAAAAATGATTCGCAGGAGAGGTTAGACACCGCCTCTACATGGATCGCTCTAGTAACTGCACAGGTGAATAAGACTACATATAGTTTACTTACAGTACCCCCCTTCTCTTTTACTGGCAAGGCACCTGTGTAGTCAACCCCCGTTACCTGGAAAGGACTCACTTCCTGAACCCTAAACTCCGGCAATGGAGGGGCCTGTACACATGATGTACCTTGCAATCTCTTGCAGATGATACATCCCCTTAAGGCTTTCTTTACTGCCTGTCTAATCTTGGGGATCCACGATCTTTGCCTTATGTAATTTACAACATAACTAACACCACTATGGTTACACACTTTGTGGCAGTAATTACTAAGGAGAGTGGCTATACGATGTTTATTAGGGATAAGGATAGGGTACTTGGCGCTATCATGTAAAGCTGACAAGTGTAGCCTACCTCTACAGCGTATCATGCCTCCCTCCATATAGAGGCCTAACTGCTTCACTATATTGCTTGGTGTGCCCTGTCCTTTAGACAAATAGTGGTGTTCCTCAGAGTAAGCTTCTCTCTGAGCTACCTTAATCATGGCTGACTCTGCTGCTCTTAGTTCCGGCACCGTCAAGTATGCCGGTTTTGCCTGATAATTCCCTTGTGTCTTCTCTTTAAGAGTCTTAATAAACCTAAGGATCCATGCCATTACATGCCATGACTTCATATATGAGCCATACCGGTCCCAATTCAATATGGCAGTAGGGGCAACCGGTACCGGCAATGACAGGGTTCCTTCTTGACTCATGTTACAACCCACAGTGGTGTCCCCTCCTATTGAGCCCCCTATTGGGCCATGATCAGGCCATAGCATTTGGTGAGGTAGCCATGTGGGCCCTCCCCACCAAAGCGAAGAAGCAACTAAGGACACAGTCATATGAAATCCCTCTGGTAACTAGATCACTGGGGTTGTCCTCTGTGGACACATAACGAAAATGAGTGCCGGGGACTAATGACTTTATCTCATCAACTCTATTTTGAACATATATAGGCAAAATCTTTTTACTAGACAACCAGCATAGGGTTATCTGGCTGTCCGACCAGAGGTATGCATTCTCTATAATCAGCTCGTCCGCGTAGGCCTCACATATATAACATGCGAGACAAGCTGCGAGAAGAACAGCAGTCAACTCCATCTTAGGTATGGTGAGGGACTTAATAGGTGCCACCTTAGCTTTGGCCATTACTAACCTACTCACCTCATCACCAACCGCATAGGCCGCTACACCATATGCTACTGAGCTAGCATCACTAAATAGGTGCAGCGTAACCCTCTTAGAATTAGTGACCTGACGGGGAAACATGATACCTGTACTATCTATCATATCGTTATAAATACCCTGCCAGTTAGCTCTCATGTCATCTGGAATGGGGACATCCCACCCACACTCTAATCTCCACAAGTCCTGTACGAACCTCCGCGCCCGGATGGTTACCGGTAGCAACACTCCTAGAGGATCGAACACACTCGCGGTTAGACTTAGAGCCTCGCGTTTTGTAACCAATGCAGGGCTACTTCCGCGGCAATTAACCTGTAACATATCCTTATCAGTTAGCCACCCAACGCCAAGCACCCTAACCCCGTCTTGTTTGGCGGAAGCTATACCCTTCAGGTGCAACAGTTCCCGCAAATTCTCATTATTTGTGACCCACTCACGTAAAGACAGGTTAGCGCTGGAAAATATTCTACGGGCATCCCAACATTGTTGTTGCAAATCACTTACATCATCACCAGTCCCCTGCAAGTTATCAATATACAGCCCCCTTTTGAGCTTATTAACTACTTCACTGTTCTCCTGTATCATAGACAGGTGTTTTTGAATGGTAGCATTAAGGAGGAACTGGGAACAGGTGGCCCGAACAGAACTTCACGGAACCGGTAGACAATGGAAGGACTTGCAACATCCAAGGGATCAATGGGCCACAGAAACCTAGTAGCATCCCTATCCCTCTCACTCAACCCCACTATGAGAAATGCTTTCTCAATATCACTCACCCAGGCAAATTGATGGCATCTAAAGCGCAGAAGCACCTGGGTGAGGTCAGCCACTAGCGATGGACCTGTATGGAGACAGTCATTCAGACTGAACGCCTTCTCGTCCATCCTAGCCGAACAGTCAAACACTATCCGTACAGGCGTAGTAACACTATCCTTGGTAATACCATGGTGAGCTAAGTAGTGAATGGGATGACCAGCTTGATTCCTGTTTTCTACCCTTTCAATAAACCCCCTTTCTATCTGATTATCCAGAACCTTTGTATACTGTTGACAGTAGTTGGGATCTTTTATAAACTTACGCTGCAAGCCTCTCATTCTGCCCAGGGCTAACTTAAAGTTATCAGGTAATTTATCTATGTTATCTCTCCACGGCAGTTCCACTATATACTGTCCCTGTGCTTCGGAATACTGTACCGCTTCAGAAAATCTATTTAAGACTTTCTCCCCACCCTTACCAGTCTCATTAGGACTTATACCAATATGGTCCAAGTCCCATAGAGCTGTCAGATCCTTTAATTCTGGAGAATTCCTGCCAATATCTTCCTGTATCTCCACTAAAGGGTCTACTGCTAACTTAAGAACAGTGACTAACTCTACATGGTGATGGGCTGGTCTATCAGAGTGAGAACTGAGCGATCTCTGCCATACCCATAGCTTACTCTGACTGTTCCTTTTACTTATATATTTTCTAGATCTCAAGTGACGGCGTCTCGTCCGTGGATTGACCTCCCAATTTACCAAGATTGGAAGTCAAAGCGTCACATTTTTCCTTTGCCCCTCAACTTTCTCTTCATAATTGCTGAGGGGCACAGGGCCCTGGGTGGGGCTTTGGTTTCCCGGGCGTTTCCGCACCCTCCTCAGCTCCCCGCCATGGAGTGGCTTCGGTCACCCAGGCTTTATTGTGGTCGGCAGGGAGGGTTCTGTGGGGGCGCTCGGTTATGGCCTTGGCTTTGCTCGGGGCCTTGGGGCTGTTCGGCCAGGCAGCTTGGGGAACAACAACAACAACAACAACATGGGTCTCTTCTATATCTGACTGATAAGTGCCACTCAGTGCGTAACCGTAAATTGTGGGTAACATAACTATACTTCCTTCCCTGACATAGCCTGAATGTACAAAGTGGTAATAAAAGTCCGCCCCAATCAGTAACCCTATCATATCTCCATCAGTGATACCTGGATCTGCTAATTTGTAACCCAGAGCCTGGATAGCATTTACCTCCATCTCTAATCCTCTCCCTGGCTTGTATACTGGTAACTCCTCCACCACAACGGCTCTCAATTTACGCACCCTTCTTCTGTGATGATAGGTTAACTCTACTATTTCATACTCAGTACTACCAAGTGAGCCAGTAAATCCCTGGAGCCTTAGCTGTTCCTTACTGACCCTAACGTAATCAAGCTGCGATAAAGCAGAGCGCAAGATGAAGGTACGTTGCGAACATTGGTCCAACAAAGCTCTTACTTTACTGGTATGACCGTTTCTGTCGGTCAAGGGAATCTGAATGGTAGGCAACAACACTGCATTACGGCCCGAAGCCACAGCCATGGTCACTGTTGGTTCAGGGGCCGCTGGTTGTCCAGTTTGTTCAAGGCGTGGCGTCGGACACAAATAATTAAAATGTTTCTGTTGGCAGAATTGGCACGGCCTAATTTTAGGGTTAGTACACCCCTGGCTGCCATGTTCAGACGACAGGCACCTTGCTCTATTGGCCTTGGCAGGACTGTTCTTGTATTCTGCACACTTTGCCCTGTTATGTCCTGGGATATATAAACACTGGGCTCTTTCTATTGGACTAGGTATGCGGCAACAAGCAACAACGGAAAACGCTAGATCCAACCCTTATCTATAAACCCAGGCAACAAACCACCCTAAACCGTCAAGAGTCCTGCCTGGACAACGAGGTATCCTATGACTCGGTTACAGGGTGCACGCACTATAGACTGCTGATAGTCAAGCAGGCTATATAAAAGATCACACAATTAAGTTGACTTAAAGCTTCAAGAAAAAGATAGATAACGGAATTAAATTGCAGAAACAATTTAATAACAAACTAGAAGAAAGCACATTTAACGTTACGTTAATTAATACAACTAATCACCCCTGCGTGAAAGAAGGTGAAAGCAAACAGTCCTCAAAACATCGTACAGGTAGACAAGATGCGGGTTTCTAAACTGCATGCGGCTACCGTAGGATCTGATGCTTAGCAAAGAAAGTACGTTACGGATTTAGAGAACTCTTAACTCATAAGCAGGAATAAATACTAGTGATTGGACATACAGTGTATAATGGCATAGGTATAATTAAATAAAGGCAGCAACTCGCAACATAACCACATACAGGTGTGCTTCTCACTCTTAATCAGGCAAGCCTGCTCGGACAGAGCCTCTAAGCCACACCCTGACTCACAATGCTCACAAAAACGGTAAACTGTGGCACAATAACAAGCATACAGAGAAATAAACCCCTAGCTGTTAATCTGCCAGGTGGCAGAGGTCTAGCCGGAAGGATATAGGCTTCGGATACCCGGGCTGAGCCACCTGCTCTAGCCTAGGGACGTTCCCAGGTCTGTGCGCCAAATTACTCTTATTGAAAGGGTGCTCTCTTGAGAGACTCAGATCGCAAGTATCTGACTCTCTCCTGGCGACCCTAAAACAAAAGCAAGACGTGCTAGCGCAGTGCTGAGTGGACTAGGCAAGGGCCCTCACACAACACAACGCTAGACACACAGGCACACAGACAAGAAAATGCCCCCAGACTCCCACGGGTATCCTAGTGAAGTCGTGCGGGTCCACGGGACTCGCACCAGCAGACTACTTAAAGGATCGCAAAAAGCCCCTCCGGTCTAGCCCCTGCTAACCTGACACAAGAACACACTAGCAAGCATGAAACCACCAAATATGAGACAACAAAAAAGCTTCCTAGGTCTCATTAACAATTACATCCCTGCATAAGGCCCAAAATCCTATCTAGTTATCTGAGAGCTCGTCGTTAATACAATAATAGATATAAGGTCTATCAAGGGGATGGGATAATTAAATAGATTGGTGAAGTAGTGGAAAGAAGGTAAGAAAGAACGTTTCTAAGTGGGGTTGAGAGGGATAGATATCAAGGGAGTCCGAAGGGTACAAAGGAGTACAAAGGAAATCAAGCAACAACAGATCTAGTGACCCTTCTAGGTTGCTTGTCCTCCAAAACACTGAGGATCAAGTGTCCAAACAGTGGTTTAGAGTGGGTAAGGGAACATTGGAAAGGGAATTACTGCCCTGGAACTAATGTCCGTGGCAGGATTAGGAAGTTAGTAGGGGACAGATGGGTTAGTAACTGAGGGGGGGATAAAATAAAGTTATTCATTTACAAACGCAGTCAGTCGCGGGTTTGATGCGAGATATTTGTCTAGGCGGAGTTTAAATGAATCAACGGTGATGCAGTCTATAACGTTTCGGGGAAGCCCATTCCACAATTTGACAACTCGATTGAAGAAGAAATTCTTAGATTCGTGTGAGTTAAAAGATTTACCAATAATTTTGCAACCGTTTCCCCGCGTGTAATTAGATTGGTCGATAGTGAAGTACTTACTACAGTTCATATTGTCGATGCCTTTGATGATTTTGAACACTTGAATTAAGTCACCTCTTAATCTGCGCTGGGTTAAAGGAAATAGATTTAATTCTCTAAGACGCTCTTCGTATGGTTTGTTCTTTAGGCTAGGTATAATATTGGTAACTCTACGTTGAACTCGTTCTAGCTTGTTTATATCTTTTTGGTAATAAGGGCACCAGGATTGAACGCAGTATTCCAGAAGAGGGCGGACTAAGGAATTGTAAAGGGTTAGGATAACTTCTTTGGATTTATGCTCAAATGACCTGCCTATAAAGCCAATTATTTTGTTTGCCTTCTTAACAACTTCTGAACATTGTTGACTCGGTTTTAGGTTACTCGATATTGTTACTCCCAGATCGGTTTCTCTGTTTACATTCTTAAGCTGAGTGCCATTCATCGAATAGTTTGCTTTCTCATTTAGGTATCCGATATCTAGTACTTTACATTTATCTGCATTGAAACTCATTTGCCAAATTTGGGCCCAACATGACAATTTATCTAGATTGTGTTGCATATCGTCAACTTGTTCTTTTGAGAGTACGCTATTTGCAATTTTTGTATCGTCAGCAAATTTTGAGATTGTACAGGTGAGACCCTCATCTATGTCGTTGATGTAAATTAGAAAGAGAATTGGTCCTAGTACCGATCCCTGGGGTACCCCGCTACTTACATTGGTCCATTTAGATGCCTTACCGTTTATGACTACTCTTTGCTTTCTGTCGCTGAGCCAATTTTCTATCCATTTCAACACACCGTCTTGTATTCCATGCACTTTTAGTTTTAGCAGTAAACGTTTGTGGGGAACTTTGTCAAAGGCCTTTTGAAAATCAAGGTATATAATATCTACAGCTTTACTCTCATCGTAGAGGTTGAGGATATCGTGGAAGAAGTCTAAGAGGTTTGTTAAACAGGAACGTTTTTTACGAAAGCCGTGTTGAGTATCTTTAAGTATGTTATTTTCCTCTAAGTGATTTACGAGTCTGTCTCGTATGACCGTTTCTAGCATTTTACATACAACTGAGGTTAAGCTAATTGGACGATAGTTACTGGGTAGGGATTTGCTGCCTTTTTTGAATATCGGTGTTACGTTGGCTAGTTTCCACTGATCGGGCATAGTTCCAGACTGCAAGGATTTATTGAATAGTAATGTCAGTGGTTTGGAGAGCTCATCCTTAGCTTCCTTTAGAACTCTAGGCGAGATTGTATCAGGTCCAGGCGTTTTATTTACCTTGAGTTTATCTAAACAATTCAATTCTTCTCTCTCTGTAACGGTGATATTGCTTAGAACATCTGAATTATCAATCTGAATCGGCGATGGTGTAGGGATATCACTGAGGTCTTCTGTTGTAAAAACTGATGCAAAGAAGGTATTGAGGGCATTACTCATTTGTACTTCGTCTTTGGTGTATTCTCCATTTTCATCGACTAACGGTCCAACAGTTGAAGTAACTACTTTTTTCTTTCTGATATAACTATAGAATTCTTTCGGGTTTGTTTTACTTTGATTCGCAATATGTAACTCTAAGGTCTTTTTACTTTGCTTAATTAACTTTTTGGCTTTGCGTCGTAGCTCTACAAATTTCAGCCGTTCTTCGTCGTTTTGTGAGGATTTTAACACCTTACGAGCGGCCTATGCGGTTTATTTATGTGTACCGCACAGCGGGGTGTTTTTAGCCAAAATAGGGCTGTTTACGTGATCATTTTCATGCCTAAATAAGACCCAGAACGTAAAACAAGTACCTATCCCTGAAAGGGCATAAACAGAGCTTTCGAATGACATTGTATGATGGATAGTTTCTTGCAATAACCGTGCAACGCGAGTGCAAAAAGCAATTGCCACTCGAGTTATGTCGAGCGCCGCCACATAGTCCAGCTTTATTTAACTCGACTTATGTTGCTCGCCGCTAAATAAGGGTTAATCTATCATTAGCAAATTTTTTAGCAAGCAGGCAGTTTGAAATATCTTTATTCCACCATTTGGGCTTATTATTATGGCCTGGACGCCGTATTTTCGATGGTATGCAGTCTTGCACTGCTTTTAGGTAAGTGGCTTCGAATAACTTCCAAGATGTATTTATGTCGTTATTGTGAATTAAAAAGCTCCAGTCAGTTTCTTTAAACATAGCTCTAAGTTTATGGAAGTTTGCTTTCTTGAAATTAGGGACTTTTTCGATGCTACTATTTGGTTCGTTACTAGTAAACTTTAAAGTGAAAGTTATCGTACGATGGTCGCTGTTACTGAATTCATCACCAACATTCAAATTCTCTATTAATTCTTCTTTTGTTGCAAGTACAATGTCAAGAACGTTATTACCACGGGTTGGCGTTCGAACAAATTGATAAAGCGAACTCTCTTGCAAGTTCGTATACAAGTCATGTCCGGAGTGTGAAGTAAGAGTATCGCCCCACTTGGTCACAGGTAAATTAAAGTCGCCAAAAATTACGGTATCTTGTGAGTTACTTACATCTGCAATTTGTTCGTAAATTTCTCGGTCAGTTTGCACTGATTGAGCTGGAGGTCTGTATATTAATGCAAGTATTATTTTTGTACCTTTATTATTCTTTATTAGCACAAAAGATGCGTCGACGTTCACAATTTGAGGTTTTAACAAGAGGGTAGGGTTAAGACTTTCTTTGATATAAAGTAAAACGCCACCTCCATTTCGATTTATTCGGCTTTTCTCAAACATTACATAACCGGGAAGTGAATACTCTGCTAAAAAGTCTCTATCTTCTGTATTGAGCCAAGATTCTGTTATGCCAATCACATCATAATTTTCTGTAAACACTAGCTCCTCTAAATCTGAAAATGTATTGCGTATGCTACGAGCGTTTGCATAGAACACCTTTAAATTTGTTATTTTAGAACTCACGGAACGCTCTTTAATAATATTTTTGGTTCTTGTCGGATCTACATTTATGTTCATGGCTGTCCTCGGTCCTCGCTGTCTTCGGTCCTTATCGCTGGTGGTCCTCGGTTGCCTCTGTTTTTTCTTGGCGTTGGATGATTTATGTCACTGCTGCTTCTTCTCGGATGGCGTTTTTTGATCCATGGCTGCGGACTGCTTCGTGTAGGAGACGACCCATGCGTGCTGAACCCACAGGGTTTAGATGAGTGCCATCCTTGCGGAACAGAGTAGGCTGGTTGTAGAAGTTGTCCCAGAGGTTGATGAATTCAACTTCTTCCCTCAGACACAAATATTTTAGTCGGCTATTTGTGCTGAAGGCCTTGTCGTAGAATTTGTTAGGTGCGTCGATCTTGGGGAGAATGCCTGAGATGATGATATTCCTTGACTTGTTTTTGTAGTGCTGGATCATATTGCGATATTTCTCCATCAACTCTTCGGATCTGGTGTGCATGACGTCATTTGAACCAGCATGGATGACAAAAAGGGTATTTTCATTTGCATCCTTTGTGGTATCTTCGAAGGCTTCCACAATGTCGTCCAGTCCAGCTCCTGGGATGCAAAATCTTTTTCGTTGATTTGGGACTCTGTCGCAGAACTCTTCGACCTGTCCTCGTAGGATGGAATCCCCAACAAGCCTGGTCTCCTCTGGTTCGTCTTCCATCTCTACCAATATCTCAAATCTGTTTGACATTGTGACTGGTAGATGAGACCTTTTCTGCGTTGGCCGTGCACCGTTCCTCACTGGTGTAAATCCGGAAACCTGTGGTGGCGGGACTCTACGTACAGGTCGGGGAGAGGAGTGGTTAGAACGGGGGCGAGGGGTTGGTACTGTTCGTGCTAGCAGGCTTCTTGCATGAGGAGTGGGGGAGAGACTAAGGTGAACAGGGCGGCTGTCCTGGTTTGATGTCGGCTCAGGTTCGTCAGAAGCATCTGCTGCAGTGTCTACTGCAGGTGTTGGATTGTTGGCAGATGACGTTGGGGCGGTGGTGGATGCTGGAGTTGAAACAATTGGAGTTAGTGATACTCCAACGTTGAATGTTACAAACTCTTGGAGTGATTCCAGCTTCCTGGTGAGGGCGTTGATCTTGTTGTGGGCTTCATCCAATTTTGCTGTCAAATCCTCTCGTTGCTGGCAGAGTCGGCAGACTTGTGGATCGACAGGAGCAAACATCGAAGCACCAAACCTACCGGCGCAGTTCGTACAGGCACGAGGCATGGTGACGATCACTTTCTTCAGATCACTTCACTCACTTAAAAACACTTAACTCACTTTATAAACACTAAACTCACTTTAAAAACACTTCACTCCCTTCAGGTCGCTTCACTTACTTAAATAGGCCTAACCGAAAACAAAAATGTTGAAATACACACAAATAGGTTATCAGCGGTGATAGCCTAACCGAAAATTAAAACAAAACTAAATTAAATTTGAATACGCAGTGATAGCCGAACCGAAAACAATTTTATGTTTATTTAAACAGAAATAGGCCACCAGGGTTATAGCCTATCCTAACCGGAAACAAAAATTATGAAATACCGGTAAGCAGAAATAGGCCACCAGCGGTGATAGCCTAACTGAAAATTTAAAAATTGAAGTATGCAGAAATAGGCCACCAGGGATGATAGCCTAGACTAACCGAAAACAAAAATAACTGAAAACAAAAATTATGAAATACCGGTACGCAGAAATAGGCCACCAGCGGTGATAGCCTAGACTAACCGAAAACAAAAATAACCGTAAACAAAAAATTATGAAATACCGGTACGCAGAAATAGGCCACCAGCGGTGATAGCCTAACTGAAAATTTAAAAATTGAAGTACGCAGAAATAGGCCACCAGGGATGATAGCCTAGACTAACCGAAAACAAAAATAACCGAAAACAAAAATTATGAAATACCGGTACGCAGAAATAGGCCACCAGCGGTGATAGCCTAACTGAAAATTTAAAAATTGAAGTACCATACGCAGAAATAGGCCACCAGGGATGATAGCCTAGACTAACCAAAAACAAAAATAACCAAAAACAAAAAAGTATGAAATATGCAGAAGTAGGCTACCAGGGGTGATAACCTACCTAAAAAAAGCAAAACAAATATATATATATATAATAGAATATGTAACTAAATATACAATTCACCAAATAGAGATTATATAAAAATAAAGTGTAACTGCACACAAGGGGTTAATATACTGTATCAACAGATGGCGCTGGTGTCACTGTAGGCTAGTCAAGCAGGATTATATTTAGATAAACAAAGTTATCAGTCAAAGGTTACTACAAGATCATGCAAGCAACAACTAAAATTACAGATATATATAGCTACAGTAGGATACTGAATACGATAACTACTAGAGTTAATAAGAAAATACAAAGCTAGATCGACTAGACGTGCGTCGTCTGCTACAAGCTAGGATAACAAATGTAAACAACAATGTTTATCAGTCAGAAAAGCAATAAAATAACATGCACGGCAACTACAGAACTATGTGGAGGTTAAACAAGCACTTAACTACTGTTCATGCAATGAATAAAGGGAATTGGGATATGAAATACTCAAATTAGGATCAAGTTTTCTCAGTGGCGATGCGGAGCTGTTGTCGGTGCTAAAGCCGGCGGGTGAAAGACAATGAGGTGAACTCTGAGTCTTGAATCTGTCTGGACCCCACCCTAGGCATGCAGAATACATCCCAGGCCTGGCAACACTCAACACTGTTGCCTGGTCAAAATCCTCTACCCCGTGCGTGAGTCGAAACTAAGCCTAACGTTGCAATCAAATGCATTTGGCAGCGCTTCAGGCTCATCCCAAGCTGGTCTCTCCGCACGAAGCAACGTCCCAAGCCGGTCTCTCTCTCCCGCTCGTCTCTTCCCGCTCTCACTAGACTTACATCTTATATATTATAATGAAACAATCAACTATCGAGAATAAAATATACTAAGATGCGTTGGTTAAGAATAAGGGCAGCTTCAAGCTGTGAAACAACATAAGAATATCCCAGACATTAGTTACATTGTCGTAGGATATATACTAAGGGAAAGCCTGCCGGCCGGCTGCCACCAGCCGGTTTCTAAATGGCTGGGCAGCCGACGCGCGCGCGCATGCCCGCACGTGGTTACTATGCAGAAGCGTCACACCTCCCCCAAGATATAAGACCCTTGACTAAGTTCTTCATATCTAACAGAAAGCTTCTCATAGTACCACACACTGTTGCGACACAAGGCACTATATAAAAAAAAAATAAAGACTGTTGCGCTCCACCGAGCAAGTTCAACTAACTCAGCGACAATAAGCGAAAACATTCAACTTAGATACTGCTACAACATCTTATACAAAATTCTACACGTTATAAAAATAAAGAGTTTTTATAAGGTTTTTGCTTTTTTAATTTGTTTTTTTCGGCTGAACTACAGTGACAGCCTATTTTCCTCCACACTCAACCCTCAATCCTGTGGCAGTCTAGCCAACATCATCCACCCTTGATAGACAATCCGCTATCACGTTATCAGAACCGGCAATATGGCGTATGTCCATATTATACTCCTGAAGCATGAGTGACCACCTGGTCAGCCTCATATTCCGGTTATGAAACTGATTAAAGAATTTCAGAGGGTGATGATCGTTATAAACCACTACGACTGGTCCGCAAAGCAGGAACATACTACATCGAAGTGCCTGAGCGCCAGCGCTATCGCCAGGAGTTCTTTTTCAATTACAGAGTAATTCCTTTGTGCACTATTGAATTTTTTACTGTAAAAACTCACTGGATGTTCGATACCTTCATCATCTGTCTGTAACAAGACAGCCCCAGCCCCTACGCCACTGGCATCAGTCGCCAGCTGAAAAGGTCGGCTGAAGTCCGGGGCCCTGAGTATGGGGTGGGTACATAACAGGTGTTTCACCAAGGAAAACGCCTCTGCACACTCAGACCACCCGAACTTCTTGTCCTTAGATAATAAGTCAGTTAAAGGTGCAAGTACAGTCGAATAGCCTTTGATGAAGCGACGATAATAGCCTTATCTTACCTAGATACCGCATGATTTGTTTCTTAGTCGTAGGCTTGGGAAACTGATCGATGGCTTTGATCTTTGTCTGTGGAGGGCACACCTGACCCATCCCCACCTCGAACCCCAGGTACAAAACTGTGGCTTTGACAAAATCGCACTTACCCAGGTTTACCACCAAACCTGCTTCATTCAGTTTATTAAAAAGCTGTCCGATGTGAGCACAGTGACTGTTAAAATCCTCGTCGTATATTATGACATCATCTAGGTAACACCGTACAGTTGGGAATGTCGGCTACAATGTCGTTCATTAATTTCTGAAACGTTGCAGGGGCATTTTTCAGCCCGTATGGCATAACATGGCAACGATATGTGGCACCGTCCACCACAAACCCACACACCTCTCTGCTCGCTCAGACAAGGGCACTTGCCAATATCCCTTAAGGTCTGCTGGCAGACTCTTAAGAGTTCCCCCGGCGCACTGCTGGGAGACTCTTAAGAGTCAGAGAGAAAAAAAAAATCAACTTTTGATCGAAATTTTTTTTTTTTTTTTTTTTTTTTTTTTGGCCCCTGGGCCATGCAAAATCTCAGTCCTCTACCTCCCCTCCTTCCCCACTTTCCTCCTCTCCTTCATTTACACCTATTTTCCCTGTTATTCCCTTATTCTGAGGTATATTTTCGTGCTAACATTAGAAATCCGATTGGAGGTTGTCATCACTGATAGCAAGCGAGTGCAAGAGAGAGAGAGAGAGTAGCGATCCGACTGTGTCTCAGTGCCTTGGGAAATTGGCGGGATTTGCCTCACCCTACATTATACAACTCGCGGGCTATATCTCCGATTTTGACCATCCAAACGCTGTTTTCACTCGTTTTATTGTTGTTTCAGGTTAATACCTTTATAATCAACCCATAATAGGCGCATATGGATAAGTATTAATGCTATTAAGGCACAATGAATATTTAGTGGCGGAAACACCTCAAATACGTCCGCCACATGGGTGACGTTTCCCCAATTACCCCCATGCCAACATTCAGCGGTTACCAAGGTTCTATCTTAGTGAGGAACTTGGCTTTTCCTACTTTATCCACACTGTCGTCCAGAACGAGGGAGAGGGTAGGCATTTGTGGGGGTTAAACCATGCAACCTGCGGAAATCTATACAAAACCGCACCGTGCCATCTGGTTTGGGCCTGCATTGTGACTGGGGAAAAAAAAAAAAAGGTCCCCCTTACTGCACCCTCCATAAATCAGCCCACGTTTCAGCATATAATCCAGCTCTTCCCTAAGTGCGTGGGGTACTTTAATAGGGGGAACACGGTATGGCACTGATTTAACGGGCGGGTGGTCCCCCAACATCGACATCGTGCACCGCTTGAGTAGTGAGGCCAGGATGCTCCGTGAAAACAGCTGGTTTTTGATCAAACAAGTGCTGCACAGCTACACGTTGGTTGCTGAGGCAGGTGCAATATATCAACTTGTGAGCCACTTGTCTAGAATCCCCCGCCCACTGATTCCGCGAAAAACATGACAAGCCCAATTATCCTCCCCCGCATCTTTTGAACTGTCCCTCCCTCCTTCGTCCACCACGATCGCTGCCGATCAACACCGGGACAGTGAGAGTCTCGGAGGTTCGGCCTCACATACTCCTTTTCAATCAGATTTACATGGGCAAAGTTGGTTCTTTTTTCCTTATGATCATGAGTAGCTACTAAATAGTCTAGATCAGTAAACCTTCCTTACAACCCCGATACGGACCAGAATACTTGGCAATCAAGGGGTGTCCCACCAGAGGCATTAGTATCAGTCCCTCACTGATCTACTGCAAACTCCCTCAGCTTTCACCTTCTGGTCGTATCTGTCCTTCATCTGAGCTTGTGAACTCTTAAGTTTTCCGACCTGCTACCGTCCCCAGGGCTCTTTAGCATTCGTCTCACGGCTTTCAACAACAGATACTTTAGAAGCGAGTATGGCTTTGTGACTCCCCTCCCAAGATCTCTCCCTTGACTATGTTGAGGGGCCCCCTGACCCTGTTTCCAAAAACCAACTTCTTCGGGCTAAATCCCAAAGACTGTCACCGCCAGTTACTTCTCTTATACTTCTCCTCGCAGCAAATACAACGTATGGGAAGCCTAGATCCCAGTCCTTCCCATTTTTCCATGCAATAACACCGCAACATACTCTTGAGAGTCGAGTGCCACCTTTCCCAAACTCCCCTGACTCTCGGGATGGTAGTCAGATGAACACCACATACACTATTCCCATGGTTTTGCTGCATTTCCCTGCTTAAACATGCAGAAGTTAAATTGGATCCCTGATCAGACTGGATTCTCCTGAGGGTAGCCATAACCGAGAGAAATATACAAGTAGGTTTTTGACAAACAGTCTTAAGCCATCCCGTTTCGCATTGGGGGTAAGCATCTGGATACCGTGGTTGCTACAGACCATTACAGTTAGTAAAAATTTATTGCCGGCACTAGTTGTGGGGCAAAGGCCACCCTAATCTATAACTCCTTTGCTGAAGGGCGGCCCAATGACAGGGATGGGTTTTAACGGGGCTCTCGGGATGACCTGATTTGGGTTTCCCAAACTTGAACAAGTGGTGACACTGTGACACCCCTGACTCGACCCTCGCCTTTAACCCAGGCCACCTGAAAAGCTTGCTCAGAGCCTCCTCCGTCTTACGTGCCCCCAGGTGCCCTGCCCAAAGGCACATCATGAGCTAATCTCATATCTACCACCTCACGGCAGGCACCCTCTGTACGACTAACTGGTCCACTAATCCTGACCCGACAATCCCACTTTTTTTCTTGGGATACCTGATGTACTCCGATACAAGATCCCTCTTCTGACCAATAAAAATCACCAGGCTGCGCATCCCCATCGCTTCTCCAGTTCGACAGCACCAGTACCAACACGCCCTGACTTCAGGCTCTTCCAGCTGCAAGGAACATATATCAGCCATCATGTGCGCGATTATCCAAGTTCATCTTAACTAATTTATTTCCACCCTCCAATGTCCCGCTGATCCATCCTTTCCACAACGCTGCGCATAACGATGCTGTCGCAGAGTCTCGTCCTGCCCTGCACCTGCACTAGCGGTGACAGGCCCCGGGGCCTCTCCAGACTCTAACATATTGCCAATCATGAGTCACCAAGAAACACTGCCGGCTTCAAAAACTCTCCAATTGACCAACACTTCCCTTTTTCCCTTGTGACCTTGCCTCCGCGGTTTGATAGCCTGAGGTGGTGGCTTCAAGGCGCCGGATGCCTGATAAACGCGTCACAACACACGCCATGGTTTGTACGCTACACTTCTCAACCCACTCCTGTGTCCTCCCCTACTAACGTCGGCCGCCTTTCGCGGCAACGACCAAGGGTTGGAAACCTTAGAAGCAGGCACCGCAAAGTCGTTTGCCTGATGAGAGGGGGTCGACGCCCCAAACAAGGCACGTTCTCTACAATTCCTACATCCAGGCTCCTTCGCCACACCACCCACCTCCAGCTCCATCCGCACCAGGGGGTATGACTTCGTAGCATTGATCCCCTGAACTTACCACCGACCCGAGCATCGTTAATCGGTCTACCAGTAAAGTTCTTTAACAAGGTCTGAGAAGCCCCGTAATCACGCAATAGCTTAACTCCTCGCCTTTCGCCCCGCCCACCTCACAAAACCATGCCCTCTATGACCCCGCAAAGACGTCGCGGACAGGTTTCGAGCCTTCCGTACCTCTTGAACACAGGCTGTGTCACACACTCTGTCGCACTACCCTTGGCAAACTCAGAAGATATAGGCGACACCCCTATGCTGCGGGACCATGACACAACCTTGTTTGGTGGCTTTTTCGGATAAGCTTTTGCAAAGTGACCCTCCTTGTGACATGCGAAGCACTCTTTTCTCTTTTGTTTCCCTTGGGAGTGGGAGGTTGACCATTAGACTTCTGATACGGGACGGTATTTGGTTTAGGTTCCAGTTACTATTGTCAGTGCTAGATGGTTTTTGTGTATTATATGTGTATCCAAATTCTTGGGAGGGGGAGGGTTACGATCCTTTGCACCCGATCTCACTCCTAGCTGCTGCTTCGCACCCTCGAATTAAGGACAGTCTGAGGTCAGCCCTTTCTGCTGCCTCCTGGATAGTTCTAGGATTTTTTTCCTTTACATATTTAATGTTAAGTCCCCGCCTGTGCACTTAAAGAACTGCTCCAAGAGACCCAGCTCACTCAACTCCTCAAAAGTAGCTGCCCTCTCAGACAACGCAGCCAATGTCGTAGTGCATCAGACAAGTCCCGGGCGTGTTCTAGGAAGGCCTATCCTTGCCCTTAGTAACACCCCGAAACTTCAAGCGGTAAGTTTCTGGTATGTAACTCATAGGCCCGTAGCACAGCCTTCTTTTACTCATCATAAACTACACAGGACTCCATAAAGGTAGTGCATCAGACGCTTTTAGCCCCTTTTCTAGGAGTCTTGATGAAACTAATGCTACCCATTTTTCCTGAGGCCACTGGTGTCCCTGACACTTCTTCTCAAATCGCATAAAAAACTCAGCCACACCTAATTCATCGAACACAGGAACTAGTTTTAAGCCTGTGCCGACAATGATTGGGTCCCGATGTCTTTTACCTCCCCCAATATTTCCGCCTGTTACTTCCCACTCGAGATCTCTCTCCATCTCCCTGTCAGCCCGATACCTATAGACTCTGCCTGCGTTTCAGCCTTTTTCGTAT
>CM064550.1:24874257-25001013 GCA_032716605.1 Paralithodes platypus
TGGAGTTCCTGTGTTAAACAGTATCCTGCCCTAGAAGAGGGGTACGGAAGGAATGGTCCTCCAGGGCTATTGGTGTAAATCCCGGCTGTAGAAGTATTGTAAGGCAAAGGTACTAATTCCATTCCTGGATCAATGGTCCGCGGTCTTTTTAAGGGTAAGGATGAGCTGTTTGCCCAGGAATGGAGTAACTCTCTCTCGACTAGGATTGTTCGACCTTGGCCAGCTCACTCGACAAGATTGTATGCGGGGTGTCGTTAAAAAAACCTGGGTGATTTAAGTACAATACCTCTCCATATGGATCAGGTACTTCATGTGACAAACCAGTGAGTAAAATAGAAATAATCATTCAAGATAGTGCGGATATAGTGATGTGAAAATAATAGTAGTATCGATAACACTACACATGTAACTGATATTAAAGATGTAATACTGAGAGAGTAGAATTTTCCGTCTAGAGCTAGTAGTTCAACAGGACATAATAAGTTAGCTAAACACAATCAACCATTAGTTGCAAATAAAAGTAATAGGTTGAGGGTACTTATACAAATTGTAAAGTTTATGTAACAAAATGAACGAACTTAGAGCACTCGTTAGCGTACAGAAAATATAGACAGTATAGCGGCTAACTGAAACGTGTATTAATACAGAATCTAGGCATTTTTTAGCAGAATTTGATATTCCAGGATATAGTTTTTTGGTTTAAAAATATGACCGAACAATTAGGATGGCGGGGGGTATAGCAGTGTTTGTCAGGAAGTTCATTAAAAAGCTGTATTAAATCAGGAATTAGACTAAACTATGATAATGAACGTGTTTGGGTAGAGGTTAAGCGAAGGTAGTGAGACCATAGTTATTTGGAGTTATATATATACCGCCTCATATTAGTAGAAATGGCGGAAAATCGTTATGGGAGGAAATTAAACTAGCCTCCAGGTTTAGCAATGTGTGCATTAATGGGGATTTTAATTTTCCGAACATTGATTGGCAGCCAACAAGATAGGCGACTCTCCGATTCAGTAGAGTTTAATAGAGGTAGTACAACTATAGTTTTTTGTATTTCCAATTCATAGATACGGCGCTCGCCGTAGAGGTATTAATATTCTTGAATTTAGTTTTCAGTAACAGATGAACATATGATAAATAATGTAGAGATTGGTGAACCACCTAGGAAATAGCGATCATAAATCGTTTATTTTAATATACAATGGACAGGGAATGCTACAGAGAATCCTACACTTATCCCAGATTTCCGAAAAGCCGACTTACTGGTGGGCTAAGAAGAGACTCGGGATGGACCCTATTGTTAAGCGATTAAGTCAGGATATGCCAAGAGTTTAAACTTGCCACCGTACATATAACCAGTTTATTGCTTCACTCCACAATGCTCAACACTATCTCCCTAAAAGAAGATTTAGATCGACGCAGAACCAACCAAATTGGATGATTTAATAAGCTAAGTAGATCGATATAGGAAAAAATAAAGGAATATATCGAAAAATAAAGAAAGGTGAAACTCATTTAACCTATACTATCCGACTCTATCATACAGGTCAAAAAGGAAATCGAGAAAGCCAAAAGAAATTATGAAATAAGGATATCCAGCGACTCAAAAAATAACCCTCAAGCTTATTACCAACTATATAAATCTAAAGTTAGCGATGTAATAGGCCCCCTAAAAACTTCAATAGTAGAAACTAACAGAAAATTGTTTAGAAATGTGCAGTACATTGAATAGTCAGTTTCTTTCCGTTTTCCACTAATTGAAGTGTATTTTGGGCAACCAGCTTCCATAAGTCTATATTGTATACTAGTGATAGTATAGAAAATATGTTAAGTACAGTTAGTATAAGTAGATTAGTGTGCTTAAAAGGAAATTGACAGCCTGACACCTCAAAGACTCGCCTCTTGTCCTGACGAGGATAATCATGCTAGATATATTTTAAAAGAATGCCGAGATGAGTTAAGTAGTCCATAAGCATTTATATTTAACAAGTCATTAGAAACAGGTTTAGTTTCCAGAAGCTTGGAAGCTTGCAAATGTAGTTCCGATCTTTCAAAAAAGGTGATACATCGATAGCCTTCCATTACCGTCCCATTAGTCCTCACAGCAATCATAGGAACGTTGCTAGATGCCTATTCTTGTATAGGAAAATTAGAATCCACTTAGTAAAATTTAACGTTAATAAACTTTCTTCTCAGCATGGGATTCACTCAGTGAACGTTCGTGCCTTACTAATTTGCTTACGTTATTCCTCAGAGGTATATGAAGCATTATATAGTGACAAGTCATCTGATATTATTATATATTAGATGTCAGTAAAGCTTTCGACAGAGTCCCTCATGAGAGATTGATCCCGAGAAAGGTTGAGGCACATGGAATCGGAGGGACGTTGTTGGGATGTATTTAGGTCAGGGCTAATATGGTAGGAAACAGAGATTCCGCATAAATGGTACCAAGTCAGAGTGGGGAGCAGTCAAAAGTGGTGTCCCCCAGGGATCGGTATTAGGTCCCACTGGTTGTTTCTTATATACATAAATGAACCTAGATTTAGTTATAACTAATAGGATAAAGTGTAAATTCGCAGACGATACTAACATGGGTGATACAATTGATTCAGATAGCGATATCGAGTGCCTCCAAAGGGATCTAGATACCTTACATGAATGGTCAGTAAATTGGCAGATGAAGTTTAACATTCGACAAATGCAAGGTATTAAAGATAGGGAAGATGCCAACCAAATGTTAAATATACACTAGCTAATTTAGAATTAGAAAATTCCGACTGCGATAAAGATCTAGGTTGTGTTTGTTAGCAATGATTTGAAGTGCCTAGAAAACAGTGTAGAAGCGTTCGTAATAAGGCAAACAGGATTCTCGTGTTCATCTCTAGGAGTGGTGAGTAACAGAACTGCTTAGACGTTATCCTTAAAACTTTTACTTGCCATTAGTGAGACTCCATATGGATTATGCTGGCCAATTTAGGTTCCCTTATTACAGAATGAACTTAGATTCGTCGGAGAGAAGTCAGCGTAGAATTACCAAAATGATCCATACTATTAGAAATCTTATTCCGTATGAAGAATGGTTGAAGAAAATTAGGTTTACATTTCGTTAGAGAGACGCAGAGTTAGAGGGGATATGATAGTGGTGTTCAAGTGGGTATAAGTGGGATAGTGTACCAAGTGGACAATGAACAAATAGTACTAAAGCTCAGTGATAGCGAAAGAACTCGTACCAATGGTTTGGGGGGGGGTGGTGGGGGGGGTGGGGGAGGCAGGGTGGAGCTAAATTTCGTTTCAGAAAAGATATAGCCAAATATTGGTTTGGTAAACAGAGTTGTAGGATGGGTGGAATAGGCTACCACTTGATATAGTGGTATCAAGAACGATAGGGAGGCTTTTAGAAAAAATTGGATACAGCATATGGACTCGAAGGGTTGGGTGTGAAGGTTATCAGCCTGGTTTGGGCCAATCAGCGCTCTGCAGACCCCGTACTCCTGCGTTAATCTCTAACCGGTTTGGTACGATGATCCTCAGCGGTATTAGAGTGTTGAGCCTATACTTGGGCTTTGTGTTGGGTTTGTTTGGGACAAGGGAGTCCGCCTTGCTTAGACCAACTCGGCTTTCTGGGCGCGTCCCATTTTCTTATGTGCTTATATGGCAGAGACTTATATTGCTATTGATATTTAACAAAATAGCTGTATTAATCTAGCGTTATGAGTTTCATATTGGTAGAACCCATGACCAGAAAATCGAATATATTAGTCCCATTAGTCATAACCGGAGGTTAAAATAACAATTTATAGTTTTGGCCCAAAGATACCTCTGTTTATATAAGTTTATTATGAAATATAATTTAGTATTAATGGTAAGTAGGCTACCTACTGTTGTGTTTATAAGAGCTAATTGTAGTAAATAGTAAATGTGGCAAGGATGTAGTACGACAATGAGAAGCGATGGACATTGTAAGGTTATTTGAAAGAAGGAAGTACGATGTGCTTGCACTGTAATGAAACAAAGATGAATAGGAGAGGGAAAAGTGGATTTTGGAAACGTGATAGGTCCTAAAGTCTGGAGTAGATGAGGGAAGTCAGGGGGACAGAAGCAGTGGCTATTAGTGTGAATGAGGAGTTTAGAAGAGTTTATAAAAGAGTGGAAAAGAGGTTTCATCAAGGCTAAATGTGGGTGCGAATGCGGTTTAAGGGTGGAAAGGTTGGTTTTTGTAAGTGCTTAAGTGGACCAGGAAGTGAAATAGAGTTAGACACGAGGGTAGAGGGTTTTTCTGGGAGGATTTGATATATTGTCCTACCAGGGTTGGATGAAAATGAAAATGTTATCGTTGTTTAGTGGCCCTAAATGCTAGTGTAAGTAAATGAGCCTGTTGAGGGAGTTATCGGTAGTTTTGGGTGTGGATGAGAGGTAAACGAGAGTGGAGAAAATGACTGGAAAAATGTATGTGAATAGTGCAGATTGAAGTGTAGGTAATACATTCTTCAAAAAAAGCGCGTATCCATAGGTACACCTGGCATAGAATTGTGAGGGGAGAGATATGTAGAGAGGGCATTGATGGATTATGTTGCTGTTTTTCCACGGTGCCAAGGGAAAGATTGTGTAGACTGCTAGGATGTGAATGTGTTGAGAGGTATGTCGGATCATTGTATGTAATAAAAGTTAGTGATTTAGAGACGAGTGCAAAAGAGACTGGAGTACAAGGAAAGCCTAAACGAAAAGTGATTGCAATTGAGAGAGATGTTTGGAAGATAGAGAAGTAGAGGTTGAATGGCAACAGTTTAAGGAAGGAGTGAAAGCAAGTTCAGAGGTATTATGCGGCAAACGGAAACTAGGAGGCAGAGGTATCAGGAAGGGAATCAAGTGGTGGAATGATACAGGTGAGAAAGGCAGTTGAGGAGAAGAGGCAGTGTTTTGAGAGGGTTTTGTCATGATGGTATTGTTTAGGTATGTGAGAGGTTACAAGGAGAAAAGGAGAGAGGGCAAACTGAGAATTAGAGTAGCGAAAAAAGCTGCAACCAAAAGGTATGGGTCAAAGGTTGAGTGAGAATTTTGAAGAACGAAAGAAAATGTTCTGGAAGGACGGTAAATGAGAGTAAGAACAGGATACAAAAGAGGGAAGTTCAGTGAAAGATGTCAATGGAGAATTACTAGTGGAACCAGTTTAAGTGAAGAAAAGATATGCTGAGTATTTTTAATCGTTGCTAAGTGCACAGAGGATGGAAGAGAAGCAGTAGTTGAATGGAGATAAGTTACCCATGCAGGCCACCCCGTTGGCAGGCAATGACTGACAAAGGATTGAAGGAAATGAGGTGAAAGAAGCAGTGAACCATGTAAGAGCGGGAAAAGCCTAAGGTTTGGATGGTATTGCTGTGGAGTGTAAGTAGGGGGCAAACACGCCAGAACAGCAGATGCCAGAACAGCAGATGCCATAAACAGCAGATGGCCAAAACAGCAGTATGCCAAAACAGCCGATGCACCGAACATATCCGAATTCAGAACAGAAGAGGCCAGAACAGCCGATGCCAAAACAGCCGATGCCAAAACAGCCGATGGGCCAAAACAGCCTTGGCATTGCCTTAAATGTCAATGCCCACCCCGTCTTGTACCCTAACATCGTGACGGCAACCTAATTAAGTCCTACGCGCTTTAACCTGCCCAACCTAATTTAGAACGATCCACTCTATTGTTGCTTGATTTCCCCCTTTGTACTCCTTTTGTTGCTTGATTTCCGTTTTACTCCCCGTGGCCCTTATAAAAACACGACTTACGCCCCATAAGTTTGTCTGATGGGTATATCGGAGTAAGCCTACCGCGTGGGTACAGGACTCTCTCATCTCTCTCTTACTCCATAAAAACACGCCATACCCGGATAAAAACAAAGTCTATTAACCCGGGTGGCATATTTCCGAAGGGTCGAGACTAGTACTATATCCTATGGGACATTAGGACCAATCAGAGGCCGCAGTGGCAGTTACGAACACCCACAATGGGAGGAGCCATTCCTGTCTGTCACCTCTCTCTCTCTCTCTGGGTGAGGAGCCTGCCTGCCTCTCTTTGGTTTCTCCTCTCTCTCTCTGTTAAATAGAAGAAGTAAGTCACCTAGTATAACAAGTTTTTTCAAATATTTAACTACATTAAGGATACCTTATGATTGTTCTATGTTATGGTTATGAGTAAATAAGAGTAAGCCTACGGTAGTACGCGTATTGCCCAACCATGGACAGAAAATTCCTTGACAATTTTAGAAGGCACAATATTATTTCACTGGCGAACTATATTGATTCCTGTGACACTTAAGCAGGTTCACCTGTGGCTGATAATTTCAAGAATGAACGTAAGGTCAACTCATATATTTACAGGTTTATATAGTACAGTAGATAACATACGCTATACATTACTTTCGTTTAAATGTCATTAACACATTAACATTATCAGATAGTACAAAATATATTAATCCTCAAATGTTATGAAATAGTTAATGGGTAAGGAAGTGCATAAGGTAGATCCAAAGGCTAATTAGTAGACTATATCAATTACTACGATACCGTTTTTTAGTGCGTTGGGCCTAGGCCTCATGGGCTACTTTAGGCCTTATAATTAGTGTTGGGTGTGAAGGGGATCTGCCTTGTTATTGTCCAATCGACTTTCTATATAGACCCATTTTCTTTTCTTTGTAATTCTTATGTATGACAGCTATTTCGATATTTTGCTAAATATTAACTTTTATTGTAGTCGATATGTTATGATGTTATAATTTTAATGAATATTTATATAAAGTACCGTGGTGGTTAGGGCTACTTGAACACCTCCTTAACCCCATTATACCCGCTGGCGGTATCAACTATTGTACCGCCCTTGGTACTTTAAGCCAATACTATACATGATCATTTTTTGAATAAAGCACAAACTGTTACGAAATAATCCTGATCAAGGACACTGGGAACACCACAAATAATGATTTTAAAAGTACAAAAAACAATGATTTCCACTACAGCCTGTTCTCTAATCTTAACGATTGTTATCGTGAAAGGCGCGCTGAACCTAAATGAAACCCTACGATATGAAGTTAGACATTTGGCATAAAGGTTACACTCGCCCTGGAAGAGTTGGACTGTGAGTTCCAGATGTACGATGAGATATAATTGTGAATTGTGTTATTCCCTTCATATCAATCTATCACTTTCTCTCCTATCATTGATCTTTACTTATTCCCTTAGTCTATGTCTCGATTCAGCCACCCCCAGCTATGGGGTATGTGCCTGAGTGTACTACATACATACTGTCCATACATCCGACCTACAGACATACATCTGTAGGCCTACATACATAATAATTAGGGAAGGAGATCCATTACATATGCGGAAGGAGAGATTGAAATTGACCATTTATAGTTTTATTTACGTTGTGCAACATGTCAATTTCAATGCTAATGATAAATACAAACAGGAACTATTTGAAAGTATTTACCCTGTCTAAGGAGAACTGGCAACACCCTCCTCCTCAAATCTGGGGACGAAAGATGCACAGAATAAAACAAAACTCATTGTTTACTCATTGCGTTTCAAGTAAAACCATAATTAATGGGACTAACATATTGTACTCCTGGATGCTTATTTAATCGAGACAGAAACTATGCGCAATAACTATTGATAACTTGTTATACGAGGTGACTTACTTCTTCGATTTACCAGAGAGGAGAGATCAACAAACGAGACGGCAGGCAGGCTCCTCCCCCAAAGAGAGCGAGCGAGAGTAGAGAGAGACAGACAGACTGGCTCCTCCCCTTGTTGGGTGACGTCACTGCCACTGCTGCCCTCTGATTAGGTCCTAATTTCCCCTATGAGTATAACTAGTCTTCGACTTCGGAAATATTCACCTGGGTGCAGGACTCTCTCTCTCCTTCTACCTCTCTCTCCCTCCCTTCCACTTGTCTTAAAAAACACACGTCAGACCGCACATACAGTTGTCTGGGTTTGATATCGTATTCAGCCTAACTCTCTCTCGCTCTCTCTCCCTCTTACTCCATAAAACACACGCCATACACTATACAAACACTCTACCCGGGTGCAGAAACTCTCATTCTCCCTCTCTCTCTCTCCCTCCCTCCCTTGTCACTTATAAAAAACACGCCCATAACCAACACTAAGTTGGGTCTCTGGGGGGTGATTTTTATTCGGAAGTAGCCTAGGGGGCTGTTTGTTAGGGGTAGGCTCTCTTACCCAGGTGCCCCAAAACGGCGCCAAAACCAAACTCTGCCCAAAAAAGCCCTGAAATGTCAATGACCCCGTCCTATACCTAACACATGACGCAAGCCTAATTTAAGTCTACTGCTTTAACCTGCCCAAACATAACTTAGAACTTGACACTGTAATTCAGGCTTTCCTCACCTCTTTTCTCTCGCTCACTCATCTCCCGGTTTATCATCTCCCTCTCCCAGTACTAACCCATTTGTCCGCCTATTCCTGCCAAGGACATTAGTCCCGGGTCCAGTAGTTTCCCTTTCCAATTTGTTCCCTTGCCCACTCTAAACAACTGTTTGGGGAAACTTGATCCTCAGTTGTTTTTGGAGGGCTCAAGGGCCCCCTAGAAGGGTCACTAGACCTGTTGTTGCGTGATTTCCTTTTTACTCCTTTGTTGCTTGATTTCCCTTTGTACTCGTCCCTTGCCATTATTATAAAAACACGCCTTTTACCCACCATAGGCTGTCTGATGATATCGGGAGTAGCCTAGCTGGGTTACAGGGACTCTACTCTCTCTTCTCTTCTCTCTCCATTAGCTACTTCCATTTTTTAAATTAAAAACACGCCATAAAACTATAAAAACCAGTCTACCCGGGTGCAGGACCTCTCTCTGCTCTCTCTATTCCTCTCTCCCTTTGTCTTCTTATAAAAAACACGCCCCTTACCCACATAAGTTGTCTGTGGTTGATTTGGATTTTATTCGGATGTAGCACCATAGTGGAGAGTCGTGTTTTTGTTGTGTGGGGCTTCTCTCCTTCTTACCCCCATTTAAAAACACTTGATTTTTATTGCCGCTGGAACATGCGAGGTTTTTGGGGTGAAGTTGAATGCGCTCACACGTGCGAATGGTCACACAGGAGGGGGAGGAGAGAGAGGGTCGAGGGGAGGGAGGAGGTTAGAGGGGGATGAATTGTGTTTTTTGTTTTTTTTGTTGTTTGATGTTGGAGGTTGTTTGATGTTTGTGTTTGTTTTGTTTTGAGGTATATGTTAATGCTTTGTTTTTTTCTGATGTTTTGATATATTTATTATATTTGTTTTGTATGTGTGTTGTATGTTGTTGTTGAGGGGTTGTCTTGTTTGTTTTTATTGTTTTAGGTTTGGTTGGTATTATGTTGTTTTATCGTTTTTGGTTTTTTGTAAGAAGGCCGTGATTGGTTAGAAAAAAATTAAAGCCCAGGCTGGAGGGGGAGGGAAACAATTGAATGCCCCTCCCTCATCGATCGCGGGCTCGGCATGAACGCCCTCCGACGGATATTGTTTGTATTGATTTGATTGATGGATGAATGATAGAATGATGGAATGAAATTAATATGAAGCGGAAACATTGAATGCCCTCAATCGATCTGGCTCGCATGAAACGGCCCTCGACGATGATGAAACAAAAATTTTCCAAAACACATGATTACCCGTAACCCAAAGATAATTAAAAAAAATTTAAATGAATGCATTGTGAAATATTTTCAATAAAGCGCTTGGGGGGGGGTGGGGGGGGTGGTTATGCAAGGTAAAAATTTTTCAAAAAACATGCTGACATCGGTAAACCCATGAAAGGATGAATTGTCAATAAAGGCTGATTAACTGTAAAATTATGAATTTTAACTCATCGATCTTGCTCGCATGAACGGCCCTCGGACGATGATGATGATGATGACGAATGAATGAAGCGGAGAACATGAGTTACCAGTAAGACCATAAAATGATGTATTTTCAATTAAGCGGGATGCGACTCTTGGTAAATTTCCAAACATGATGACTCGTAAACCATAAATGATGGAAATTGTCAATAAAAGCTGAATTAACTGTAAACTTATGAATTTTAAAGTTTCTCCTCTCCCAATAAATTCTGATTGATGAATTCGTTAAATTTTCCCACATGATGACCTCTATTTCTCTAGTTATTAAGCCGGTAACGGATTACGCATTTGAGGGATCAATTAATAAGCTTAGTTCTGTCCATTTTTTTTTTTTTTTTTTTTTTTTTGAGGAAGTCAAAGGAGCATCCAATCAGCGTACACATATTTCTCTAAAGCGCCGAACTACTCCCGCAGCGGGTGGCGGGGCGGGGCGGCTTGGGCGGGCGGGGGTGCGTGGCGCAGCCGGGCTGGGCGGCGACGACGACGGCGCGGGAGACGGGGAAGCTCACATTCTGAGAGAGAGAGAAAAACTGGGTTAGAGACGGCGACTTCGAGTGGATGACTAAGGTGTAGGTTAACATCCTTCAATTCATGATACCGTATGTGAGAGAGAGAGGAGACTAGAGTCTTCTACGTACTTACGGGGCACCACGTTTGAAGGTCCGCTTTGACAGGGCGGGCATTGCTAAACTTGTTTTATACGCCGAAACGGTAAGACAACATTCCAATCAGTTCCCGGGGGTTATAGTCAGTCCGGGAGAAACTCGTTAAAGGATCTTCCCTAGCGTTTGTCTCCGGCCCCCGGTTTATGGGTGAGTGATGACAGGTGAGGTTTCGTTAATAAATACATGGCATAGGCCCCCGCACACCGTCGCTACGGGTTCCTTGGAGGTCCTAAACCCCATTTTTTTAAATATGGGGAGCCAGGGTCGCTCGAGGTATCCTTTTAAAATAGTCGGAATTAGACTCGCGAAGGGTGGGTCTCTAGGCGTTTCCCGTTTAGCTATCCAGACCTACTATTCTATTCCTACGAGGCATCGCGGGTTGTTTAGACATACAGAGGCCAATGGCCCCTATATTTTTTTTTAGACCAACTTCGGTTTTATTAAGGATGTAGTCTGTTGGATTATACACACACGGCGGGTTTCCTCCGCGTGTTCCCGTCGGAGTAATGTCTCGACCTCATCCGCTAATAGCACCCCCAGAAAACCACCGCCTCATGTCCCAGAGCCCCCCGTACACCTCCGGAGTGGGTGGGGAGGGGATGGGACTCACGAATGGTTCAATTAGGGGACCCCAGCCGCGGCGTTTTTGCCAACGTCGGGGCTGTTTTTTAGACGGGAGTAGACTAATTATACCAGCACCATATTGCTCTTTTGACTTGCGTGTTGACAATATGAGGAGGGCCTCTAAGACCCGTGGTCCTAATAATTAGATCCACGTCATCACGTTGGCTTTTGGACGGCCGTAACCCCCCCTTTACCCACTAGTAACCCTTCTACCCACCGGGAAGTGGGTAGTAAGGTGTAGTTTATAGTAGGGGTCGTAGGTACCACACTGATGTTCTAGAACTTTAGAAATAGTGTTGTTTGTTGCTAGGCGAGGAGTCCAGTAGCCATCCATTCCTTGTCCCATCTAATTAAGGGGTTGTTTTTACAACATCGCTACCAGAAAGCCCCTAACTTTCCTTTTATAATATAAAGGCAACTTCGGTATTATCAGGTATATTTTTACGTGGACAGGTAGGAGATGATCTAGACTGGGATTTTTGAGAAGCATTCGTCATTCACTGAAGTGGCTTCATTAGTACGGGGCGGTGGGGGGGGAGTTTGGTTTTTGTGCATAGCCCATCCGCCGATTTCCTCGTTATGACGCGGAGAATGAGGTGTTGATTTTCTTTCTCTTTTTCCTCGATGGGTCTTAGGGGATTGAGCGAGTTGGGGGGGGAAGCGGAGAGGCTGAGCTTGCCGGAACATGTTGGGGGGCCGAAGCTTGCCAGGGACGTGGTCGGAGGAGGCGAAACTTGTTGGAAAGTGTTTGCCCGGAGGGTGGGGGGGGGGGGGACACGGGAGACCCTCGATGCTTGTTAAAACACGTTTTGGCTGTGGATTTCGGGGAGTGGAGGATTAATAGCCTACTCATTATGCAGAATAGTTGCTTGAAAGTAGACCGGCAAAAACTACGGGGAGAAGAGCGGCTAATATACTGCCCCCCGGCCTTACTACCTAGAATTAATCTCTTTTTGGTTTTAAAGATTGTTTTTCTTCCGGGCGAACCGGCTTCGTAAATCCTCGCGATTTGATGTTGTAGCTTTCTGTATAATTCTACTATTCAGGGTGAGAAATGTTTCTTTAGGAAAGTGGAGGAATATCTCAGAAATACAGTTAAATGCTCGCATCCTAGTTGTTTAATGAGGTTCTCTTCCTTATCCTTGGGTTTAGTTAAGTTTTTTAAGTAGCAATAAAAACCTTTTTATGTACAGCGAGTAGGGGAGGCTTAACTAGCTCATCGTTGGCATTGGGAGGTCGGAAGGCCTTAATCCAAGCTGTCAAAGAGAGGTACGGATAATCCGAACCCAATGTATGAAATATTGTGTTTCCTCCTTTGCTTTTGCGGGTTCTCAGGATATTAATATCGAATGGAATCGGGGTAGGGAACTGGGCCACCAGTTATGAATCTGTATAAGATGTTCCTCTACGGGTCTCGTTCGGCTAGTTCTTCCAGGAGATAGGTTTTGGGTTGATGCTGGTGTTTTATTTTATCGAATTCGGAAAATAGTTCTCAGGGGGTGTTCTGCTGAGTGTATCCCTTATGGGGGAACAACGGATATGAAACGATAGGTGCTACCACAAGAACGCACAAAATCTCTCCAAACGGCTTTAGCTCAGGACTAACCTGGGGTCTGAAGGGTATTTCTGGGTTTTTTTTTTTTTATACATTAGAATGTGAATGGACGTACAATGGTCGGATGGGTGAGGTTACATTTATGGCCACGAGGATGGGTGGAGCGTTTGTCCATTTTTTAAATCCAGAGTGAGGGGAATTATTGTACGGCCTCGACCAGGTCCTGGGAGATGGTTTAATATATCGAGGGGGGAATTCCGCTGTCGTGTAAAAAAATCGATATAGACGGGGGGGAAGGGGGAAGTGGGGGATGGATTGGTCAATGTCTGCGAATGGCTCGTTCGGCCGATGGAAGCTTTTTTAATCTCGCTAGACGTGAACAGCTATATAACTTAATCTTTGCGAAGATGTTAGATCTTTACATTCACATTTTTTATTATAAAAACTCGGGTTTTGACCTAGATCGGTGGTTCCAATCTTCTCACCACCCCTGGATTCATCGTCTTGTCCAATAAATTCCTCTTAACAGCCGTTAGCATGGAAGTCGCCTCATTTCCGGAGGCAAGGCACGACCTGCATAAAACGAGGGAAGAAAAAAAGACGTCCACGCAGACTAGCAGGTATGATATATTGTCGTTGTCTTTCTTTAAATGACTCATCTCGGCTAAGTCGGCAGCCATGATGATCTTGGGCTTGGGGGAGAGAACTTTCTGCCGGGGGAATTTCTTCGGCTGTAGCTTATGTAGCGTGTAGGTTTTGCTGGTCCTGAGAAATCCCGCCCACGTCTCGCGGGGTTATGGAAGGATCAATGCCTCGGAGCCTTATCCCATAGTTTCTTTTGAGAAGACAGCCCGTATGGCTGATCGTGACGGCTGTAGAGAAAATGTAATAGCTCTCGATGCTTAGAGCTCACCATTGGAATACACGTTCGCAGGGCGGTTCACCCACTATATTTGTACGGAATTGCAGGGCTTTTCGGGAGTATTTATACCCAAGTCGACTAGGAGATAGCCAAAGGGCTGAGAGAAAACGGCGGATTTGTATATTTCAACAAAATCACTGGCTCGGTCTTTGCCGAATATTTGCCTTCCGAGTAGCTGTATTTGCGATTAAGTCCCGTTGTCTCAGTAAAAGGAAGTGAGAACAGTTGAGACTAATATACCTCGCGTGTCTACCACCCCATGTATACGTTTTGGGTTATGAAGATACAGGAAATGTTATTATGCCGGCCGTGGGTAAAATCGTCAACGACAAATTTATTTTTTACAGCCTCCATAAATAGATCATCAAGGACAAATAAGGTTCCTCTTTGATCGTATGTATCCTCATCGCTTATAGGATTCACTATTTCTGGATGCACGGTTACCTTAGACCCTATCTCTTTATCATGCTGTAGAGGATGCGTGGCAAGGCCGCATATAACAATCTTTTTAAATTTATTATGGTACTTGGTTATAAGTTTATTGACCAGTTCAGATTTGCCCGAATTGCTGTACCCCGCTACTATTACGCGAGCGGGGTGTTTGAATATGTCGAGAGCATCGGAGGTGAATGCTTCCATTATGTTGGCTTCTATTTAACTAAGACCTTTATGAGGTTTGAGCACATATATAACTAAGTTAGGGAAGAAATACCTCCATCCAACGCGGTAGCTTCCTAGACGGGACAATCAACATCTCGAGGAATGGACATAGTGGACACCTCAGCACGTTGGGGGAGGGCGGTATTGGGGAGCAACGTTACCCCATCCAAATGTGAGAAGGATGAGCATCCTCCCTTCTACTCTCTCCTGGAAGAAGACGAGGACCTTGGATTAAGCGATGCATACTCGCTCAGCTACGAGGAAGGGGTCCCCGGTGACTCCCGCTACCGTAATGATAAAACCATCATTGTCGGTGTTCACAACTGTACGGCTTGCCGGGAGACAACCGGCTTCACCGCGCTTCTACATCGAACGTATCCATATAGTAACCTCTACGCTGAAAGAACGTCTATATATCAACTAAACCGATGTCGCTGGCAAGACAGGAGTGTGCCCGGGAGCGTTATAATACGCGAGTCCCCGGATCCTAGTCTCCCCTACATCGCTTGCCTTCTAGAGCAATACGCTCCCGGTAAGATCTTGGAGCTCAATGAGATTAACCAGAAGTACCTACTCAGTTCTCACGACAGCCAATTTATACAGGGGTTAAAGCGAGACCATCATCAGGACCAAGTTAAAATGTTTACTAGCTGCATTACTAAACTCGTTGATTGGGCTATTGAACATGAGATAACCCGCATTGTAATACCCTTCAAATGCGGCACCGCGGGTCTCCCCTCTCACGTATGGACGCAGGATTACCTGCCTATCCTAACCCACGCGGCCGGGAATCATAGGACCCGCAATATATCCTGCATCATCTTGGACAAGTGGTGGATGGGGTTAACCGATGAGAAAGACAGCGTGGGATTCACCCGGAAGCAAAAACGCCCACGTTCGAAGGAGGAGGAGGAGGAGGGCGGCCCGAGCGAGAAGAAGAAGGATGAAAACTACGGTACGGCGATGTCAGACCCCTCTCAATTCCTAATAATGCACGCGTGATCTCCTTCAATGACTCTCTCTCTCTCTCTTTGTGTTAATAAATACCTAAGCTTTACCTATCATGTATTACTCTCCGTGTTAATAAATACCAAAGCATTACCTATCGTGTATTATTCCCCCCATCCTTCTTGTAGGTCGCTATAAATATAAGAAACGAGCCAACTTCACGATAGTCTCTCCTCAGTTCCAAGATGGAGTCACATCATGTCTACGTTACCAGCGCCGCTGACAGCGACATATACCCCCATAATATCGGTAGTTTTACCAACAACTTACAAACCTTAACGCTGAACAAGGACATGGAATACGAAGTTGGCCTGTTAAATGTGTTACTGCCCTCAACGTTACTATATCGTTAAGAACCACGAGGCAGGCTGTGGCGTGCATATAGATTACGCGCAGCTTAGTCCCGAAGGCGCTATTGAAAAGCGTAAGGTGGTTACGACTAATTGGGGGAATATCTTGAGTCAGGACACTGAATACCTTATTGATCGGGTTAATACTGAATTAGGGTCAATATTAAGGGGGCTCCTTACCCGCGACCGGGCCTACGATACAAGCGCCTATGACCGTCTGGTCCACCCATATCCGATACTCTCCCTCGGTCAAATGAGTCTGGACCATCATCTTACGGTGCGCTGCTATCGCGATTCCCATCCGAGCATCTCATCCGTGAAGATACGGTTCGAAGAGCGAGTAGCCCGACTTCTCGGCTTAAGTCCCTTAGAATCCTACGACGTGTTTACCTTTGCCGTAGACGTTCTCACCGAAGGGGGTAACGCGTTTCTATATCATACTAGCCCGTTTCCCGCCTTAACGAACGGTGATGCTCAGTGCATGCTCATATACAGTGACCTGGTCAACCCTTCGAGATTCGCCGGGGTCAATGTAAATATTCTCGATGCCTTTTCCCTCTCCGACGGGCTATCGAAAGGCATGCATCCTATCATCTATAAACCACTCAAACCTAAAATTATAGATAGCATTTCCATTAAAATCACAGACCAGAAAGGCCGTCCCACGTATTTCGAGGAGGGTCAACACGTAACGTGCTTACTTCACATTCGCCCTGTCAGGCTATATTAATAGCTCGTCGAGCCAAGCTTCGGCAGTCTTTTCCCTAACAGCATGCGAGTTACATTCATCCCTCCCTCCGCGGGGGAGTATCGCTCTCTTTTCGCACCCGGCGGGCGGAGAGTATCTCACGGGGGCGGTGTCAACGATATTGCCACCCTCGTCTACGAGCCCAGCTACCGTCGGGGTGGGGGTCTATTCTCTACCTTAGCGGGTCTCGCTAAAAGAGCCTTCCCGTTTCTATTACGAAATGTCATAGCTCCTTCCGCGCGGTGAGTTTGGAAGCAATGTCATGGAGGATATCTCTCAGGGTAATAACCTAAGGGGGTCCCTAAAAAGACACGGGTTGAACGCTCTGAAGAAACGCGGCCGTAAAGATGACGAGGGGGGGTGGTAGAAATAGGGTAACGGTTAAAAGGAAAATTAAAAAGAAAACGATGGGGAGGCGCTATAAGAAGGATGTATTTTCCTCGCTGTAAATCAGTATCGTATTAGCGTCGAGATGGCGAACATGGCAACCGCGGAGGGGGCAGTGGGGTCATCAGACCCCCGTGGGTCAATACGCCGCCGGTGTCAGTGAATTATTCCCCCGTCCCAACAGACCCGTCTCTTGGAAGCTACCATAGCCTCCCGGCAAGATGCCGACGTGTTGCCTAGCAATCTAGGTTTCAACATGAAGTTAACCGACCGATACGTTGATTTCCTTATTCCCGGGACTCCGGGGAGCTTTATTGACTTGAGTCAATTGGTCATACACCGCTCTAACGGCTAACCCAAGAGGATAATGCAACCGCCCTCGGGGATGCCTCGAACATTGAGTTCTCGAATAACACAGCCCACAGTCTTTTCAAATCCGTGCAGTGTTTTCTCGGTGATGTACCCGTTGAAACTAATGTTCTCTATGGTTACAGTTCCTACGTTAAAGCCCTCACCACCTTGACCCCCGGCAAAATGAACACGGTGGGATCCTTGGCTAATTTCTCATGCCCACCCGAGGGTTTCACCCTTAAGATAGAGGACAGTTACTTTACTCCCGCTCGAAAGGATCTCTCTAAGCAGTTCAAGACCCACGGTCTGGAGCTATGCGCTCCTTTATTCCTCAACATTAGTACGCTAGACAGTTATCTACCCGACGGTATTCCCGTGCGACTCCGTCTCGAACTGGTGAGTAACGCTTGGCTAATGAACGTACCCATCGAGGAAGATAAGACGCGACTCGACGTCGATTCCATCAAATTGCTTTATACCCGGTTATTCCCCTACCCCGATGCTTTACACGCTCTAAACTCCTCGTTAAGCGGCGGATCCGTTATAAAATCCACATTCGCCAAAACTCTCTTTAAAACATACGTGCTGGCTCAAGGCCAGACCTCCGCCACTTACGACCAACCGTGGGGCAGCGTCATCCCCGAAAAGCTAACGATGGTCATGATGAGTATGACCGCCCAAGCGGGTGATTATACGCTTAACCCTCTGTATCTGACACACGGGAACTTAAGTAGAGTGAACGTGACGGCTAACGGTCGCGTCGTCTATAATGTGTCCTGCGGTTTCCCCCACACCTGTTCCAAGCTGTATTACCGCACGTTGGATGCTCTGGGTCTCCATCGAGAGCATTCAATTACTAAAGAGGCTTTCGCCAATGGAGCCACGATTTGCTGCTTTGATTTGAGGGCTGAAAACCTGAATGATAATATGCCCGTGGAAATAAATGGAGGGCTGCAGGTCAACCTAAATATGACCGGAGGCTCGGAGGGTAATACCCTAGTTTTATTATTCGGTGAGACGGTCGGTATATTAACTATAAACGGTGACCACTAGTGGATGAGGTCGAGACATTACTCCGAGGACACGCGGGGAAACCCGCCGTGTGTATAATCAACACTCTACCGAGTTGGTCTAAAAAAAATATGGGGCATTGGCTCTGTATCTACCGCGATGCTCGTAGAATAGTAGGTCTGGATAGCTACGGCCTAGACCCTCGAGTCTATTCCGACTATTTTAAAGGACTCGAGAGACCCGGGCTCCCCATATTTAAAAATGCGTTTAGACTCCAAGGAACCCGTAGCGACGTGTGCGGGGCCTATGCCATGTATTTTACTCACCTCATCACTCACACGGGGGCCGGAGAAACGCTAGGGAAGATACGTAACGAGTTCTCCCGGACTGACTACCCCGGGAATGATGAACGTGTCTTACGTTTCGCGTATAACAAGTTTAGCATGCCCGCCTGTCAACGGACCTTCAACGTGTGCCCGTAAGTACGTAGAAGACTCTAGTCTCTCTCTCTCTCTCTCTCTCTCATACGGTATATGAATTGAGATGTTAACCTACCCTTAGTCATCCTCGCCGTCTCTAACCCCGTTTTTCTCTAGATTGTGAGCTGTCTCCCGCCGTCGTCATCGCCGCCGCGCCCCGCCGCCGCCGTGCCCTGCCCGCCCGCCCGCCCGCCTAACCCGCCCCGCCACCCGCTGCGGGAGTATCGGCGCTTAGAGAATAGTTACGCTGATTGCGCTCTTGACCGAATAAAAACAACAACAAAAATGGACAGACTAAGCTTTTATTATCCCTCAACGTATCTTACCGCTTAATAACTAGAGAATAGAGGTCATCATGTGGGAAAATTAACAATTCATCATCAGCATTTATGGAGAGGAGAAATTTAAAATTCATAATTTTACAGTTAATCAGCTTTATTGACAATTCATCATTTATGGTTTACGAGTCATCATGTTTGGAAATTTACCTCGCATCCGCTTTATTGAAAATACATCATTTATGGTTTACTGGTAATCATGTTTCCGCTTCATTCATTCGTCATCATCATCATCATCGTCGAGGGCGTTCATGCGAGCCAGATCGATGAGTTAAAATTCATAATTTTACAGTTAATCAGCTTTATTGACAATTCATCATTTATGGTTTACGAGTCATCATGTTTGAAAATTTACCTTGCATCCGCTTTATTGAAAATACATCATTTATGGTTTACGGGTAATCATGTTTGGAAATTCATCATCGTCGAGGGCGTTCATGCGAGCCAGATCGATGAGGGCATTCAATGTTTCCGCTTCATTCATTCATCATTATCATCATCATCATCATCATCGTCGAGGGCGTTCATGCGAGCCCGATCGATGAGGGCATTCAATGTTTCCGCCTGGCTTACAACATCCCCCTCTACCTCCTCCTCCTCCTCCTCCTCCTCCCCCTCCCCCTCCGTGTGAGCATCCAGCGCATCAAGTGTTTTTATGGGGTAAGAGAGAGAGCCCCACACCCCACTAGGCTACTCCGATATCACCACAGACAACTTATGTGGGTAAGGCGTGTTTTTATAAGACAAGGGAGAGAGAGAGAGAGAGAGAGTCCTGCACCCGGGTAGACTTGTTTTTATAGGGTATGGCGTGTTTTTATGGAGTAAGAGAGAGAGAGAGAGTCCTGTACCCAGCTAGGCTACTCCGATATCATCAGACAACTTATGGGGGTAAGGCGTGTTTTTATAAGGCAAGGGAGTACAAAGGAAATCAAGCAACAAAAGGAGTACAAAGGAAATCAAGCAACAACAGATCTAGTGACCCTTCTAGGCTTGCCCTCCAAAACACTGAGGATCAAGTGTCCAAACAGTGGTTTAGAGGGGGCAAGGGAACATTGGAAAGGGAACTACTGCCCCGGGACTAATGTCCTTGGCAGGAATAGGGGACAAATGGGTTAGTACTGAGAGGGAGATGATAAACCGGGAGATGAGGGAGAGAAAGAGAGAAAGCCTAATTACAGTGGAAGTTCTAAGTTAGGTTGGGCAGGTTAAAGCACGTAGACTTAATTAGGTTGCGTCATGTTAGGTAAGGACGGGGTCATTGACATTTCAGGCTTTTGGCAGTTTTGGTTTTGGCCGTTTTGGGGCACCTGGGTACGAGAGCCCTACACCCCCCTAGGCTACTCCGATATCACCCCAGACAACTTATGTGGGTATGGCGTGTTTTTATAAGACAAGGGAGGGAGGGAGAGAGAGAGAGTCCTGCACCCGGGTAGACTTGTTTTTATAGGGTATGGCGTGTTTTTATGGAGTAAGAGAGAGAGAGAGAGAGAGAGCTAGGCTACTCCGATATCACCCCAGACAACTTATGTGGGTATGACGTGTTTTTATAAGACAAGGGAGGGAGGGAGAGAGAGAGAGAGAGAGAGAGTCCTGCACCCGGGTGCATATTTCCGAAGTCGAGACTAGTATATATCATAGGGGAATTTAGGACCAATCAGAGGCCGCAGTGGCAGTGATGTCACCCACAAGGGGAGGAGCCAGTCTGTCTGTCTCTCTCTCTCTCTCTCTCTCTCTCTCTCTCTCTCTCTCTGGGTGAGGAGCCTGCCTGCCTCTCGTTTGTTTATCTCTCTCTCTGGTAAATAGAAGAAGTAAGTCACCTAGTATAACAAGTTATCAATATTTATTCGCATAGTTTCTGTCTAGATTAAATAAGCATCCAGAGTACAATATGTTATTCCCATTAATTATGGTTTTACTTGAAAAGCAATGAGTAAACAATGATTTTTGTTTTATTCTGGCATCTTTCGTCCCAAGATTTGAGGAGGAGGGTGTTGCCAGTTTTCCTTAGACAGGGTAAATTATTTCAAATAGTTCCTGTTTTATTTATCATTATCATTTAAATTTACATTTATGCACAACGTAAATAAACTATAAATGGTCACTTTTCACTCTCTCTCTCCGCATATGTAATGATCTCATTCCATAATATTATGTATGTAGGCCTACAGATGTATGTCTGTATGTATGGATGTATGTACAGTATGTATGTATACACTCAGGAATAACAAAATTCACAATTATATCTCATCGTACATCTGGAATCACAGTCCAACCTTACAGGTGAGTGTAACCTTTATGCCAAATGTCTCACTTCATATCGTATGGTTTCTTTATGTTCAGCGCCGCCTTTCACGATAAAAATCGTTAATATTAGAGAACAGGCTGATTGAACTCATTGTTTTTTTTACTTAAAATCATTATTTGTTGTGTTCCCAGTGTCTTGATCTGGATTATTTGTAACATTATGCTTTATTTAAAAATGACATATTATATTATTGGCTTAACCCGTTGAGCCCCGGCTAGTTATAATATTTTGTTCACCCCAGTCCCAAGCCATTTTCACTTATTTTTTTTTGTTTGCTAAAATGGAAGACAAGGATGAGAAATGAAAAAAAAAAAAAAAAAAAAATCACCTGACATTTTTTTTTTTGGGGGGGGGGCCGGTGGTGGGGTGGGGGGGGGGAGCTTCAAAAAAATTTGTTGAGCCAAAATGGAAGAGAATGGTGAGAAATGAACACACAAATAAAAAAAAACTCATTTCGGTCATTTGGGGGGCAGGGGGGGGGGGTTCAATAGTTCGTCTCCCCCGCATGACCACCCCCCCGGGAGCACTAGGGGAAAACTGAGTATGGCATTGTACGGCATACATCCTAAGGAGTATCTCACATAAATCTCAAGCTCTAGCTCCCATACGACCGGAGTAATGAAGGTTCAAAGTGGCAGTAAACTAGGGGTGTAAACTATCCCCACTAAGCCCACCACCACCAGCCGCGCGGCTGTCTCGGCCCGCTCACACCTACTGGCCCGGCTCCCCCACACACTACGGTACCTCCCCCTCCTATTCTCCCGCCATTTCCTACCTTACGAGCCACGTAAGTGTTTTTTATATGTCGGACGCACGTGATGCGTCGCTGGGAGTTGGTGATCAAAGACTGCCGACGCAACACGTGCGACGCTGGGTCTCAACGGGTTAAAGTACCAAGGGCGGTACAATATTGTACCGCCCTGGTTATAATGGGGTTAAGAGGTGTTCAAGTAGCCCTTACCACCACTGTACTTATATAAATATTCATTAACATTATCACATCATAACATATCGACTACAATAAAAATAATATTTAGCAAAATATAGAAATAGCTGTCATACATAAGAATAAAAGAAAATGGGAGTCTACAGAAAGTCGATTGGCTCAATACCAAGGCAGATCCCCTTCACACCCAACACTAATTATAAGGCCTAAGTAGCCTATAGGCCTAGGCCCAACTCACTAACACGTATCGTATAATTATATAGCCTACTAATTAGCCTTTGGCTCTACCTTATGCACTTAAACCATTAACTATTTCATAACATTTGATGCTTAATATATTTTGTACTATCTGATAATGTTAATGTGTTAATGACATTTAAAATAAAGTAATGTATAGGCTATGTATATACTGTATATATAACCCTTTAAATATATGAGTGACTTAAGTTCCTTCTTGAAATTATCAGCACAGGTTAACTGCTTAAGTGTCACAGGAATCAATATAGTTCGCCAGTGAAATAATATCGTGCCTTCTAAAATTGTCCATGGTTGTGCAATACGCGTAATACGGTAGGCTACTCTTATTTACTCATAACCATAACATAGCACAATCATAATGTATCCTTAATGTAGTTAATATTTGAAATAACTTGTTATACTAGGTGACTTACTTCTTCTATTTACCAGAGAGAGAGAGAGAAACCAAAGAGAGGCAGGCAGGCTCCTCACCCAGAGAGAGAGAGAGAGAGAGAGTGACAGACAGACTAGCTCCTCCCCTTGTGGGTGACGTCACTGCCACTGCGGCCTCTGATTGGTCCTAATTTCCCCTATGATATATACTAGTCTCGACTTCGGAAATATGCCACCCGGGTAGACTTGTTTTTATAGGGTATGGCGTGTTTTTATGGAGTAAGAGAGAGAGAGAGAGTCCTGTACCCAGCTAGGCTACTCCGATATCATCAGACAACTTATGGGGGTAAGGCGTGTTTTTATAAGGCAAGGGAGTACAAAGGAAATCAAGCAACAAAAGGAGTACAAAGGAAATCAAGCAACAATAGAGTGGAAGTTCTAAGTTAGGTTGGGCAGGTTAAAGCGCGTAGACTTAATTAGGTTGCGTCATGTTAGGTAAAGATGGGGTCATTGACATTTCAGGCAATGCCAAGGCTGTTTTGGCATCGGCTGTTTTGGCATCGGCTGTTTTGGCATCGGCTGTTCTGGCATCTGCTGTTCTGGCATCGGCTGTTCTGGCATCGGCTGTTTTGGCATCTGCTGTTTTGGCATCTGCTGTTCTGGCATCTGCTGTTCTGGCATCTGCTGTTCTGGCGTGTTTTCCCCCTACTTACACTCCACAGCAATACCATCCAAACCTTCTGCTTTTGCCGCTTTCATTTGTTTCACTGCTTCTTTCACCTCATTTTCCTCAATCCTTTCATTCATTCCCTGCCACCTGGGTGGCCTGCATGGGTAACTTATCTCCATCAACTACTGCTTCTCTTCCATCTCTTGCACTTAGCAAAGATTCAAAATACTCAGCATATCTTTTCCTCACTTCAACTGGTTCCACCAGTAATTCTCCATTTGCATCTTTCACTGACTCTTCCCTCTTTTGTCCTCCTTTTCTTACTCTATTTACCTCCTTCCAGAACATCTTCTTTCGTTCTTCAAAATTCTCACTCAACCTTTGACCCCACCTTTTGTTTGCATCTTTTTTCGCTACTCTAATTTTCCGTTTTGCCTCTCTCCTTTTCTCCTTGTACCTCTCCCATACCTCAACACTACCATCCTGCAAAACCCTCTCAAAACACTGCCTCTTCTCCTCAACTGCCTTTCTCACCTTATCATTCCACCACTCGCTTCCCTTCCTGATACCTCTGCCTCCTACTTTCCTTTTGCCGCATACTACCTCTGCACTTGCTTTCACTCCTTCCTTAAACTGTTGCCATTCAACCTCTACTTCTCTCTCTTCCATCTCTCTCACTTCCATCCACTTTTCGTTTAGTCTTTCCATGTACTCCCTCTCTTTTGCACTCTTCTCTAACTCACTAACTTTTATTACCTCTCTTACTTCACGCTTGTCTCTTATTCTCCTGTAACTCTTAACTCTTAGCTTTCCCTCCACCAGGTAATGATCCGACATACCTCTCACCACATTCACATCCAGCAGTCTACACAATCTTTCCCTTGTCACCAGCACATAATCCATCAATGCCCTCTCTACAATCTCTCCCCTCACAAGTCTATGCCAGGTGTACTTATGTATACGTTTTTTTTTAAGAATGTATTACCTACACTCAATCTGCACTCTTCACATACATTTTTCAGTCTTTCTCCACTCTCGTTTACACTATCCACACCAAAACTACCGATAACTCCCTCAACAGGCTCATTTCCTACCCTAGCATTTAGGTCCCCTAAAACTATAACATTTTCATTTTCATCAAACCCTTGTAGACAATCTCTCAAATCCTCCCAGAAACCCTCTACCTCGTCTAACTCTATTTCACTTCCTGGTCCATACGCACTTACAAAAACCCACCTTTCACCCTTAAACCGCATTCTCACCCACATTAGCCTTGATGACACCTCTTTCCACTCTTTTATAAACTCTCTCAACTCCTCCTTCACAATAATAGCCACTCCTTCTTTCCCCCTGACTCCCTCATCTACTCCAGACTTTCTACCTATCACGTTTCCAAAATCCACTTTTCCCTCTCCTTTCATCTTTGTTTCATTCAGTGCAAGCACATCGTACTTCCTTCTTTCAAATAACCTTCCAATGTCCTCTCGCTTCTCATTCGTACTACATCCTTGCACATTTACTATTTACTCAATAGCTCTTATAAACACAACAGTAGGTAGCCTACTTACCATAATACTAAATTATATTTCATAATAAACTTATATAAACCGAGTAATCTTGGCCAAACATAAATTGTTATGTTTACCTCCGGTATACTAATGGGCTACTATTATCGATTTTCTGGTCATGGGTTACCAAATGAAACTCATACCGCTAGATTAATACCGCTATTATGTTAAATATCACTAGCAATATAAGTCTCTGCCATATTGCTTGAACATTGGCAAAATTCCTATAATATCTCTGAGAAATTGCACTGAAATATCTAAAATAGAGCAATGAAACTCATACCGCTAGATTAATACCGCTAGCATGTTAAATTATCACTAGAAATATAATTCTCTGCCATATTGCTTGAACATTGGCAACATTCCTATAATATCTCTTAGAAATTGCACTGAAATATCTAAAATAGAGCTTAACCCTTTCAAGCTCCAATACGCGTTTCTGTTCTGTTTTCTGGCTACTATTAGATGTTTATATTCAGATTAGTAACGGTATATGGAAGTCAAAGGGTTGATTGAGATAGTATTTACCCTTTTAACACTCACAAGTCCTTCCTAAGCTGCATAATATCGTCTAATGATAGTCAAAATAAACTGCTAAAACGCGTCAGAGCTTCACCGCGTCATAATTATCAAAAAGTTAAATGTTTATGATGTTTACAGTGAATGTCTCGGCTATTTCCCACTAAATCAATGTTTCCCAAAGAACTATTGGAATATGGGATTTATTCTGGTGTATTTCATGACACGTGGACAGACATTCCATGCAATTCACAAACAATTATTAGTATCACACTGTTACAAATATTCCGTTATAGTTGTGGTCACATGACAAGCAGCAATATTACCAACATAATACTGTAATTCCTAGGGGGGTTCACCGACTTTTTTATCTTTCTCTCCTCTTCTCTCTTTCCCTGGCTTGTATCCATTCGGCCCCATTCAGCCAACTGTTTTAAGACGTTTATCCCCATCCAGGTGTCGATTTCTTCCTGGCGAGCGATAGCGAGCCAGCATTGTATGGAGAAATCCGGCTTCGCCGGAGGCATTTTTCTATCGAAAAATGTACAAATTTAGCTTGCTGTCATAACAAAAATATATATATGCTAGCTCGCTACCGCTCGCAAGGAAAATATTGACACCTGGATGGGTTAAATGTCTTAAAACAGTAGGCTGAATGGGTCCGAATGGATACAAGCCAAAGAGAGATGGAGAGAAAGAGAAACAAATCGCGAATTGGGCTCCCTTAATGGTCACAGCTATCCCTGCAAAGATACTAAATAGTCAATATAACCTTTAACTTGTGACAGGGATGTACTACCAGAGCACCGGTGTGGTTAGTATAGCTGTACCTCAACAACTGATTGGAGGTGTACCATCTCTCTCTCTTTCCCTCCCCCACCCCCCTCTCTCTCTCTCTCTCTCTCTCCCTCCCCCCTTTCGTTCTCTCTCTCTCTCTATCTCTCCCTCCCCCTCTCTCTCTCTCTCTTTCTCTCTCTCTCTCCCCCCTCTCTCTCTCCCCCCCCCCTCTCTCTCTCTCTCCCTCCCCCCTCTCATTCTCTCTCTCTCTCTCTCTCTCTCCCCCCTCTCTCTCTCCCCCCCCCTCTCTCTCTCTCTCTCTCTCCCTCTCTGGCTCACACAGAGGAATATTACCGCACGTGTCACTCTTGTTGTTTTTGTTCTTGTCGAACTAGATCAGTCTTGGATAAAGAAAAAGAGAGGAGAGGGGGGGGGGGGGGTAGGGAAGACCCATATCCCACATTAATAGACACTCACCATTAAAGTTGCCATTGTATTAAGATCGCCACTGAATTAAAGTTGCCTCTATATTAAATCATCACTGCATTACATTCACCACTGTATTACACTCTAACATCCACTATTTATAGAAGTTATTCATCCCTGATGCCACTCACGCAAAATCATTCATAAACCCGCGCCATAATCTAATTCCTGTAATCTAGTTCCATTCACATTTGTTCCATACATTCGCTCCTTTAAGTTCTGAATCCTCGCCCGATTAAATTGTTCATAATTATTCTATTTACCAATAGGTATTTCATAATTGTTCATAATTATTCTATTTACCAATAGGTATTTCATAATTGTTCATAATTATTCTATTTACCAATAGGTATTTCATAATTTTCGCTAAAAGGTAAGGTATGCGCACAAACCTACATTTATTCATGCTGGAAGTTGAATTTCAACAACTACGCACATCATTTTCCATAATAAAGCCGTCTAAAGGAATATTCCGATCGACATAATATTATAGCACAGGTGTACATTTGAGTCAACATACAGAAGTTCCTCCAGTCCTCCATTATATACGAAATTTACCAGCGTCCACACATGCATTCCGGTCTATATTTGCGTCTACACATGTATCCATAATTATTATCTTCCCATCGCCGGCTGGGGTGCTTGGGGGTTGCGTGATTGTGTGTAAAGTGAACTGAAGTGAGGTGGACAACATACACTCACTATTTGCGTTGAAGTGCTGAAGTGAGGTGACGTGGTGTAATAAGGGGATAGAGGAGGACATGGTGCACTGTTGGCTTATGTTAACATAGGAATATCGGAATATCAATGTTTTAAAATTATTAAACAAAATTAAGTGGTTTCAGTAAGCCTAGAATAATGGTAGCTCGCATTAATGGATAGTTGAAAGTGAATTGTAGCTAATAATACTCAGAATGAAGACATTACAATAGGCAACGGAATTTTAACATGCTAAATGTTCGGTATGGAAATAGTATGAATATTTGGCATTAAAAATTCAGTTGTTTGTTGTAATATACATCTGTATGTTAGGTCGAGAGAACACTTTGAACTGAACATTGAATTTCTGTACAACAATTATGAAGTATTTGAGGAATGTGTGGTTCAAGGTGTTAGTTAAGGGACTATAACAGAATAATGGGGACAATTTGACGGATCTGCAGTCAACCAACCTTCTTCATCGATTGAAACAAGATAAAAGTGTATTGGACGATTGGTAAGGCGGACAAGACTATTCCCTCTCAAGATTGACTTCGGATATGTGGACAAGTAAGGCCAGGCAATAAAGTGCCGAGGTTGGACAAAAATGTTAACAAAGCAATTTCACCTGAAATGGTTTCTTTGGAGGTATCTCTAACCACACAAAAAAGTCCACTCGAATCCACCCATGGCAAATACTCGTTTTCACTGAAAATCCTAGATGCCCGCCGCCGCGGAAGGTAAAATATTGAGAGGCTGGGAATGCGAGATCCCCAAGATGATAAATCGGGGTCGATGGGCTCTCTGCGAGAGGGCTGGTTATCACATAGAGGAGAACGTCTCTTCAACAAACTTCCGCGGCGAGTGAGAGACATGAGAGGTGTCTCGTTAGACAGCTTCAAGAGAGCTCTCGATGTCGAACTACAAAAAGTGCCAGACGAGCCCATCTTCACAAGGGTGCGCTCCACCTCTTCGAATAATCTGCTGCACCAATTCTCAAACAACAACGAAGGGTGGTGCGCTCTTCGGTGCCACTAGCAAGAGTGGCGAACTCCACATAGGTGACATACAGGTAGGTAGGTGATAATAGTCCATCAGGTGCCTGGCCCGGGGAGACGATTAATATGAAGGGTGCCCCTGGAAGTGTGGTGGGCAGGCTTGTGGCTTTGGCTCCGCTACATGTCTGCCTGCCGAGATCGGAGCCTCTCCGGGTGGTCGGGGGCTGGGGGAGTGCTGGAGCGACCTTGGTGACCCTGGTCTCTGGGTATTCTGCTGGGTGACCTAGATGTGTGTGAATTTAGTGTTTTATCTGTGTTTGTTCGCTGTTTTGTCTTGTGTTTTGTATTTTTGTGTTCTTGCTCTGTCTTGAGTCGGCCACCCCCAAGAAAATAAATCAAAATAAAATAAAAAATATAAAAAAAATAGGAAAAAGTGGGGATTGGGCCTGAGCATATAGATAGATAGATAGATAGATAGATTTAGTAAAGATAAGTATAATATCGTATATCGGCGATTTCGGTCACTCATAATGTTAAATTGGCGCTTCAAATAGAAATGTTTTGAAAGTCATAAACATAAAAGTCATATTGAGAGAGAGAAAATCGTTCAACAGCTTGACAAATTATAGTATTAATAAGACTAAAACGACGTCCTAATAATGAGACGGTTTTTCCCCTATTGTAGGACGCTTGGTAGTGGCGATTATCAAAATAAGCTATCTATCTATCTATTGCCAGACGCCTTTACCCGTTCAGTAACGATGACGTCCTCCTCATTACAATCTGACTACTATTACATGAGTAATAGTAGCTAAATAGTAGCTAAAGAGAATACGACACTTATCCCAGATTTCAGAAAAGCCAATTATGGTGGATTAAGAAGAGCCTTAAGAGTCGATTCTACGGTTAAACTATTAAGTGGACCCAGGTGCGCTAATGAACATACTCTCTCTCAGATACCTGTCTTAACTCAGGATAATTTGACAGCTACATATAATAATTGTATTTCTTCACTCCACAATTCGCAAAATAAATATATCCCCAAAAGAAAATTTAGATCAACACAGAACCAACCCAAATGGATGAATAATAGACTATTAGACCTTCTAGGAAAAAAGAGAGGAATATATAGAAAAATTAAGAAAGGCGAAATTCACCTACTTGCTTACTATCAGAATCTATCAAGAGAGGTTAAAAAAGGTATAAGGACAAACAAAAGAAATTATGAAATCAGGATAGCCAATGACTCAAAAAATAACCCTAAGGCTTTTTACCAGCTATATAAATCTAAAGTTAGAGATAAAATAGGCCCCCTTAAAACTTCGATAGGAGAAATGACAGAACATTATTTAGAAATGTGCAGTACATTAAATAGTCAGTTTCTATCCATTTTCACTAATGAAAATTTGGCACAGATTCCAGAAGTCCGTAAGGTATATAGCGATAGTGTAGAAAATAGGTTAAGTATGGTTACTATAAGTAGAAATGATGTGCTTAAGGAAATTGACAGACTGAAACCTCAGAAATCGCCTGGTCCCGATGAGGTATATGCTAGAGTATTAAAAGAATGCAGAGATGAGTTAAGTTACCCATTAACATTTCTTTTTAACAATTCATTAGAAACAGGTATAGTTCCAGAAGCTTGGAAGCTTGCAAATGTAGTTCCGATTTTAAAAAAAGGTGATAAATCAATAGCATCCAATTACCGTCCCATTAGTCTCACTTCAATCATAGGAAAGCTACTAGAGTCAATTATTGCTAGGAAAATGAGAAACCACTTAGAAACATTTAACTTAATCAATTCTTCTCAGCATGGATTCACTCAGGGACGTTCTTGCCTTACTTATTTGCTTAGTTTTTTCTCAGAGGTATATGAAGCAGTAGATAATGACAAGTCATATGATATTATATATTTAGATTTCAGTAAAGCTTTCGACAGAGTCCCTCATGAGAGATTTATGAGAAAGGTTGAGGCACATGGAATAGGTGGGGCGTTGTTAGGATGGATTAGGTCATGGCTAATTGGTAGGAAGCAGAGAGTCAGCATAAATGGTACTAAGTCAGAATGGGGATCAGTCAAGAGTGGTGTCCCCCAGGGATCTGTATTAGGTCCTCTGTTGTTTATATACATACATACATACTCCTCTAAATAAATGACCTTGATTTAGGTATAACTAGTAGGATAAGTAAATTTGCAGACGATACCAAAATGGGGAGAAAAATTGATTCAGTTAGAGATATAGAGTGCCTGCAAAGGGATCTAGATACCTTACACGAATGGTCAGTAAAATGGCAGATGAAGTTTAACATTGACAAATGCAAGGTATTAAAGATAGGCTACTCCGATATCACCCCAGACAACTTATGTGGGTATGGCGTGTTTTTATAAGACAAGGGAGGGAGGGAGAGAGAGAGAGTCCTGCACCCGGGTAGACTTGTTTTTATAGGGTATGGCGTGTTTTTATGGAGTAAGAGAGAGAGAGAGAGTCCTGTACCCAGCTAGGCTACTCCGATATCATCAGACAACTTATGGGGGTAAGGCGTGTTTTTATAAGGCAAGGGAGTACAAAGGAAATCAAGCAACAAAAGTAGTACAAAGAAAATCAAGCAACAACAGAGTGGAAGTTCTAAGTTAGGTTGGGCAGGTTAAAGCGCGTAGACTTAATTAGGTTGCGCCATGTTAGGTAAGGACGGGGTCATTGACATTTCAGGCAATGCCAAGGCTGTTTTGGCATCGGCTGTTTTGGCATCGGCTGTTTTGGCATCGGCTGTTTTGGCATCGGCTGTTCTGGCATCTGCTGTTCTGGCATCGGCTGTTTTGGCATCTGCTGTTTTGGCATCTGCTGTTCTGGCATCTGCTGTTTTGGCATCTGCTGTTCTGGCATCTGCTGTTCTGGCATCTGCTGTTCTGGCGTGTTTTCCCCCTACTAGTGTATAAAGGAGGGTGGAGATGTGATAATAGATTGGAAGCCCTCCGAATCACAAGGGGACCAAACGACATTTTTTGAATTTCCGCGCCAAGCACGTGGCGCCATAGCCCAACTTCTCCCCTACACACTGGTAGTCGTTTGGTACCCTTAAGACGAAAACTGTAAGAGTGAGAGTTCTGGATGTTAAGGTAACTTTTTCGCCTTTCGGGAACACTCACCAATATCCTGGGAAAAATATAACATGACACAAGGGGTCCAAACGACACTCAGTTAATCCCTCCATACTCTCACTCTCCCGCGCGGGCGATGGTGCGTAAACCAATGAAAACTCGCCGCCAACCCACCTCGCGCTCGGCTCTGCTCTCCCATTGGCTGGCCAGGATGCGGGGTGGCAGCCTTCACACAATAACATAGTCTCCCGCGGTTTCTGAGGAATACATGGTGGGGCGGGTTCAGTGCTCATATTATCGCTTATTACACCTTTATTTTTTACAGCACAGTGTTCTAAATAACCAATAAGTATCCGCCAACAATTAGTGACCATGCAGAACAAAAATGAGGACCCCAACGAGCCCAAACCAGGTCCATCGGGAGTGAAAAATATTAGCCTACATTCTAGGCCTATCGTGCAACAAAAAGACGCAACTCTTTGATAGGAATGGACACCACCGTTCATTCCAGTGATGATAGTGATGAAGACTACATACCAACATTGTGATGAAAAGACGTGGCCGGTACAGAAGGGCTTAATATAGCCTGGCAGTGATCACTTAACAGAGGTTAAGGGCAGATTTACGCTTGAGTTTTTTTTTTCTGGACCCATCTCTCTAGTGAATGCATGGTGCGGCGGGTTCATTGCTCATATTATCGCTTATTACACCTTTCTTTTTTACAGCACAGAGTTATAAATAACAACATTTTTAATAAGACAGTATCGGCCAACAATAGGCTACTTAGTGACTATGCAAAACAAAAATGAGGACCCCGAGCCAGAACCAGGTCCATCAGGAGTGACAACTAGGCCTATTGGCCTACGTACATTCTATGGTGCAACAAAAAAACGCAACCCTTTGATAGGAATGGACACCACCGTTCATTCCAGTGATGGCAGTGATGAAGACTACTTACCAACATGTGATGAGGGGTCAGATTCGGATGCTAACATGAGTGATTTTGAGACCCAAGATCCTGATACATTAGGTTCTGTTGGAGCCAAGGTTGGGGGCAGTGAGGCTGAGGTGGCTGTTAGTCCTATGGTGGGGGACAATGCGGTGCTTGTTGGGCCTCTCCCTGAGGTAGAAGTCCGTGATAATGAGGAAAATGATGTTAATGAGAGTGATGGGGATAATTCTGAGGCTGTGGGTGAAGTTGTTCATCGGGCTAGTGGTAACCCAGCACGTGGAAAAGTGGCTAAGAGGGGACGTAAGAGAGTGCCGAATCCTCAGTGTTGGAAAAAATTATGGCCAACAAAAAGCGTAATCATGGGGAGGCTTATGTGTCATATAACACAAAAAACATTTGTGGCTGCTAGGAAAATTAGTGATAGATGCAATGATGGTTGCTTTGATAAAGTAGGTGAAGAGAATGTTCTAGCTATATTTTCTGGTTTTTGGAGTGTTGGGGATTACGATATTCATAACCAATATTTGCAAGGGTTAATTAGGGAAGTACCTGTGAAACGTAGGCGCACAAAGGTAGAGGCCAATGCTAAGCCTCACATATACAACTATTTTGTGAAAGTGAACAATGTAGATGTTCGTGTATGTCGCAAAGCCTTTATGGCCATACATGGCATACAAAAAAAGAAACTTCTTGTACTCATGAAGAAAAGATTGGCGAACCCAGCAGGTACCCCCAGTCGTGATAAGCGTGGCCGCCACGCTTCAGGTAGAGCTATCACTGGTCCCCCACTTGAGCATGTGTGGGAGCACATAGAGTCTCTCAACACGACTGCTAGCCACTACACGCGTGCCCATGCCCCACACCGCAGGTACCTTGAGCATGGCCTGAAGATTATTGACTTGCATGGCCATTACCTGACATGTCTAGCGGAGGTTTACCCGGGTGAGAAGGCAGTTAGTCCCCGGTTCTACCATCATGTTTTTACAAAGCACTACAACATCGTCTTCAAGCCGCCCGCAACAGACCTCTGCAACACCTGCCAACTAATGGAGAACAAAATCTACCACCTCAAAATGAAGCACAAAGACTATAAAGAAATGGAGCAACAGCTTGCGGAACATAAGAGCGCGGCCAGAGTACCTCAGGACCTGTTGTCTGAATGTGAGAAGACCAGCCGTCTCATCCCAGATGACCAAAACCTACGCTGTGTTGCCATAGACCTACAGCAGACCTTGCCTTGTCCACGTATTAGGACTGGTCTAGCTTATTACAAACGGAAGCTGTGGGTCTACAATTTCTGCATGTATGACATGAACAAGGGAGTTGGTAATATGTTTGTCTGGGAGGAGCATACTGCCAAGAGAGGGTCTGATGAGATAGGTAGCTGCATTATGAAATGGGTTTATCGGGAATTTAGATAAAGGTTAAATTACATATCACTGGTACATGAAATATCCCAACAAATAGTTATATTATAATTACCAACGACGTAGTCGTTGATAGGTGTAATCCAGTCCCCCACACGCGGCTAGTTCAATTGCATGACATGTAGGAATGTTCACATAATACAATATCGATACAATGAACTTAGCTTAGAGGACTGGTGATGTAGGACTGTTGTTAATATTATTAGTAGTTGTAGCACATGGTGAACTGTGGGTTGAGTCAGGGCCGGGGGAGGAGATGTTGACTGTACGGTGTTGTTTGAGAGACTAAAGGGCCGGCCTCCGATCGCTTCGCGAAATTACATATGGCTGCCGGCTCATAATAATTATAACCCATAACTTGGTTTCATAATACATCTAGAGCTGATGTAGATATTTATACATTACAGTTAATATTTAACCTAACTTAAGAATAAACTACAATACACAAAGAACCAGCCGAAATCGTACAAGCGATACGATACCGCCAAATTCAAATGTCCTATTGGACCAAAACCTGTCGGGATCATTACCCTATTCCCGACATATTGCCCGCCACCAAAAATGATATACAGGAACAAAAAAAGGACATCGAAGTCAAAGATCACCTTGTTGGATCTTTGATCTCCAAAGCTCCACGGAACTCATAGCCGTCCTCCTTTTGGGACGAGCGCCACCTGAAGCCTGAGGAGGATCATCCTTCTCATCATCTGCTGCCCCACCTTGAGGAGCACTGTCACCAGCACTCTCCCGCGGAGGGGTATCAGTAGAGACGCCAGGATAATCCGGCAGTTCTACATCCTGCTCCAAGGGATATAACCTCACGACTGGGCGAGTAGTAACCCCAGTCGAAGTTCGTATTTTAGCAACCCTTATAAGACCATCAATGCCCTGGAACAAATCGATAATCCTCCCAAGCTTCCAAAATAACCTAGGACGCTCATCATGAATCAGGACGATATCCCCGATACGAGGCCATCGTTGATTCGTCCCTTTGATCTTATGAGAGTGACGCTCGCGAAGAGACAGCAAATATTCTTGGGTCCACCGTTTCCATAGATCGTCGGACACCTTGTTTACATACTGGAAGCGACGACGTGTGGCGTCAGCATTGCCGAACGTAGGGTCATGCAGATCTTCGTCATTTACGGACGATCTAGGAAAGGTATTAAGGGTTCGTCCACGTGTCATCATGGAAGGCGAAATGGGTAAGAGGTCATCAACATCTGCCGAGGTATAGGTCAAGGGCCTGTCGTTGACTAACATCTCAATCTCTATTAAGATGGTTTGCAACTCCCGTCTGGTCACCAGTGCCCTTCCTAATACCTTCTTCAAGGCAGATTTGACGATACCGATTGTTCTCTCCCAAATCGCCCCGAACCATGGTGCACGTGCTGGTATAAATCTCCATTGACAACCCTTTCCAGTGAGGGTAGCCACAACCTGCGGGTCATCCATTAAACTCTGGAGATATTTAGAGGCCCCGACAAAACAAGTCGCATTATCGCTCATAATAATTTGAGGGAAACCATTGCGACCTGCAAAGCGTCTTAGAGTATGCAAAAACCCCTCACTGGATAGGTCGTCAATCAATTCAATATGAATCGCTCTGGTTACCGCACATGTGAATAGGACGGCATATACCTTTATGATATTACCGGGCGATTCTCTAACATGAATCGCTCCGGTGTAGTCTACCCCGGTTACCTGAAATGGTTCAGTCCTTTGTACCCTGAACTCAGGCAAGGGAGGTAGATCAACTGGGGAGTAAGGCTTACCCTGTAATCTTTTACAGATCGTACAGCTATTGTGGATCCCTTTAATTGCTTGTCGCATCTTAGGGATCCACCAACGTTGTCGCATATACGCCAGAACATAATTTACGCCAAAATGTAGGCAGGTCCGATGGCATTGGCGAATCAACAATTTGGTAATCAAATGAGAGGAGCTAAGGAGGACAGGATATTTTGCAGAATCAATAATGTCCGCCTTTTGTATCCTGCCTCTACACTTAATTATGCCTCCTTCCATATATAATCCTAGCTGCCTCATTAAGTTTGAGGGTTTGGCCTTTGACTCCTTGCTCAGGATTTGATGTTCAGTAGGATAAGATTCCTTTTGTACTAAACATATTAGTTTTGCTTCTGCTGATCTCAATTCATGGAGTCTGAGATGCTTCGAATCTTCACTAAGGAAAGACCCGTGAGCCCGACTTCTCATGTTGTTAATGAAACGGTATATCCATGCAAATACCCGTATTACTTGATCATAGCTGCCGTATCGTTCCCACTCTACCAACTTGTTATCCTGATGTGTAGTACTCACATTCGAACTACTTAACACATCATCTTGGGGCCGACTTGAAGGATCAGATATGTAATCCCTGAAATCCTGAGGCCATTCAGGTGGAGATGTAAGCCATGGAGGTCCATGCCACCAAATAGAGGAAGACATAAACTGCTGTGCCGAGATCCCCCGGGAAATTATGTCACTGGGGTTATCCCTGGTGCTCACATAGCGAAATGTAGCTGTAGGAACTAAGTTATGAATCTCATCAGTGCGATTAGAAACATAAACAGGTAACACTTTCTGGCTGTGTACCCATGAAAGCGCTATTTGACTGTCGCTCCAGACATAGACGTTATTAATCTGTAGTATGTCTGTATAAGCATCCAGTGTAAACTTTATTAGACGAGCAGACAGAAGCAATGCAGTAAGTTCTAATTTAGGAACTGTAATCTTCTTTATAGGGGCTACTTTAGCCTTCGCTATAGCCAGTGTCGCTTCACTACCATTACATATGTATATGGCAGTACCGTACGCACTATTACTAGCATCAGAAAAGGCATGTAGATCCACCTGGTGACCACTAATAAGCTGACGAGGAAGTTGGACCTTGCAACATGCGGAAAGGTCCGACCGAATCAACCGCCAAGTATCCTGTAACTCTATCGGGAGGGGCGTGTCCCAATCTAGTTTTAGCCGCCACAGTTGCTGTAAAAACATACGAGCACGGATTGTAACAGGCAGCAAAAAACCTAGGGGATCAAACAACCTCGCTGACAAGCTTAAGCAGTTTCGCTTGGTCATAAGCTCACTGCCGCATGGGGTGTGACAGAAGGATATACAATCTGTGGTAGTGTCCCATTTGTGGCCTAAAAACTTCACCTCACTATTCTCAGTAGCTACACCGTCAGAAGCAAATTGACCTTTCAAAAGATCACTATTAGTGGCCCATTCTTTTAAGTATAAATGAGCCTTGGCAAATATATCACGGATCTCCCAGCATCTCTTGAGCAATAAATCTTCATTGTCTCCGGTGCCTTGAAGATTGTCCACATAGATCCCCTGCTTGATCTCATTCTTGAAGTCAGGATCTAGTCCAGCCTCCTCAAGATGACGCAAGATAGTAGCGTTGAGAAGGAACTGGGAATAGGTCGCCCCGAATAAGACGACTCTGAACCTGTAGACCAGGTACTCCTAATCTAGATCCATTGGGTCCTGTGGCCATAAAAATCTTGTCGAGTCCCTGTCTTCACGATGGAGTTGAAGCATCAGGAAGGCCTTCTCAATATCGGCGACCCATGCAAACTTATGACATCTGAAGCGCAACATAATTTGCGCTAGATCAGAGACCAGGGACGGACCCGTGTACAGACAATCATTCAGGCTATAGGAGCGATCACTGGATTTAGCAGAGCAGTCATACACAATACGAACAGGAGTGGTGGAACTGTCCTTTTTAATCCCATGGTGAGCAAGGTAATGGATGTCATCCCCATACTCACTGAGATCTACTCTCTCCACAAATCCACGTTGTACCTGCTCGGCCAAAACTGCCGCATAAGTCTCGCAATAACTTGGATCCTTGACAAACTGCTTCTGAAGCCCACGTAACCTACCAAGTGCTAGATGGAAATTAGTAGGTAATTTACTCTCGTTATCATTCCAAGGGAGCCTTACCACATACTGACCTCTGCCAGAGTCATACGTTACAGTCTCTTCATACGAGCTTAACGCTAGCTTGGACTCACGATCAAGTTCATGTGGGTCAATTCCAATATTGTCCAAGTCCCATAGCTTATCTATATCAGTACATGTATTATCAGGCACATTTGGCCTAATATATTTATCTATGGGGCTTACTGCTACCTTGAGGACCGTAACCACCTCCACCTGTGTGTCTTGAGAGGAAGTGGCATAGGATCCAGAAATGGCATAACCTTGGATCGTGGGGAGCATTATTAGCTTATCTACCCGCCGATATCCAGGGTGAACCAGGTCGTAGTAATAATCAGCTCCGACCAGTAGCATAATACCATTGTTAGCAGAGAGTTGATCATCAGCCAGTTTATAACCCTTGCTTCTGAGATATTTCAAATGTGGTTGAATCTCTGATGCTATATAGAAACTGGGTAGTGTGTCGACCACAACAGCCTTGATGGGACATACCTTTTTTCTATAAACATATGAAATCTCCACAATATCATAGTCACTGGAATCTATTTCACCAGTGAAACCATGGAGACGCAAATTCTCTTGACCCTTGCTGGTACACTTGAGCTGGGGTAATGATGACCGCAGAACGAATGACCTCTGTGAGCACTGGTCAAGTAAGGTGCGCGTCATTATAGTATTATTATTACTCCCCACTACTGGCAGCATCATAGTAGGAAGCAATTGACATTCTCGAGAAGCAATGGACATGGCAGATACTTTATCACCCTCGCTCTTACTTTTCTCATGTGACTCTTTGGGGGTTCTCCCGTTTTCTTTGCCGTCGTGCCGATCAGACTGGTTGCAAAGGGAAAACCAATGTTTCCCCTTGCAATACTTACAAGGTTTGATGTAGGAATTGGTGCAGGTACTGTTGAAGTGGTCTCTTGCCAGACAGCTGGTACATAACTTAAGCGATTTAGCCTTGCTAATCTTCTGTGTAGCCTTAGGATACTTAGGACACTGATACCACAGATGACCGTGGACACTGCACAACTTACAACCTAATGATATTGGCCTTTTCTGTTTAGGAGAAGTCTGTACCGGGAAAGCTGCAGTAGATGGCGACATCTCCACTTGTCGGTAGTGTCCAGTACTCTCCATATTGAAGACTTCAGTCTGGTACACCTGCACCAACGCTTCCAAGTTTAGTGGAGAGTCGTTTAGTTGTCGTCGTAAGATTTCCCTTAAGGGAGAGGGTATCTTATTCAAGATATTCACACTAAATATCTCCTCCTTGGTGACGGCCATCGTCTCCATAGATCGGAGGAGGCTCTCAAAGGAGGCATAGTACTCCTTTAGGTCCGCCACATCATAGGATGGAGGATCTAGTGTGAAGAATTTGGTAATTAAAGCGGTCTTGATGACTTCCACTCTCCCGTAAGTTCTCTTCAGCAACTCCACTGCAGACTCGTAGCTGTTAGCTTCTAGCTTATACCCATCGACTAACTTCAATGCCTCCCCTTTCAATTGACCACGGAGATATGTGAACCTTTGGATGGATGTGAGTGTTTTATGATGATGGATGGAACACTCAAAAATATCCCAAAATCCAGTCCAGGTAGCCGAATCCCCGGAAAAGGTAGGCAAAGTAAGCTTCGGCAGGTTAAAACCAGTCGCCTTTGGTGTACCGGTATCCTTAACAGAGGTTGATTCTTGGGTGGAAGATAGTCTGGCTAAGGCTGTATTAACGTCCTCAAAGTACTCAAAATCTGCCGACATTTCTTCTTCCACACCGTCAGTAACTGTCAATAAACCATATACCTGCTGAGAATAACTATCATAAGCAGCTAGCGATTTTGTAACAGTAGCAATTTTACCTTTTATCTGATCAGCCGTGGCACTTATTAAAAATTCATCAAGATCTCTTAAACCTCTATTTAAACTTCCCTTCATCCCTCCCTTAAGAATCTTAAGTTTCTTCAAATCTGTCATCGTTAAGGTTTAATTTTAAGCAACTTAAACTACAATGAGGTCAGACTACAAACCGTTAATCGCTTAGGAATCAACAGCGGCAAACCCCAATTACTTAAGAAATTTACTCAAAAAGAATTACATAATACTTACATCCCCCTTAATATAAACTATCGAAAGGAAATTATCTAACTAGACAAAAGAATTAAATACCAAATCCATTAAAAGAAAGGGTAAGGTGAAGCACTAATTATTGTAAGCCCTTTATAGGTAAGCCTAGTTGGTTAAGCTACAATCATGAGGTCTGACTATTAACTGTCAATCGCTTAGGAATTAACAAAGACCGACACTCATGACCGCCACTTTAAGCAACTAGGCCTAGGCTATTATGAAATTTAAAGATAAAAGGTCACATGAGAACCCTCCCCACCAGCAAAAGTAATAATGAGTCCCACAAAGACAAAACACAATTAACACCACAGGCACACCACCATAGCGAAATGAATAGCCACCACAGACACCTGCAGGCCTAGACTGCCTAGCCTAGCCTATGAGTGCAAAATGGTGACCGACGAAACTACCCCTACCCCAATCTCCAGCCCAGCTAACCCACCAAAAAACGCCAAGGAACACACGCCCAAAAAAAACCCCTGGAAACTAGTCTCAAAAAAGATAGAGACGGCGCCTAGACGGTAAAAAAACACGAGGGAAGAAGCTGGACCTAAACTAGGGAAATGGCAGGCGGCCAACAACGCGCGAGGCGGCAGCCATTTGTAAGCCCACAAGCGTCAAGGAAGCAAACAAAACGGTACACGGTAAGGAAGCTTTAGGGTTCGAAGGACCAATATTTATCGGGAATTTAGATAAAGGTTAAATTACATATCACTGGTACATGAAATATCCCAACAAATAGTTATATTATAATTACCAACGACGTAGTCGTTGATAGGTGTAATCCAGTCCCCCACACGCGGCTAGTTCAATTGCATGACATGTAGGAATGTTCACATAATACAATATCGATACAATGAACTTAGCTTAGAGGACTGGTGATGTAGGACTGTTGTTAATATTATTAGTAGTTGTAGCACATGGTGAACTGTGGGTTGAGTCAGGGCTGGGGGAGGAGATGTTGACTGTACGGTGTTGTTTGAGAGACTAAAGGGCCGGCCTCCGATCGCTTCGCGAAATTACATATGGCTGCCGGCTCATAATAATTATAACCCATAACTTGGTTTCATAATACATCTAGAGCTGATGTAGATATTTATACATTACAGTTAATATTTAACCTAACTTAAGAATAAACTACAATACACAAAGAACCAGCCGAAATCGTACAAGCGATACGATACCGCCAAATTCAAATGTCCTATTGGACCAAAACCTGTCGGGATCATTACCCTATTCCCGACAGGGTTGATAGAGAATTTGATGCAGGGAGACCCTTCAGGAGGCTCAGGGTCTTTGCAGATAACTGCGCGGGGCAGAATAAAAACATACATATCATGCTAATGGCCCTTCACATGCTACACTCCATGCGCATCGAGAGGATGGAGATAGTGTTTATGGTGCCAGGCCATTCATTCCTCCCATGCGACCGTGCCTTCGGCCACATTGAGAAGAGGGTGCGATCGAAGCTTGCTATCTACAACGTGTACGAGTACCTGAAAATCATCAAAACCGCAGTGAAGCACGAGAATGTAGTTACCCACATGCAGAAGGAAGATTTCTTCAGCATTCGTTCCCTAAAGGATTATGTCACCATCCGTTAAACTACTGGATTTTCAAAGGCCAGGCAACTGCTTGTGGATTCCAGATACCCTGAAGGCTACATACTCAAGAACACCTACCTGTATGACATGGAGATACCTGACTTGGACAAGAGGATCCGACTGATGCCTGGCAAGCAGCCCTACAGTGACATCTTTGACTTATCAACTGCCGACCTTCCCATCAAGTACCCCAACGGTGTCAAGCTAAAGGCCGCTAAAATCAAGGATCTCTGTGTACTGTGGAGTTACCTGGATGTGAGAGGCCGAGCATGGCTGGATAAGGTATTCATGAATCAGGGGCAGGCTCCAGAGGAGGACACACTCGTCATGGAAGTGGATGATCCGGACGACCCGGATCCAGATGACAAGGCTTGGGAGTACGCGCCTGCGGAGCGTTTGCCGGATGCTCTCAGGGACGAAGATTAGCTCTCTCTCCTCTCTCTTTCTTTCTTTCTATGTTTCTCTCTTTATTCTCTCTTACAATAATAAAGGCTAAAAATAATGAACTCTTCTCTTGTTTGACATCCTGTTAATCTCTATGGATTACACCTTGTCCTGGATTATTACATGACTCAACCTGACTATATCAAACCTCATTCAACCTACAATGTAAGTTGTGCACGCTGTTATTCTATTAACATTGTTTTATTATGTTTAAACCACAAAAGTACGTTCACTTACCCATAACCTTGTACTTACCTGTTAATTATTAACTACTTACCTGCCTTACCTGGAGTATGGAAATTGGAGGCTTGTGGGTGGGAATGATGGAGAATTACGTACACTACCCAATATCAGTGCATTATTATCTTTAAAGGAAAAAAATCGTGGTCAAAGTGCTGTTAATGTTAGATTTTGGCCATTTTGGCCATTCAAAAAAAGAGGATAATTTTGGTTTGGGTGTTTTTACTAAAAATATAGATGTGGAACCCCCTATTTTTACATGCTGGGATGAAAGAGTAGTGCTTCAGCTACCTTCAGTAAAAATATGAAGAGGGCACCTTACCGGGTTAAAGAGTTACACATATTTTGAACATTGCCAAACTTTGACCTTGATTTTCTCAGAAGTAAGAATATGTCGTTTGGTCCCCTTATGATTCGGAGGGCTTCAATTTATTTGGTTGGTGAGACTTTTCAATGTGTGCTTTGTGATGTCAAGGGTACCAATAGAGTGGAAGAGTGCATGTATTTTGCCATTGTACAAGGGGAAGGGAGATCGGCAGGAGTGTTCAAGTTATAGAGGTATTAGTTTATTATCAGTGGTTGGAAAGCTGTATGGCAGGGTGTTGATAGAGAGGATAATAAAATGTACGGAAGTTGCAATAGGAGAAGAACAGTGCGGTTTTAGGAGGGGAAGAGGGTGCGTGGATCAGATGTTTGCAGTAAGACAGTTATGCGAAAAGTATTTAGAGAAGCATAAGGAGATATTTTGGGCTTTTATGGATTTGGAAAAAGCGTATGATCGTGTGGATCGTGAAGCAATGTGGAAGGTGTTAAGGATTTATGAAATTGGAGGAAATTTGTTGGAAGCAGTTAAGAGTTTTTATGAAGGGAGCAGAGCATGTGTTAGAGTAGGAAATGGTGAGTTGAGTGAATGCTTTGAGGTAAAGGTAGGTTTGCGACAGGGTTGTGTATTGTCACCATGGCTGTTTAATATGTTTATGGATGGTGTGGTGAGGGAGGTGAAAATGAGAACTATAGGAAGAGGATTGGGTTTAGTAGGAAAGAATGGTAGAGATTGGGAGTTGAATCAGTTGCTGTTCGCTGATGACACAGCGTTGGTGGCGGATTCTGAGGAGAAATTGCAGCGGGTAGTCAAAGAGTTTGGAGTGGTTTGTGGGAGGAGGAAACTGAAGGTGAACGTCAATAAAAGTAAAGTAATGGTGTGTAATAGGGGTGATCATAGGGTGAATCTAGATGGGAGGCTGGATGGGAAAATATTGGAACAAGTAGAGTGTTTTAAATATCTAGGAGGAACGATAAACAGGAGTGGAGGTATGGAAATGGAGGTAAGCCAGAGAGTGTGTGAAGGAAAGAAAGTTTTCGGAGCAATGGGAAGTATGTGGAAGACGAGAAATCTCGGAATGAAAGTAAAAGGTGCAATGTATCAAGGAATTGTTATGCCAACAGTGATGTATGGGGCTGAGACATGCGCTCTGAAGAAAAAGGAGAGAAGAAAACTGGATGTGATGGAGATGAGCTGCTTGAGGAGTATGTGTGGAGTTACTCGTAGAGACGGATTGAGGAATGAAGAGATACGTAGGAGACTTGGGGCAGCAGGAACATTTGTCAGCCAGAGTGGACAGAAGGGTGCTGAGCTGGAATGGTCATGTTGAACGTATGGGAGATGAAAGGCTTACAAAGAGAATATATGAGTCAGATACAAGGGGAGATAGAAGAGCAGGAAGACCCCCATTGAGATGGAGAGACTGTGTAAGACAAGCTTTGGATGATAGAGGAATGACTATAGATCAGGCAAAGGAAGTGGTAATAAATAGGAATGAATGGAGAATGCTTGTTAATAGTTGAGTGAACACGTGGTCATTTGGGGGAAGGGGTCGGGCGCAAGTTGGACTAGATAATAGTCCATCAGGCGCCTGGTCCAGGGAGACGATTAATATGAAGGGTGCGCCTGGAAGTGTGGTGGGCGGGCTTGTGGCTTTGGCTCCGCTACATGTCTGCCTGCCGAGATCGGAGCCTCTCCGGGTGGTCGGGGGCCGGGGGCGTTCTGGAGCGACCTTAGAGACCCTGGTCTCTGGGTATTCTCCTGGGTGACCTAGATGTGTGTGAATTTTGTGTTTTGTCTGTGTTTGTTCGCTGTTTTGTCTTGTGTTTTGTGTTTTCGTGTTCTTGCTCTGTCTTGAGTCGGCCACCCCCAAGAAAAAAATAAATAAAATAAAATAAAAAATAAAATAGAGGAAAAATAAATAAAAAACAAAAATAACAAAAATGGGGATTGGGCCTGAGCATATAGATAGATAGATAGATAAATTTAGTAATGATAAGTATAATATCGTATATCGGCGATTTCGGTCACTCATAATGTTAAATTGGCGCTTCAAATAGAAATGTTTTGAAAGTCATAAACATAAAAGTCATATTGAGAGAGAGAAAATCGTTCAACAGCTCGACAAATTATAGTATTAATAAGATTAAAACGACGTCCTAATAATGAGACGGTTATTCCCCTATTGTAGGACGTTTGGTAGTGGCGATTATCAAAATAAGCTATCTATCTATCTATTGCCAGACGCCTTTACCCGTTCAGTAACGATGACGTCCTCCTCATTACAATCTGACTACTATTACATGAGTATATTGAGCTTAGGAAGGACCACTGACAATTCAAATATGTCACTTTAAATTGTTCTAAGTTAATATATACTACATTAGGTTAGGCTATAGAACGCCATTGCATGCTGAAATTAGTGAGCTTTATCTATCTGTAGGCCTATCTATTGCCAGATGCCTTAACCCCTTCAGTAACGATGGCCCACACAAGGCAGATCCCTCTCACACCCAACCCTAATTATAAGACACAACTCACTAATACTATGAGGACTGCACCAAAATGGTCAGAGGTCAACATAAGAAAACAGGAGTCTGCATAGAGCCGATTGGCCCACACCCGGCAGATCCCCCTCACACACAATCCATCCCATCCATATGCCTATTTAATTTTACCTTAACCCTTAACTGGCGGCGCCCGGCTATTGTCGAGTGAAATAAATGTGGCCTATGGGCGGGGCCCGGCTATTGTCGAATGCAATTTTGAGCACGTAATGTGCTTTGAGAGAGAGCGGAGCGGTGGGAGGAGCGTAGATTACCTCCTGACCGCTCGCCACGGTGGCCGTGGAGCTACTGAGATGTACTCCTTTGTACTCCACCCTCTCTCACTCGTTTCACACGTAATAATGTAAGAAAATGACCGTATTTTAGCGATTTTGCCCTTTGGTTGCACGATCGTTGCAAGACAACCAGTGATTGTAGAAGGATGGTTCGGGTGTCATTGGAAAGCTCAATTTACACACTTTCAGGGATACATACTTGTATTACGCTCTGGGTCTTGTTTATGCATGAAAAAGAGCACGGAAACAACCCCATTTATGGTAAAAAAAAACTGGGCGGTACATAGAAATTACCGCCTAGGCCGCTCTTTGAGTGTTAACACCTAACGAGCGGCCTAGGCGGTAATTTATATGTACCGCCCAGCAGGGTGTTTTTACCCTAAATAGGGTTGTTTACGTGATCATTTTCATTCCTAAATAAGATCCAGAGTGTAAAACAAGTAGCTATCCCTGAAAGGGCATAAACAGAGCTTTCCAATGACACCCAAACCATCCTTGTACAACCGCTAGTTTTCTTGCAATGATCGCGCAACACGAGTGCAAAAACCATGTAATTAGGTAGTTTCCCTACATAATTCCCTGTGTAGCGAGTGCGTGAGGGTGGGGGAGGGTGGGATTCATGTCAGTAGGTCCGCCGCGGTGGTCTGGAGCAGTCATACGCTTGCTACTCTCCTGCCGCCACTTGTCTCTCTCTCTCAGCAACATTACGTGCTGAAAATGGCACACGACATAAGTTGTGAACCGCCACATAGTCCAAATTTCTTTCACTCGATATATGTTGCGCACCGCCAGTTAAGGGTTAAAGCTCTTTATCGTTCTTGATCCCACTAGAGCACTCGGTAGCCGATTCCATCTATCTACAACTCTGTTACCAAACCAATATTTGCCTATATCTTTTCTGAAACAAATTTATCTAATTTGAAACCATTTGTTCAAGTTCTTTCGCTATAGAGAGCAGGGCTCTCAGAATGGAATATTGGAATTACCTTGGAATATGTGGAAAATTATCTTAAATCGTATTATTTTACCTCAGTTTTCAATTGAAATTTCTCCAGAATTACCTTGTCTAAATAGTACATTATTTGTATTCTTTTTCCTATAACTAAATATATATATTAGTATCTATATGTGATTAATCTCTGTATTACCCTATAGTAAACAACCAGTAAGGTGACAAATGTTAAGTTTAATAGCTCTCTTTAATTTTACAATGCAATTTTTCAGTAGTTATACTAGTATATTTTCAGTTTAAAATAACGAAACTTGGAAAATATAATTTAAGTTCAAGAAAACTACCTTTTTGAAAATGGGAATGACATTTAACCTAACAAGTGCGCATGGGGGTAATTAGACACCTCTCCCTGTGCGCATGTATTTGAGGTGTTTCCGTCACTAAAATATTCATTGTACCATTAATAGCATTAATACTTATCCATATGCGCCTATTATGGGTTGATTATAAAGGTATTAACCTGAAACAACAATAAAACGAGTGAAAACAGCGTTTGGATGGTCAAAATCGGAGATATAGCCCGCGAGTTGTATAATGTATGGGTGAGGCAAGCTGCTTTCCCGCCAATTTCCCCCAAGGCCACTGAGACACAGTTGATCGATACTCTCTCTCTCTCTTGCATTCGCTTGCTATCAGTGATGACCACACCCTGCAACCGGCTTTCTAATGTTAGCACGAAAATATACCTCAGAATAAGGGAATAACAGGGAAAATAGGTGATAACTGAAGGAGAGGAGGAAAGTGGGGAAGGAGGGGAGGTAGAGGACTGAGATTTTGCATGGCCCAGGGGCCAAAAAAAAAAAATATATAAAAAAATAAAAATAAAAAAATAAAAAAAAATTTGATGTCAAAAGTTGATTTTCTTTTTCTCTGACTCTTAAAGAGTCTTCCCGCAGTCCGCCGGGGGAACTCTTAAGAGTCTCCCCGCAGTTCCCGGGTTAAGTAGGCCTATATATGGGAGATTCATTAGAAATAGTATATAATGGAAATATTGTGAATAATTTAGGAATTGGTACATAGTGTACATAATTATATGATATATTAATTTGTGTTCTTAGTAATATTACTACACAGATTACTTACATTATAATTATAGGCTACAATTGAGCAAGTTTCTGCTGGTTGCATCAGTGGTTGGCTGGGCTGTGCAATTGTATCCCTCGTACTTACAACAAAATAAGCAAAAATGAGGAGGGTACTAACAAACCGGCAAACTCTAATATCGAACGAAGATAAAATAATTGATGTCTAGTTTGTGATAAAGGATTAAATCCCATTCAATTTAAAAAAGATCACCATGTTTCTGCTTATTTCGTTTATGAAGGTATAGGCTACAGTGAGGTCTCGCATAAGTGAGATTTAAAGGTGGTGGGGCGTCCGAAATTAAAATGAATTTATAATGTATTTAAAGAGATGTTTAGATCTCCAGTAATCAACCTGACTACTTCTTTGTCAAAACTAATCTTCAATATTAGAGAACAAATCAAAAATAGATATTGAATTACGACCCCTTGCAACTAGTACTCACGTGAGGATGTGACGTACGCCCAGGCAAACATTTGGGAAGTAAACATCAGCAAGTATAGCAAAAATGGTGAATAGGTGTGCTGTTTTCGGGTGTAGCAACATCCCTGGACCAAACATAGCACTACACAAGTTTCCAAGTGATCCATACCATTGTAACAAATGGGTGAAGTTTATACAAAGAACCAGAGTGTGGGAGGCAAAGCCCAAAACAAGCTTCATATGCAATGGACATTTTCTTGATGAATGCTTTGACAATAAAGTGCAGTGGAGTATGGGTATGGCTAGATGCACCCGCTGATTGCCTATACGGACTGGGGTCTTGTCACGCCCAGTGCCAGGTCCATATATATACGGACTCGCCGAAAAAAAATCGTAGCAGCGAAACGACTGCACCTATAGCTTTCATATTTCTACCACATGTACCTTACCCTTCTGGCGTCTTGCTACCACCACCCCAACCCCCTCCCCCAATCCACTCGCCAACCATGGGTCACTGCATCAGGCCATCACAAAGGAAAAAAAGGAAAATATGTGGCGGTGAAACAACTGCACCAATTGGTTCCATATTTGTGTGACAAGTCCCCTACCCTTCTGTCTTCCCCCCAACCACAACCCCAACTTCCTCCCACCACCCACTTCCAGCCTATCCGTAGATCATCACATAAAAAAATAAAAATCCGTGGTGGCAAAACTACCTCACCAATTGGCTCCATATTTGTAACACAAGTCAATTACCCTTCTACCTTCCCCCCACCATCCCCCAAACCACCCTCCCACCCATACGTGCTTGCCAATTTCAGGAGTCAGGAGAGTGGATAATATGGGCTAACTTAAGCCTAGCCCAAATTATACAGTCAGTGTCGATGGATATAGGCCTAACCTAGACTAAAGAAATTTATTGGCTGAAATTCAACTACTAGCAACTAGGCTAAACAAAAATAAAAATAAAAAAATAAGTCGATCGCCGCGGTTTAAGTTCCCGTCTATTTTTACGGCGATTTTTTCTGTTATTTGCACCCTGTTGGCAATGTATATGATGATGACAATAAGTCATGGAGGCGTGAGGGGCGGGCTTTCATTATTGTATCCAAATGCAGTCAAAATAGACGGGGACATGATCGCTAGCGTCCGCCGCGGCTCCGAGTAGTGTAAACAAGGCAGGCGGTAATCACAGCTGCTTCTCCCTCCTCTCCTGCAGCTGGATCTCGTCCTACAGGTTCATACAGCCTGGACACCACCAATATTCATCACTTGAGGTTCTTTGCCATAATCACGGTTATCACCCTCAGTATTGGCAAACGAATCGGAACTACTGTCACTATTCTCCATTTCCACCTGTCAGAAGAGCTTGTTGTGTTCCTGGGTATACGTCATCAGAGCGCTTAAACTCCGAATCCAGAAGAGTGTCACCCATATCCTATTTTGGCCATTATATAAATAATTAAGCCATTGTAGCAGAAAATATTGCACCAAAAGCTATAGTGCACACTGCCGGTAATGATTGTGGAGGAAAATAATAGCATGCACACCCACCTTTAACCCGGGAACTGCCGGAAGACTCTTAAGAGTTCCCCTGGCGGACTGCGGGAAGACTCTTAAGAGTCAGAGAACAAAAAAATCAACTTTAAACATCGAAAAAAAAAAAAAAAATTGCCCCTGGGCCAAGCAAAATATCACTCCTCTACCTCCCCTCCTTCCCCACTTTCCTCCCCTCCTTCAGTTATCACCTATTTTCCCTGTTATTCCCTTATTCTGAGGTATATTTTCGTGCTAACATTAGCGAGATGCAAGCAGGGCATTGTCATCACTGTTAGCAAGCGAGTGCAAGAGAGAGAGAGAGTATCGATCGACTGTGTCTCAGTGGCCTTGGGGGAAATTGGCGGGAAAGCAGGTTGCCTCACCCATACATTATATAACTCGCGGCCTGTATCTCCGATTTTGACCATCCAAACGCTGTTTTCACTCGTTTTATTGTTGTTTCAGGTTAATACCTTTATAATCAACCCATAATAGGTGCGTATGGATAAGTATTAATGCTATATATGGTAAAATGAATATTTTAGTGATGGAAACAGCTCAAATACGTCAGCACAGGCAGACGTTTCTAATTACCCCCATGCGCACTTCTTAGGTTAAGGCCATATAATCTCGACACAAAGATATTGACAATGATTCTTGAAATTCCCTAGAACTAACAATAAACTATTAGTATCTGAAACATATGAGACAAAATATATATATACAGTATATGTAGGCTAGTGTACACACCTCTTGAATGAATATTCAGTAAGCAAAATTTAAGGCAGCTCTGTTGCTGCTTTCCTCGTCCTAACTGTAGCTCATATCCGCATGTCGCCAGTCAGACTGAGACTCTGACTGGCGGCGCGAGGAGAGGAGTTGATGTAAACTCCTTGAAAACCAACGGCCAGCCTTGCCACGTATCATACAGGTACTGAATGACAACGGTCACACAAAGTACAGGCACGAAGTGATCGGGCAAGGTTATCAAAGTAGGCCTACTCTAATAATTATTTGGTATTTGTCTACTTATTTGGTATTACAAATGGCTATTAATGACCACAATTTAAAGCTTTACCTTGGATTTTGTCAGAATTACCTGGTAGATACTTGGATTACTTCAGAATTACCTAAAAAATCCAATCACCTCAGAATTAATTTAAATAAGGTGAGATTACGCTAATCTGAGGTAATTACCTTAAAATTAAAATGTAAAACTTGCAAACTAAAATGAGAGCCCTGATAGAGAGGGGGTGAGGACAGTCTAGAGGCGCGGTAATTAATTTCGGCCTTATGGACTCGTGGCATACGGAAAGATATGGTGGTGGAGTATGAGTCTCTCTCTCTCTCTCTCTCTCTTTGTTTAGTGTGTAGTCATTTCGGTAGCTCTCTCTCTCTCTCATGTTTGTTTGCACACCGGTACAAATAAGGCACATGAAACCAAGATGAAAATGAGAGCCTGCAGAGAGACAAGTGGCCCACACAAGACAGAACCCTTTCACACCCAACCCATCTCACCATATCCCTATCTGATTGTATCTTGAAGCTTTCTATTGTTCTTGATACCACTATAGCACTCGGTAGCCTATTTCACATATCTACAACTCTGTTACGAGAGGCAGATCCCATACACAGCCAATCTCTCTCTCTCTCTCATTTGCACACCGTATACAAATGAGGCAGATCCTTTACACATGCAACCAAGATGAAAATGGGAGTCTGTAGAGAGCCAGTGGGCCACACAAGGCAGATCCCTTTCACACCCAACCCATCTCATACACATATGCTACTTCTACTACTTACTATACACCAATGTTATTATATACCTGCAACCAAGATATAATTGTAAGAAATAGGAACGTAAGAAAATGGGAGTCAGCAGAGAGCCAATTGGCCCATACATAACAGATCCCTTTCACACCCAACTCATCTTATAACTCTTCCTCTCTCTCTCTCTCTCACACAAATGAGAACATAAGTAAACAGGAGTCTACAGAGAGCCGATTGGCCCACACATGGCAGATCCCTTTCACACGCAACCCATCCCGCTCGCTCTCTCTCTCTCTCTGTCTTCCTTATATTTACATCCTATTAATTCTCTATCGCCATGCTCTCTCTATCTCTCCCTCTCTCACACACAAATGAGAACATAAGAACATAAGAAAACTGGAGTCTGCAGAGAGCCGATTGGCCCACACACGGCAGATCCCTTTCACATCCAACCCATCTCGTTCTATCATATTTAATGTTGAAGCTCTATTGTTATTCATCCCACTATAGCACTCGGTAGCCTATTCCATATATCTTCAACTATTACCAAACGAATAGAGGCAGATCCCTTACACAGACAATCTCTTTCTCGCTCTTGTTTGTTTGCACATCTGTACAAATTAGGCAAATCCCTTACACATGCAACCAAGATGAAAATGGGAGTCAGCAGAGCCAAGTGGCCCACACAAGGCAGATCCCATTCACACCTAACTCATCTCATAAGCTTTATATGTTACTCACACTACTTACTATACACCAATGTTATCCTATACCTGCAACCAAGATATATTTGTAAAAAATAGGAACATAAGAAAATGGGAATCAGCAGAGAGCCAATTGGCCCACACAAGACACTCGGTAGCCTATTCCACATATCTACAACTATGTTACCAAACGATTAGAGGCAAATCCCTCAGTTCAGTTCAGTTGAAATTCGGGAAGTTTAGCCTTAACGTCGGCACTTCCCTGAGAGGTTTTGTTATTTTTCTTTTTGTGACGTGCTCTATTTGTTTGTAAAAATAAACATATCTCATTTGTCATCCCGTCTTATGAAGTCTTGTTTCTTCTCTCTTCTTTCTTCATTCTTGTTTCTTCTCTCTTCAGTCTTCTTTCTTCTTATTTCAGTTCTTTCATTTTTTTCTCTCGTACTCTACACATTTGATAAATTGTCTGTTTCACTCTATCGCTTATTTCTTTGTTGAACAAAAGGTGTCCGATGACTTGGTTTTCATTTTCAATATAAGGCTGTTGGAACCCTGGATCTTTTATTCTGCATGTTTTATAAAATGAACAGTGTAGTAGAAAATGTTTTAGGTCTTCTGTTCCTTCCTTACACAGATCGCATTGTGTGTCTCCTCCTAAATGCCTATTTCTATCTTTTATATTTAAGTTATTTGTCCTACATCTGTAAAATATTATAGATGCCTGTGTATTGTCATAAATATCTTCCTCGCTCTTAATCTCCTTTTTATAACTTCTATACACTTCTAGGCTACTCTTTTCTGCCAACTCCTCTCGCCATTTTCCCGAATCCCAGTCCAGAACTCTTTTTCTAATGTTCTTCTTAATATTTGTTAAATTTGTTTCTCCTAACTTCAAATTTCCTACATACTTTCGAATTTCTACAGTCCAGGGATCTTTACTATTTCTAAGTTTTTCCTCTGTGATTCTTCTTAGCAAGTCATTACTTTCCTCTCCTACTAAATATTTAAGATATTTTATATTACCTTCCATAATTCTCGCCTCCATTGATGAGGCTCCTATTTCACCCCTTAACCCGGGAACGGCGAGAAAGCTCTTGAGAGGTTATACTGGGCGACGGCGGCAAAGCTCTTAACCCTTAAAAAGCGGCTCACCACTTAAGTCGAGTTAAATAAAGCTGGACTATGTGGCGGCGCTCGACATAGGTCGAGTGGCAATTTCAGCACGTAATGTGGCTGAGAGAGAGAGACAAGTGGTGGCAGGAGACTAGCGAGCGTATGACTGCTCCATACCACCGCGGCGAACCTACTGACACAAATCTCAGCTCCCTCCTCCCTCTCTCACTCGCTACATACTCAATTATGTACCGAAAGTACCGAATTACCTGCTTTTTGCACTCGCGTTGCACGGTTATTGCAAGAAAACTATCCATCATACAAGGATCGTTATGGTGTCATTCGAAAGCTCTGTTTATGCCCTTTCAGGGATAGATACTTGTTTTACGTTCTGGGTCTTATTTAGGCATGAAAATGATCACGTAAACAGCCCTATTTTGGCTAAAAACACCCCGCTGGGCGGTACACATAAATAAACCGCATAGGCCGCTCGTAAGGTGTTAAGAGGGAAGGCCTAAAAAAAACATTTTAAAATGCCCCAGTAGCACTAGATTTTTTTTTGTTTTCTCTATACTTCATATCACTCCTCCACATTCCCTCCTTCCCCCCTTTCCCCTCCCCCCTTCAATTATCATCTCTTTTCCCTGTTATTCCCTAATTTGTTGGTATATTTTCGTGCTAACATTAGCAAACTGGTTGGAGAGTGTGCTTATGTGCCTAGCGAGTGTGTTGGCAGAGGTAGATGGTGGGGTGAATGAGTCAGTCAAGCTTGAGACCTCGCGAAGGGAGGGGTTGCCTCACTTTGCTCCACAATTCATGAATGGGCCGCTCCATGTTTATTCGCGATTTTGACCATACATACATTGTTCCCACTTGTTTTATTGTTGTTACAGGTTACTATCTTCATAGTGAAGGTAAAATAGGCACATATGAATAAGTAATACTGATATTTATCGTAAAATGACGATTATAGGCAGGAATGGAGCCTAATAATGCCGCCCAGAAGTGTGGTGTTCACTACACATAGCTCGCACTTACCGGGCTTTGGGCATATCTGGGCGCCCATAAAATGTGTCTAAAACCCCTATTCTCTATATTTTGTAATTTATTTATTTCTGTTTTGGAAAAACCTATAACATTCGAGCCATACAGTACTGCTGGTATCACAATACTTTTCCAATATGTTTTGCCAATAAGTACCTTATTACAACTTTGCGATATTACCGGGTATGTAAGGTTAGCCATTCGATTTGCTTTATCCAAAGCTTCTATTTTCTGTGTTTTAACCCTTAAAAAGCGGCTCACCACTTAAGTCGAGTTAAATAAAGCTGGACTATGTGGCGGCGCTCGACATAGGTCGAGTGGCAATTTCAGCACGTAATGTGGCTGAGAGAGAGAGACAAGTGGTGGCAGGAGACTAGCGAGCGTATGACTGCTCCAGACCACCGCGGTGAACCTACTGACACAAATCTCAGCTCCCTCCTCCCTCTCTCACTCGCTACATACTCAATTATGTACCGAAAGTACCGAATTACCTGCTTTTTGCACTCGCGTTGCACGGTTATTGCAAGAAAACTATCCATCATACAAGGATCGTTATGGTGTCATTCGAAAGCTCTGTTTATGCCCTTTCAGGGATAGATACTTGTTTTACGTTCTGGGTCTTATTTAGGCATGAAAATGATCACGTAAACAGCCCTATTTTGGCTAAAAACACCCCGCTGGGCGGTACACATAAATAAACCGCATAGGCCGCTCGTAAGGTGTTAAAATAAAAATTATTATCATTAATTTTTATTCCTAGATATTTAATTTGTTTTACCACTTCTATTTCTCGTATGGTGTTTGGTTTGTTTTTCATATTAAATATTAGGATTGTACTTTCGTCTTTATTTATACTTAAGCCACACTCTCCCCCTATCTCTATTAATTTATCTATTATTTTTTCTGCTTCGGATTGTATGAGCTAAGAGTAGTCCGTCATCGTCATAAAACAATGAATTTATTTTGAAATACTCATCTACAAACCCTCTTTTATTTGCTAACTGCTTAATTATCTCATAAGTTATTAATTTAAATAATGTTGTGTACCCCGTACAGCCTTGTCTGATGCCGCTTGTTACTTACACAGCCAATCATTCTCTCTATTGCTCTTGTTTGGTTGCACCCCTGTACAAAATAGGCAGCACTCTCTCTCTCTCTCTCTCTCTCTCTCTCTCTCTCATTTATCGCTGTCTTCCTTACGATTACGATTACGACATCCTAAGCTCTCTCTCTCTCTCTAACAAATGAGAATTTAGGAAGATGGGGTCTGCAGAGAGCCGATTAGCCCACACACGGAAGATTCCTTTCACACCCAACCCATCCCGTGCCTCTCTCTCTCTCTCATTTTTTTTCTATGAGAATGAGGGAGACAAAAAGCATAACTGCCTGCAGCGAGTGCCTCCCCCAGATTTCAAAGAGTGACAGGGCCGAAATCAAGGGACGTTCGAGCTAAAATGCCTGGACACACGGAGTTTGAAGCAATTTAAATCATAGGAAGAGGGAAAGACTGATTCTGGGAGAGAGTTTCAGAGCTCAGCAGTTGAATAGAAGAAAGTCTGAGAATAGCGTTTCACTCTTGGGTTGGAGAGTTGCACAGAGTAGGGGTGGGACTGTGTTGCAAGGCGGGTACTACGCACCCTACATAGAGGAGGTGGTATACACTGGAAAAGCTCCGAGGAACACTGATTATTGTAGTAGCGATAGAATAGCGAGAGAGATGCAACATTGCGGCGAAGAGAGAGAGATTGCAGAGAGTTGGTGAGTGGACGGGAGTTAATGATACGAAAGGCTTTCCTTTCTACTTTATCTAGGAGTGCAGTGTGAGAGGATCCTCTCCATACATATGAACAATACTTAATACAAGGACGCACTGTGCCCCTGTACAGAGCAATTAGAAGCTACGCAGGGGTAAAGAACCCCTTGAGGCGGTTGAGCACACCCAGCTTCTGGAAGGCTGCCTTAGCGAGACTGGTAATATGGTCTTTCCAAGTGAGAGCAGAAGAAAAAGAGACACCGAGAACATTGAGAGAAGATGAAGGGTTGATTTTTGTATTGTTGAAGAATAAGGGATAGTCCTCTGGAGGTTCCTGACGGGTAGTAAGATGGATAAATTGAGTTTTGGAAGCATTAAATGCAACAAGGTTTTCTCTACCCCAATTGGAAATAGTAGCTAGATCAGAAGATAAGTATTTTATGGCTTCATTACGTTTACTCTTGAGGGACTGCTGGCTGGGGCGTTCTGGAAAACTAATTGAGTGGTGTAAGGTAGAGTCGTCTGCATATGAATGGATGGGACTGGATGTACAGTTGAGAAGATGATTTATGAAAATTAGAAAGAGAATGGGAGATAGGACAGAACCCTGAGGAACACCGGAGTTGATAGGATGAGGAATTGAGCGATGGCCGTCCACAACCGCAGCTATGGAATGGCCGGAAAGGAAATTAGAGACAAAGGAACAGATGGAGGCACAGAAACTGAAGGAGGGCAGTTTGGAAATTAAAGATTTGTGCCAGACTCTATCGAAGGCCTTCGATATGTCTAGTGCAACAGAAAAAGTCTTACCGAAGTCCCGAAAGTTGGATGCCCAAGAGTTAGTAAGATATGAAAAAAGATCACCAGTTGAGCGACCCTTAAGGAAGCCATACTGGCGATCTGAGAGCAGATTATGAGAAGAGGAATGTTTAAGAAATTTGGAAGCAAGAATATTTTCAAAAACTTTAGAGTAACAACGATTGGACGATAGTTGGAGGGTTGAGACCCTTCTTTGGGACAGGTTGAATGAGAGCAAACTTCCAGCAAGAAGGAAAGACATTAGAGGAGAGACAGAGACGAAAGAATTTGCCTAGGCAGGGGTCAGCATGGAAGCACAGTTTTTAAGTACAACAGGAGGAACACCGTCTGGACCGTACGCCTTCTTAGTATTAAGCCCAGAGAGGGTAGAGAGTACATCTTTAGAAGATATTAGGATATTAGGCATAAGTAGGAGAGAGGGGGGTGGAGAGGGAGGAATAGCACCGGAATCATCCAAGGTTGAGTTTCTGGCAAAAGTTTGAGCAAAGAGTTATCGCTGTCTTCCTTACGTTTACGACATTCTATTCTCTCTCGCCATTCTTCTCTTTTTCCCTCTCTCTCTCTAACAAATGAGAAAATAAGAAAAATAAGGAAACGGGAGCCCACACATGGCAGATCCCTTTCACACGCAACCCATCTCGTCCTATCTAATTTTATGTTGGAACCCTATTGTTCTTGATCCCACTATAGCACTCGATAGCCTATTCCACATATCTATAACTCTGTTACTAAACAAATAGAGGCAGATCCCTAGCACAGCCAGTCTCTCCCTCTCTCGCTCTTGTTTGTTTGCACACTGGTACAAATGAGGCAGATCCCTTACACATGCAATTTGGGAATCTGCAGAGAAACAAGTGGCCCACAAAAAGCAGTTCCCTTTCACACCCAACCCATCTCTTATATATTTTATCTTGAAGCTCTTTATTGTTCTTGATCCCATTGTAGCACTCGGTAGCCTATTTCACATATCTACAACTCTGGCGGGTGCCCAACCCCGAAAGGAGTTGAAATAGGGGAGCTATCCCCCCGCCAAAGGTGGCTTTCTAGGGCCTTTCCTAGCTGATGCTGAGAGGATTGGGTTCTAGTCATGTGGTGATGGGCTGGTCTATCCGAGTGAGAACTGAGCGATCTCTGCCATACCCATAGCTTACTCTGACTGTTCCTTTTACTTATATATCTTCTAGATCTCAAGTGGCGGCGTCTTTTCCGTGGATTGACCTCCCTACTGCCAACCTAGAAGTTGGCAGATTGGGAGTCAAAGTGTCACATTTTTCCCTTACCCCTCAACTTTCCCTTCATAATTGCTGAGGGGCACAGGGCCTTGGGTGGGGCTTTGGTTTCCAGGGCGTTTCCCACCCTCCTCAGCTCCCTGTATTGGAGTGGCTTCGGTCACCCGGGCTTTGTTAGTGGTAAGCAGGGAGGATTTTGTGGGGGCGCTCGTTTATGGCCTTGGCCTTGCTCGAAACCTTGGGGCTGTTCGGCCAGACAGCCTGGGGAACAACAACAACAACAACAACAATCTACAACTCTGTTACGAGAGGCAGATCCCTTACACAGATAATCTCTCTCTCTCTCTGTCTGTCTGTATGTCTGTCTGTCTGGAGGCTCTGTGAGGTTCCTGAGAATAGACGTGAAGGCTTCAGCCAGGGCCTGCCAGCCCATACGGTCCAGAGGTCTATGGAAATTCTCTCTCTCTTTCTTGTTTGCACACCGGTACAAATGAGGCAGATCCCTTCCAAATGCAAGCAATACGAAATGGGAGTCTGCAAGAGCAAAGTGGCCCACACAAGGCAGATCCCTTTCACACCCAACCCTTCTCATAAACGTTATCTATTACTTACACTACTTACTATACACCCATGTTATCATATACCTGCAACCAAGATACAATTGTAAGAAATATGAACATGATAAAATGGGGTTCTGCAGAGAGCCAACTGGCCCACACAAGACAGATCCCTTTCACACCCAAACCATCTCATAAACGGTATTTGTTACTTACTCACAATATTTACCATACACCAATGTTTTCATATATACCCACCACCTCATCTAAAAATGTACAGTTATCCATTGATAGCTGAAATCCCTACAGCCTGGAAAGACTAATTGTAACCGGTAATTATGTTACGTGGAGTGTAAACTTATCTCAGCATTGTGGGTAATACAGGGATCTGAAGAATCATCGATATGGTTTTGTTGGCAGTGATGGGTAGTTTCCCTAGTTTCCCCTTCTAACCCCAACCCAATGCCCTGCCTTACACCACACATGTCAAACTACCACTGCCATGCTCAGTAGTTGACAAGTGTGTGGAATTCCATGAAACATCCATAGCAGAGTTATGAAGCTTGGGAGGGATATATAGTAGCTAAAAGGATAAATTCAGATAGTCTGTCGCCTTATAATTGGTAGCCGCCCTTCCTAAACTTTATATACAGTAATCATATGAACTACCAGGGGTACCCGGCGTTGCCCGGGTTTAAATTATACTACCATAATCACCATCATCAATCACTACTACCACAATCATGACAATACTACTACTACCATAATCACCGGCCTCGACCTTCCTATGCCTCATTAAACGGCGACCTCGATTTCGGCTGCTAAATTACCTCCGATTTTGGATCTGACCTCATCTTTACATCCATTTTGGGGGGTTGCGAACAACTTTCGTTTCATACACCTTTTCGATCGGAGGCCTCCTTCTGTCCAAACTGCCATTTTTTTCATTTTTTTTTTCAATTTCGGACTCGAAACGACCTCCGATCGTGGCCTCGCCCCCTCTATGACCTGACCCAGGTCAATTGACACCCAAATGCACAGTTTCAGCTCCCCAGGTCCAAAACTGCGGCCACGTATTAAGAACACACAGACAGACAAACAGACACACAAACTGATTTAATAATATAGACTAGCAAGGCTACCCGGCGTTGCCCGGGTTTAAATTCTACCATAATCAGCATCACTACTACCACCACCACTACTACCATAATTGTTATGCCCTGTTTTTCTACAGGTTTAACTTGGGTAATGTGAGTTCTAAATGACTGGGTATATAAGGCTGCATGCACAATACAAGATATGAGGAATAGAGAACACAAAGAAACACATGGTAGCAAGTTACATGATCACGTTTATTTATATACCACTGCAGAATACTCGTGCAAGACAATATAATAGAATCGAACAACACTAGCATAAGTGGATCTGGATGGAGCCTAGTCTCCCACTTCCAACGTTCAGGTATTAATCTTCTGATCACTGGCTTAATTAGCAAGTTTTATCTTCTGAAAGACCTCAATATATTCATGTAATTCAATTTCACTGATTTGACCTCTTACTGGCTGGTCGCGTGCCCAAGTAGCAGCTCACAGTTAGGATTAGACACGCGTATATTGTAGAACACGGAAATCTCTAGTAACCTCATGGGGGTACTGATCTAAGTTTTATATTCTTATGGCAGAAATACATAGAATACAAATCAGTGGGCGAACGTTAGATATCACTAGAGTTTTAATATCTGAATAAGGTAATTACGAGAGTCAATGTCGCCTGTTAATTAATGAGCACTGATCGCTTAGTACGTCCCAAATGGAATGGTTAAATATGAGTTACACTGGGCAAGGTTTTAGCCACTTTATAGAAAGTTAATAAGTGAGTGTCAAACTAGTACTATAACACTTAGTACTAGCAACATGAATCTTGAATAGTATTTGTAGATCTGGTCCTAGTTATCTTGCTTCCGGTGATGTTGGGGGCTAACGACTGGTTCCGCGGCCGTCCAGGGGGCCCATATGTGTGAAGTTCTCAAATACGTGGGCAGGTCCTTCTATCCTGCCACGGAGTCTGCCGGCTCTGGAATCTTTCAACTCCGGAACAACACAAGGTGACAAGGGCAGAGCTAGAGGTTAACTGCAGGGTAGTGACCACTGGTTGGTGTCTAGCTTTCAACTGATTTGACTGGGGGCGGGAGCTAGATTTATAGGCTCGGTTCTGGACCCTGTAGACAGTAGGGATCTCGAGTCTTAAGGACTTATTTGAGCTCTCAATAGATATGGGGACTAGGTAAGATGGTATTTACTGTTGTGGCACATGGCTATAGGAAGCCTTTATATTTTCATATAACTGAGCCTTAGTAAGAGGTACTATTTTGGCTATACTGGAAGTATTTAGGGGAGAGAGACTGGATCTACTTTGCGAGGAGGATGGGGACAGCTGTGATAGGAGCGTCTCTCTTAGATTGTTCAATCTTCATTCTATGGTATAGCTGAGGTGCTAATTTAGTGATCAGAGTATGCAAGAAAGGTAAATGGTTTATTGTGAGTTAATAGAGGTTAGTAAAGGTGTTAGTCATGCATGGTTAGTTCATTGATAGGAAGAATTCCTGTGCTACCTGGCAATGACTCAGAAGTCAAAACAGGGGCCAGGTATACCTCCGCGGGGGTGGGGGTCTCCCTCCTCGGGTGGGCAAAAAGGGGGAGCTGGGCGCCCTCTCTCTGTGATAGTCGTCCGGCGGCTGTGGCTAGGGGCTTGCCATATCACCAGTGTTCGTAATAACCCTCTGTGTATGAGACAGATGTGGGTGTCCTTAATACCAAAACCGAAGGTGCCTTGGCTAGCTGGTTTTACTCGGCTGGTTGTTAATTGTAGGGTTTGCTGGATGTGGTGGAGACTGGGTTGCTAACTCTGCCACATTTATCTGGAAGTATGGCAATAGAAGTTAGTTACTGGCGAGGCGGCTAGCCTCGCACCGACGACCATTGGGTGCAGGGTTGTGAATGGGTTGTAAGAGAATAGATGGCATGCAAGGGGCTAGTAAAGTTCTAATGTTGTTCTGGCCTACTAAGTGAAGGTAGGCTGGATAGGAGTATATATAAAAGGTTGGAGAGCGTTAGCAACGGGCAATTCAAGGATCTTCAAGAGGTATGAGAGAGAGGCTAGGTCGGACAAGAGTAGAGAAGCGCGGGGTCTTATAATGAGATGGGAGGAGTGCAGGGGGGCTATAGGGGAATTTGACCCTAAGGTCTCTGGGTGTGGGGGTGGCATTAGGCTGCAGTTGATATGGAAGTTTGAAAAGGCAGTAGAATACGTTAGCCAAATGCTACCGGGGAATGCAACTATGGGGTGGTATATGAGTCTGGAAAAGATAGAGTTATGTGATCAGTCCGAGGGGTTATGGATACTATTAGTTGGCCCTGGGAACTGCGTTTTCTATGAAATATATACCAACAGCGGCAGTTCGTAGGGGTACTTAGTTATTGTTTCGGGGTACTTATGACAGATACTGGTAACAAGGTTATCTTATACAATCTCTGATTGGGGTAAGAGGTGTATGACACGAAGTAAATTGGCGTAGTGTGGACTGTGGATACGAAGGAGGCAAGGGGAAGACGTATGACAATTGTGGAAAAGTAAATGGAAAAAGGTGAACACAATGGCAGATAAAAATACTTAACCTAAGGATTGAATACATAGATTTATGGGGCGATGGGTCTTCAGAAGCTTAGTCTGGCAAGACAAGATGTTAGGGAATGTTAATATTAATACTTAAACTAAGGATTGCATACATCGATGAACGATGACATTATAGTCGTCGTCCTAATAAGGTGATGAAACCTGGCTGATCTGTACTTGGCACAATACGACACAAGGACAGTGCCGCTATGTCGTATCCATACTGGTGGCAGTTAATATTATAGAGACACTTAGTTACTAGAGGAACAATGCAAGGGGGCGACTGAGCACGGGTTACATATATCTATACACGTCATGGGAAATGATATACAAGGTCTAGGGACAGGCGTGGGTGTTTTAACTTCTAAGAAAATTATATAACATCTACTTCTCGGATGTAAGAACATACATAGATATAATTATGGCTGTCTGATGTGTTGGCATTGGCTCAACGTTGGGACAGGGCATGGGTGTTTTTAATATGAATGTATATTCCTGTTCATCATCTTTGTAGTTAGGAGTGTAGGACACGAGGGGGTACTGTACATGAGGTGTGGAAAAATGGTCAGTTTAGAAAGGGTATCTAGGTGTGGCCTGGAGCTGCTTAGCCCTGCGGGCTTGGGCCTGTCTGAATTGGCTGGCTCGGTCAGCTGGTCCTTTCGTTCTGTGGACCTTTCCTTTGGGTGTTTCTGTGTGGTGTTCATTCGTGGCTTCTGTGGTGGGCTTCTCGTTCTGGGGCATTTTAATAATCACCATCATCAATCACTACTACCACAATTATCACAATACTACTACTACCATAATCACCGGCCTCGACCTCCCTGTGCCTCATTAAACGGCGACCTCGATTTCGGCCGCTAAATGACCTCCGATTTTGGATCTGACCTCATCCGTAACCCCATTTTGTGGGTCTGCGAACAACTTTCGGTCCATACACCTTTTCGATCGGAGGCCTCCTTCTGCCCCAAACGGCCATTTTTTTTTTTTTTTTTTTCAATTTCGACCTCGGAACGACCTCCGATCATGGCCTCGCCCCCTCTATGACCTGACCCAGGTCAATTGACACCTACATGCAAAGTTTCAGCTCCCCAGGTCTAAAACTGCGACCGCCTATGAAGAACACACAGACAGACAAACAGACACACGAACTGATTTAATAATATAGATAGATAATTGCTGGAATATAATGAAAAGGACGTCATCGGTACTGAATGGCTTTAGTTACTGCGAATGGGAAAGTCATAACACACCCATGAATGAACAGCTTTTTCATTCACTGTCATATCCTAACTGCCCATTTCTTTAAAACTAGGCTAGCTTAAGGACTACCAAAATGGCCACACTCCTAAAACCTTACACTCTCTAATGGTCACAACCAAAAAGGCCACACTCATAAATGGCCACACTCCTTAAAATTCACAAACAAGATGGCTACACACCTTAATGGTCAGTCTCTTAAACATCCATGGCCAAATCGAAACCGGCCACACTCTAAAATGCCTACACTCCTTAACGGTCACAACCAAAATTGTCACTCTTAAAAGGCCATTACCTTATCGATCACAACCAAAACGGCTACACTCCTTACCGTCCACACTCTAAAACAGTCACACTCTTTAACGACGACAACCTAAGTGGCCACTTTTCTTAATGACCGAAACGGCTACACTCATGAACAGCCACAATTAAAATGGCCACATATTTCATATTCAATTTTAAAAAATGGCCACATATTTCATATTTCAATCTTAATCGTTAACTTGCCCTAACTATCTACACCTACGCTATAAAATATATATGCGAATGTGTCAACTCCATATAATTGTACATTATTTATGTTATGTACTTTACTTAAGATTAAGTGCTTTTCAATATGTAGTAATGATCAAATTATACTACTTTTCTATATACAGGATCATATTTTTACATCCAGGCCATAATATAGCTATTCCTAGCCCAATAATATATCTACATGAGTGAATCACCTCCATGTCAGCTTATTTCTAAGATTTCTCCTGGATAATCAAACAATATCTAGGTTACATTAGGTAAAAAATGCTCAAAACATATAATAAAGTACAGTACATGGTTGTATTTAGTAATGCTGAAGTAATAACCTAATTATATAAGGACAATGCCACAAAAGCTAAAACAAAAGTCAGAATTATAAAATAATCGCAACATTCATGGCCACACTTATACATGGACACAATCTGAAAACAGCCACACTCATCAATGGCCACAACCAAAAGAGCTACACTCCTCAATGTCCACAGCCAAAATGGCTACAATCTGTTCCTTCTGTAGTTTCTCCATGCCAGATAAGTTAAATGATCTTTTGATATTATGTTACCTCCACCAACCGACTTCACTCCTAAACTCAATTATGAAGTCAACAAATACATGTGGGAGTCCAGGGACTCAAACCTAGGACGCTCACACCGAAATTCAGTGAATTTATCCATTGCGCTATGAAGACAGTTAAAGAAAGGTGGACAAGCCTACGATTTATTATGCAGTTTCGAATCCTGAATATCAATCTAAGCATGTACACACTTTCCAACTGCGCTATCATAGGCTATGTATAGATGAAAGGAAGGAGTAATTAATGGGGCCTTAACCCTTAGGAAGGCCTCTCTATAAACTACCCCTGAACCTGAATGAATTATTATGTTACCTCCACCAACCGACTTCACTCCTAAACTCAATTATGAAATCAAGAAATACATGTGGCAGTCCAGGGACTCGAACCTAGGACGCTCACACCGAAATTCAGTGCATTTATCCATTGCGCTATGAAGACAGTTAAAGAAAGGTGGACAAGCCTACGATTTATTATGCAGTTTCGAATCCTGCATATCAATCTAAGCATGTACACACTTTCCAACTGCGCTATCATAGGCTATGTATAGATGAAAGCTCTTGTATCCAACACAATATCCTGCGTGCAAAACCGCTCGAAGCCCGGACAACGTTGCTTGCAACTTTAATTATTGTTGTTATTATACCCCCTCCACCTCCATCCGTCCAACCTCGACCCGCTCAACATCCAACCGTCCAACCTTGTACACCTCCACCTGTCTTACCTCATACATCTCCACCCGTCCTACCTCGTACACGTCCACCGTCCAACCTCCACCCATCCTACCTCATACATCTCCACTCGTGCTACCTCAACCCCTCTCCTACCAGCACCGATCCAACCACATCCACTCATCCCTTCTCACCACTACCATCAACATCCACTCATCCCTTCACACCACTACCATCAACATCAAACCCGAAATCACCACTACCACTTATCTCATTCCCGGACTTCCAAACATCATTATTCTATCATTCTTCGACTCGTTCACTTATCCTAAATGGCGGTCCCTTAATTCTTACCTCTGGTAGAACCACCAGCCAGCAACATCTCTGACAGCCCCCGCATCCTGGTTTCGCTCCTGCCGGTGGCGAGTCTCAACACCCCGCCATCTCAAGTCCTGTCTGCTTGTGTGGCCTCCCCCTCGCTGACTGCCTTTGGGAGCAGCGGGGGCAGCGAGGCGAGCTACTCGGTGTTTGTTCCGCCTGAACACCGCCAAGCCATGCGCGACGAGATTGCTGCTCCAGCAGCAATCACCGAGGAGCTTCCACAAAGGCTTCCTCCTGCCCCACGCCTTGACTCACCCTCAGCACCTTCTCCATCACCCCCACACCAGTCTTTCCCGGAAGCCGCCCCATCACCCCCCCCCCACCCTCCACAGCATTCGTCTTCCTCGGAAGACGACCCCCCATCCCGTCCCAATCCCCGCCGAAAACCTGGGCCCAGGAATGGCACAGGTGGTAGGCCCAGGGGCCGCAGAGGTTCCATTCATCGTACAGGCGGACAACGTGGTTCTCACCAAGCACGTGTACCTCAACGCCCTGCCACCGTGTATCCTGAGGATCATGCGTGGACTTCAGATCCCTCCAAGCCCAACGTTGATCCGTTCACTGGAACCCCTGGCCTGCGGGTTCCAACACCAGTGACACCTCTGCAGTACTTCCAGCTCTTCTTTACAAGAGAGCTGCTGAGGTTCCTGGTGAATGAGACCAACGCATATGCCTTATTCGTTGGTTCTCTCTGGACAACGTTCAGTGAGGAGGACATGGCCAAATTCCTTGGCCCATACTTCCTCATGGGCGTGGCGAAACTCCCCACTGTGCGTCACTACTGTGTTTCTAACGGAGTACATGATTATCCAGTGTTTCGCAAGACCATGCAGGTCACTAAGTTCCAAGCCATGCTGAGCAATTTCCACACTTTCAACAGCAAGGCCGTCGGCAAGCAGTGCACGGACAGGCTAGTGAAGATCCACACGGTGATGCGCTACCTGCTTGCTGGCTTCAAGCATGCCTACATCCTGGAAGAGAAGGTGTCCCTTGATGAAGGCAGCCTTGGGTGGAAGGGTCGCCTTTCATTCAAGTGCTACAACCCGATGAAGCCTCAGAAGTACGCAATCAAGCTGTACATCCTGGCAGAGGCCCAGACTGGTTTCGTGTATGATTTTCAAGTCTACACTGGTCAGGGTCAAACTCTCCAGCGAACAGTTGAGGGTTTAACGGAGTCCTTGCAAGGCCAGGGTTACAAGTTGTTCATGGACATCTATTACAACTCAGTTGACCTGTGCCACCACATGCTCACACACCACCAGATCTATGAGTGTGGCACCCTGAGGCTTGCACGAGGGGCTCCGAGGCGGTCGCGCGACATTGCCCATGCAGCGGCAATGGAAGGCAATGAACAACGGCTCAACCCTAGTCCTGCTTTGGAAAGACAAACGCATTGTCAACATGGTGTCCACCTTCCACGACCAGACAACCATACCAAAGCGGGTCTTCTTCAAGAAGAAGGTACAAGGCAGGTGGCAGCGGGGTATGAAGGAGATCCTGAAACCCGCTTGTGTTGACGACTACAACCGCCACATGGGTGGGGTGGATCATTTCGATCAGATGATCCAGTACTACCCCATCCAGCGAAGGACGATCAAATGGACGAAGAAGATCATATTCTACTTCATCCAAATGGCCCTCTTCAATGCCTTCGTACTCTTCAAGAAATACAACCCCGCCACGAAGATGACTATGCTGGAGTTCCAGGAAAGCATAGTCCTTTCCTTGTTGTACTTCGACCCTGCAGAGTGGCCTTTGTCGGGGAGGGGCATCCGCCGTGCACAGGATTTGCCGGAAGACCAGTATGCGCCATGCCGCCGTCGCAGGCGTGTCAGGCGTCGGCAATCCTCCGGAAATCTCTTCAACTGGGTGGCCCCCACCGGACGACAATCCATACTCCCCAGCCACTCCTGCTGATCCTGGCACTTCTCCTGGTACTCCTGCTGCTGGTGGAGGCGTTGGGGGAGCACTCCTTCATGACCCCCCCCCCCCCTCACCAGGTCCAGATACTGCTGCTGCTGCTGTTGCCATCGGGGGAGCACTCGCTGAGAATGTACCCCAGGCGGCACCAGTATCAGACGATGGTGCTGATGCTGGGGAGCAAGTGGATGTCCTACTTGAACCCCCCCGCACCAGTAGTACCGGGTGCAGCTGCTGCTGCTGGTGGCACTAGGGAAGCACCCGTCATGGATGCCAACCGAGTTCCACTAGTAATGGACATCCAAGATAGGAATCAGGCACCACGAGGACGTCGGGGAGGTCCTCGTCGCGTCACAACAACAAGAAACATAATTTATTTATTTATTTATGTATGTATTTGTTTATATATTTTTGGAAGATAACATGGATTTCTTTTAATTTTTTCAGTGTCAACCCAGGAGTCGTTTCCCGTCTCACAGGAGTCATCTGGCTGCCGGAAAAAGGTTTGTGGCCAATCATCATTTATTTATTTATTCCATTGATGTATGCCTATGTTCTTATTTATTTATATATTTATTTAGATATTTATTTATGTAATTATCTATGTTTTTACTTATATATTTATTTCTATTTATTTACTTGTCCATTTAGCAATTTATTCATTGATTGATATATTTTTTGTTTTTTTATTTATTTTGTTCGTAAATATTTATTTATTTATTATTTTTTTCATATTTCTGTTTTCATCTGTTTTGGGTTTTTTCTTTTTTTTGCCAAAAGTGGTGGCTAAAATAATGGCCTGTATAAACATTGTCTTTCATTTACACCGCAATCAAATTGCATGGAAACAATTGCCCATAGCTCGCGAACCAATTATGATGTAGTGTTGTGGTTTTCATCATTAGAAAGAGCATAATATTCCGATTCCAGTGATATATACTATTACATATTATTACAAACATTGTGGATAAAATAATGTTCTGTATAAACATTGTCTTTCATTTACACCGCAATCAAATTGCATGGAAACAATTGCCCATAGCTCGCGAACCAATTATGATGTAGTGTTGTAGTTTTCACCATTAGAAAGACCATAATTTTCCAATTCCTGTGATAAATACTATTACATACAAACCTGAGCAAATATCGCAACGCCGAGGTGGGGAACTGCTCGGAGCGCGCTTTTTATCCAGGGTGGGGCGACGGCGGAAAGTAAATATTCGCTTTTTCGACCCGTGATTTCAAATATTCATAGAAAAAAGGTATTTGTCATAGAAAGCTCTAGTTTTGTTAATCTTCTTCGTAATTATCTCACGCATTCTTACAGACTAAACTGAAAACTATACACCTCGTAACCAAAAAATAAATCAAACTTGTATAAACCATATCTGGCAAAATATTACTTTTTTTGTTTTTGCCCACTGCTTAAAAACTATTGAAGATAGACAATTTCCGTTTTCACCATTGGAAAGAGGAGACAAAATACTTATATTTTAGCACATAAAATAACATGGTCATCACTCAAAATTCCGAGATAGGACGGTGGGAACACAATTACGCGGTCAATATTTTTATTCGGGAGTACGTTTCCATTTTATATTTCCATTTATTTAAAAAAAAAAAAAAAATCATGTAGTATAGTCATTCAGCCATCTATTCACATACGATACATAACAATAAACATCATTCTGGTGGCAGGGAATAGAGAAATATGTAAGGCTTCGAAAACGCTCATGAGCGAAATTCGAGACCCAAAAGCTGTGTACTCTGCCAACTGGAACTTATTGGAACTTAACCCGACTGGGGGGGGTTAAAATGAGTGAGGCCAAGAACCGAACCGGTGATGTGTTAGATGTCATTATCAAAGCTATCCCTAGTCTTTATAGTCCTGAGTATTTTGCCTACTCGCAGTCCCTGGCTCTCCCTCCGGCGTCCTTTGTGAAACTTTTTTCTGATTGGAATAAGTCTGATGGATTAAATTATGTGAAACTTTTACAGGACATGACCCCAGAACTTAATACTATTCCTCAGAGGGACAATTCAGGTCTTCCGGTCACATTGACGGTGAGGAGTCTGGGCCGTGGGCTGCGTGGGGACAAGAGGCCCAGCTGTTTGCGACCACCATTACTAATAAGAGCAGTCATCAGCTACCGCCGGAAGATAATCATTGGTTTTCCATGCCAGTAGGTAAGGTGGCAGGAGTACCACAAAATATACTTGACTTTTTGGGTGCTCCTATACTTTTGTTATGTCAGCTAGTAGATCCCCTCAGTGCTCCTACTCAATTATTATGTTCCTTCCAACAAGCAACTATACTCCTAAAATCGATTAATGAAATTTACAAACACATGTGGCAGTCCGTGGATTCGCACCCAGGACGCTCACACCGAAAGTCAACACCTTATGCATCGCACCACGAAGACAGTTAAAGGATGGTGGACACTGCCTATGATTTATTATGCAACTTCGAATCCTGCATATCAATCTAAGCATGTACACACATCCCAACTGCAACTCATGTAGGCTATGCATATGTGAATGGAAAGAGCAATTAATGGGGCCTTAACCACTAGAGAAGTCCTCTCGATAAATTACCCCTGAACCAATATCAATTATTATGTTCCTTCCAACAACCAACTATACTCCTAAAATCGATTAATGAAATTTACAAACACATGTGGCAGTCCGTGGATTCGAACCCAGGATGCTCACACCGAAAATCAACACCTTATGCATCGCACCAAGAAGACAGTTAAAGGATGGTGGACACTGCCTACGATTTATTATGCAACTTCGAATCCTGCATATCAATCTAAGCATGTACACACATCCCAACTGCAACTCACGTAGGCTATGCATATGTGAATGGAAAGAGCAATTAATGGGGCCTTAACCACTAGGGAAGTCCTCTCGATAAATTACCCCTGAACCAATATCAGTTATTATGTTCCTTCCAACAACCAACTATACTCCTAAAATTGATTAATGAAATTTACAAACACATGTGGCAGTCCGTGGATTCGAACCCAGGACGCTCACACCGAAAATCAACACCTTATGCATCGCACCACAAAGTTTTCAAGATGAGGCAGAAAGCCTGGAGGCTTGTATCCCAGTATCTGCTCAGCCGTCAGCTTGCGGCTTCTCTAGCCAGGACGACTGAGTCGGTTACTGATTCAAGTACTCACAAGGCACTATCTCTCACCAGGCGCCTTCTACTCCAGAACTCAATTCAGTCCCTTGGGGACATCCGCACTGCTGTCTTTGAAACGGTGAGGGTGCGTCAAGATCTAAGAGTGTATCTGGTTAAAAAGCTGCCTGTGGAGATAGGTAAAAGGTTAATTTTCACTAAAACCCTTGCCTCCACAGATGCCTGGCGCACAGTAAATTGTTTATTATACTCTAACAGTGCCACTGCTTCCACAGCGAAGAGTGGGTCGACATTTAAACCTAAGTTCACTAAGAGTCCCTTTCGTGCACAGTTTCAGTCACCACAGTCATCAAAGACTCACACAACAAGCCGGAACCAGTGGCGCAGCTAGGGGCCGCAGTCAGTCCAGGGGTAAGGGTAGATGGTTCAGGGGACAATCCAAAAATAGGCCTGGTAGCAATGATAGCAAAGCCTCTCGTCCCTCTAACAGTCAGTCAGAGTCACAACCCTCCCAACCAAAAAATTGAGACACCACGAAGCTCTCTCACTCCCTGCGCCGCGAAAAGGCGAGTCGGATCAGAGAGTAGCTCTGCCGGACAACACCAGTCTAGTGACTGGCAGCTTTCGGGCTTGTTACCGGGCATGGCCCTGAGATACATGGGCAAAGACAGTGGTCCGCAAGGGTCTCTCGTGGAGATGGCCCTGGCGACCCTATTTACGTATTCCTCAAGAGTTCAATAATGTTTCTTTAGAGGTGGGATCCGTCATCCGGGAGATGACACTAAAGCAGATTATTGTCCCCGCTTCGCCAACTCAGCCCGTCTTCACTTCCCGAATATTCCTGATGCCAAAAAGGGGCAGCGTTCAGATGAGGCCGGTCATCGACTTGTCTTCTCTGAACCAATTCATTCACAATCAGTCGTTCAGGATGCTGACGGTGAATCAGATCAAGCTGACACTGCCACCGCAAGGCTGGATGTGTTCCATAGATTTGACAGATGCCTACTGGCATGTCCCCATAAACAAATTATCTCAAAAGTACCTTGCCCTGCGCCAAGGGAATCAGACATTTGTGTTTCAAAGGATGCCCTTTGGTCTCAATCTAGCACCCCGTATTTTCACAAAGTTAGTCCGACAGGTGTTATGGTACCTAGACAATTGGTTAATTGTAGCTCATTCCGAAATTGCTTGCCTTCAACATGTGCATCAGGTAATGTCTCATGTCACTGCCCTGGGATTCAAAGTGAACTTGGCAAAGTCCAACTTGAACCCCACAAGGGCCATCCAGTGGGTGGGTCTACTCTGGGACACCGAGTTACTCTCTCTGAGCCAGAGTGCGGACAACCGTCAGAGATTTCGCAAGAAACTCTTTTGGTTTCTCCATTCTCTGACCACCACGAGGAGAATTTGAGTGGGGTCACTCAACTGGATAAGGTTTAAGATTCCTTTAGGTCGTCTGAAGGTAAAAAGGATTATTTTGGAGGGAAACAAGTGCTTTTCGCTTCCAGCGGAAACGCTATGGCGAATCCCGAAATTAATCCACAACCTGGTGGCATCTTGGGCGATGCCAGAAGTATTGCACTCCTCTTTGACATGGAAAACTCCTCCTCCGACGGTCTGGATCGACACAGACGCATCAGCTACCCTGGGATGGGGGTATCAGTCAAACCTGGGCCATCAAGGTCAGGGTCTATGGTCAAGGTACAATCACCTTCACATAAATACAAAAGAGTTATTAGTCCCACTGTTTTTCTTAAAGGAGCATATGGCTCAACCCTGGCGGGAAAGTCCTTAGCCTTCAGGATGGACAATCTGACTGCAGTCACATGCATTCAGAAGCAAGGGTCAGTGAGATCTCGAGTGCTACAAGGGTTGTCGGAAAAGATCTTTTGGCTAGCTGCAAGGCTAGAGATTTATCTTTACACAACATATCTGCCCGATGTGGCAAATGTCTGGACAGACGCTCTCTCTCAGCGACAGAGCACTCTAGTAGAATGGTCTCTCAAGCAACCCGTCTTTCAAGAGATGATTGCAGAGCCATACCTTCCACAAGTGGACTTGTTGGCGTCAGAAGCGACTCACAAGTTGCCTCAGTTTCTCATACGCCGGAGCCAAACTCCGGCGGCAGGACCAGACGCATTTCTGGTAGACTGGAAAAAATGGAGCTCAATTTATCTGTTTCCACTTCCAGACGCATCCTTAATGTGCAAAGTAGTTCACAATCTACGAGATTATCGGGGCATGGTCTCGATGATCGTGCCTCTGTGGCCGGCCCAAGTGTGGTACAACTAATTGAAGACATGGTGCGAGAACCCAGTGTCACTCCTGATCTCGTACTTCCATTTAGAAACAATTGGAAACCTCAAGACCTCGTTGACTTTTGCCTTGTGGATATTCAGAAGGCCAAGTTGTTAGCACCGTTTGGGGACAGTGTGACTCACAAGTTGATTAATCAATATACCCCATCAACACAAAGACAGTACCAATCACATTGGAAGGCATTCACTGCCTGGATCGTAGAAACTGACGAACAGCAGCCCTCAGGGGCCTTAATATTTAAATATTTGAATTACCTTTTCGATGAGCGTTCATTGTCAGTTACCACATTAAGGAATCACCTCACAGCTATTCAGATGCTTTTTTTCTCGATTTAACTGGCCTTTCCATACCTGAGGCGGAGGAGAAGGGGTTCATGCGTCCATGCTTCCGGCTTCGTCCCCCACCGCGCCAACTCATGCCCACCTGGTCTCTTGATTTAGCCCTCAATATGCTTCACTCTCATAGGTATTGTCACAATCCTGCTTACGAGTTAAAGTTAAAGAAAGCTGTTTTTCTTATGGCCCTGGCCACGGGTAACAGGGTTTCTGAGTTGGCTGCGATGAGTTTTGAACCATCTTGCCTACTGTTCTCTAGGTGTGATATGAGTGTCCATATAGCTCCTAGTCCTAATTTTGTGGCTAAAAACGAACATGCTAATCATGTGTTCTCTGAGTTTGAAGTCCCAGCACTCAAACACGGCGATAAACACCACCTACTTTGTCCGATGATAGCACTGATTACTTATAAGCAGGAATCTCGACCAGCTCAGGCTGGGTCCCTCTGGGTCTCACGGACAGGTAAACGCCTTCAGAAGCGACAGTTGACAGCTTTAATTGTTCAAGTTATCAGGGAAAGTAACCCGGGAGCTCTTGGGCGGGCACACAATATAGAAAATGGGCAGCTTCGCTCAGATTTCTCAAGAATTAGTCCCTAGATGATATGCAAAAGACTAACTTGTGGTCTTCTAATCATACATTTATCACGCGTTACCTGTTCATGAAACCTAATCTACAAGGTATAGCTCTTGGACAGAAAGTCTAGTATTTAAGCTATTTCCTTGTGCAAAGAAGGGGGGGGGGGAAGTGTTCTAGCTAAGACCTCCTATCTGCCTCGTATGTGATACACTGGATATGTAAGATAAGGCTCATGTGATAACCTATTCCTAGGACTGTTCTGACTGTTCTGACTGACTGTTTCCTGACAGTCTAGTCAGGAAAAAACTTTTATTAGTAGTTTAATTTTGGCAATAACAGTAGGCCTACTTATTTTTTGTACTTATTAATTTTTAAGAATTATTTATAAGTGCATAGTACAAACTATTTTGTAATAGAGTACCTGACTTACGAATGATTATCTAATCAGATATCGTATTTTATCAGTATTTTTCATGAAAAAATATTTATTATTCATCATTTACTAAATGTATAGTTTATGAGTGTTGTTTCCTACTGTTCTATCAAACGTTAGGTTCAACACGCAGGCTAACCCTTAATAAACGCCGCCTGTACCCTCTGTTCTATTTTTCTATTAAACATTGATTTTTTTGTGTGTTTTTGCATTGACCTTAGTAATTTATTAGTGGTTCTGATATTCTTGATGAATGTCCCCCTCCAGACTTGTGACATCAGGTGCATCGTCAATAAATTATAGGTTTGAGTCCCGAAGGGAAGAAGGAAAACCTAATATTTAGTAATGGCCCCGGATTCATTGACGATCTCATCCCTCCCACCATCCCCTTCCCATTCATCTGCTGTATTTTAAAAAGTCTTGATATATCAGTGAAGGACATATGCGTCCAGTTAAAAATTGGATGACGAGCAGAATAACAGCAGGCGCATGAGAAGCGCAACCTGCTAGATCATGTTTAATGTTTTAAATTTTTAATTTTTTACTGTTTTTTTCTAGTAGTGGTACCCGCATCATAAGGACGAGTCCGTGAGTGGTTTTGTTATATTTAAGAGCGTTTCGCTCATAATGTTTTGCAATCGTATAATTTTACTCTCCTAGGCGTGTCGTTTGAACGGCGAGCCTTGAGTTAAAAGATTGGCCATTATCTTTATAAGGCGCATCGTCAATGATTCCGGGGCCACTACTAAATATTAGGTTTTCCTTCTTCTCTTCGGGACTCAAACCTATATTTTACCAATTATACAGATACTACCAAGGACCTAATATAATTAATTTATCAGAGTAGACTACATTTAAAGAAACTATTGATAAAATGTTTTTAACAGGGAATAAAGCTTCATAATGTAAAGGAACTCTAATATTCCAACAATATCTGAAGGATGACTGTCTAATATATTAAATTTATCTCTACTGGGAATAAAATTACAAAGCTCACATGTTCTCGAACTCTTGAGTGAGGAGGGCACTGCAACTTACAGTACAACCGGTTTTGACAGACTGAACTAAATGCTCGGCAATACGAGTTTTGAAGGAGCGTACAGTACTTCCAACATACCCTGCATGGCAACTAAGACAATTAAAACTAGAGAGGCACTTGAGAGAGTGCATACCTCCGCCTACACTGGCGGAGGTATGCACTCTACCAATCGCCTCTGAAACTGATTCACTTCTTCCTTGGAGCATATCATAACTTTGCGAGCCGCCTTCACTGACCGATAGATGCGCTCTAAATTGAATAATTTCTTCCTTGGGGCATATCTATCTGTCAACCAAATTTTGGGAACATTGGTTCATAACTTTTTGAGATATCTTGTTTACAGACAGACAGACACACAGAGGCAAAACATAACCTCCTCCAAATTTGTTGGCGAAGGCAACAAGAGTCTATTGACGAACGTAAATCACCTGGTAGGCGATCTTTTATTTTTCAGTGAATATAGTCAGCTTTTTTGGTATATCATGATTTTTTTTTATCATTAATTATATTCAGTTTTGGAATGGTCTTTGTGAATTAAAGAGTTAATTGTGATAACTTCTAACTCCTCACTTCCTAAATATCCTTCCGAATCTAAGTTAAAATAAGCTAATGTAAGCCTGAATAAAATGTAACTATTCATGTTACTGAAGAAACTAACTATAACATCACAGCTATAATGAATAACCGTTATCATTTTAATTCTAAGTGCTACATACTATCACAAGGATCGATATAATACAGTATATATTATATACGTTTCATGGATGCATCTTCAATATTATTATAAAATAAAAACATTTAGCTAATCAATTTAACATCAACTTCTTTAACTCCTTCAGCACCATGACGCCTGTTTACCTTATATTTTGGCTTAAATTAAATGATTGTATGCAGTTTAACAAGCACCTATGTTACTAAGATGGTTTATTGAGATCGTATTTACCCATTGGAGAGGTAAAGGTAGATTAAAACTAAAGAAAATCATCTAATGCTAACCAGAATATGATGAACATTACGTAATGGTGGTGAAGGGGTACTGAATAGGTGTATGAAACATGCCCATAATATGAACCTAATGCTTATTATTAAAATCTCAACTGTTTAGGGGTTAAAATTACAAAAGGAAAACAAAAATGGCAATACACATTTTTTTGTTGAAATTGATTTTTTTTTAATGTCTAGAAGTATTTAAAAAAATGCAGGATCTATCTATCTATTGCCGGACGCCGTGATCCCCGAAGGGGTGGCAACGAATGAAACGGCCCCATGCACCTCTGTCCCCAGTCAGTCGACGCCCCTCCTCCCATCCAGCACCGCTTTCACTCATATAATTCTTAACTCCATCCTTCCACCTCTCATTCGGTCTACCTCTCCCTCTCTGTCCTTCCACCTCACTCTCGTATACTCTCTTAGTCATTCTCTCGCTTCCCATACGTTCCACATGGCCGAACCATCTCAAGGTGCTCCTTTTCACACTTTCCAGCACATCTACATCAACACATCTCTCGTACTTCCTCATTCGTCTGTCTATCCCCCTAGGCCCATGTAACTCCGCACGCACTTCTCAAGTAACTCATTTCCACCCCTCTCACTCTTGGTTTGAGTCTCTTCACCAACGTCCATGCTTCGCTCCCGTAAGTCAATGTCGGGATTACCACACTGTCATGCAAGGACTTCTTTACTTCCATGTTGACCACCCTATTTCTTGTTACTGCTTTCAGCATTCCTACAACCCTCTTCCCCTGTTGCACCCTCTCCTGTGCTTCTTCATCTATACTCCTACCCCCCCCCCCACTTATGTTGTTAGTATTAAGTATCTCAGTCAATTTGTTCATATCGCCTTTCAATTTGATGTAATTTTCAGTTTAATTACAGCCAGTTAGGCACTTGGTAGTGTTCTTGAGTATGTGGAAGTTATGGCATTTAGGAAAGGGATAAATGCATTTGTCTATTATACCTCTCACCTCACCGTAACTAATGCCTTCTTCTATCCAGGCCCCGAATCTTAATAGATATAATCTAATGAGTGGAGTTTATGAAGACAGCCTGGCGAGTTATAGCTGTAATGTAGGAGGCGAGTGGCGAATTTAATGTTAATACTACATGTAGCTGTTGAAGTTACACACGAATGAACAGTTTTATGCCATTTCTAAATAGTCTAAATCCTCTTCAGGTAGTGTCCAGTGTGGCGGTGTGATGCCTTTCTTGAGCCTAGTGTTGATAAAGAGGAGCTCAGCATACACAGAGAGAGTCTCACCTGCCACCCGGACAAGGGACGGCCGAAGGTAGTTGGGTTCATAATGGGCCAATCGTAGTCCTCGCTTCTCCAACCCCCTTAACACCCTGTATACAACATACAACAATAGGCAATAGTTTAATCAGTTGCTTTCGAGTTACACCAATACACAGAGAACAAGGTCAAGCATCATCAGTAATTTGTTTAGCTTCCCGGGTAGTTGGATCATGTCAAGTCGGAGTACTCGTTCTATATATCTAGCTTTCTCAACACCCTAAGGACAATACACTACAGTAATTAAAAGGCCACACATCTGGAATATAAAGAATAACCTTTTAGGGATGCAATGTAGGCCTACCTCATATTAACTGGGAGACTAAGGCTAGAGCAGAATACACGGTCATGGTATATATGGTTTTATTCATATAAGTACAACTGGCGAGTAAATAATTAATGTAATAATAATAATATAATATAATAATACTTTATTTCAGACTCACACAGTACAGAGGGGACCATACTGGGGTCCATATATACCTTACAGTAACATAAATATATATAAATATATATAAGCTACTGTACATAGGCTACATAAAGTAAAAAGAAATTAAATAATACCCAGCTTGCTATCATGTAGTTCACAGCACTGCCTCAACCAAAAACAGTGGTCATCAAACTACTGTGTTACCAAAACCACTGTCCTAATTGTGTACAGTACCATGCCTCACATCATTTAGCTTCCGGTACAGTATGTTGCTACAGTACAGTATAGGAATATCGGTACTGTACTGCACTATGAGGATCAGTACCGGTATGCTAATTCTGTAGAGTAGCAGACCTGAAATCATTACTTAAGGTTAAATATAGAGCAACTTCCTCCAGTGTGCCTGGATCCTGGAGGTGTACACTATGCTTGGAGTTTGTAGCATTTTAATGATCCTGTTCTCAGAAGTGTTAAGGCACTGAATGAATTTATATGTTAGCTTTCTAATGAGTGATTTGTAACAGTGTAAGTTCATATAGGCACATAGCGTACTTGTACTCTCATATTTTGAGAGCCCCAGAAACATTTTCATGATATTGTGATATGAGATACTTAGTCTATTCACTGTAATTTTCTTATAGTTCCACCATAGTTGTGCTGTATACATTGGTGAGCAGTAGGAGTTGAACAATGTTATTTTTGTATCCCATGTGCACATATGAAATTTTTTTAATATTGAATTTCCCTGCATGTAAAGTTGCCTTCGCTGACGACCCATATCCTCATCATCTGAGCGATCACATGAAATATAGTGTCCTAGATACTTTACTTTACTTACTTCTTCTATAATTTCTTCATACAAATGGAATTTAGGTAGCTTTGATTTCAATAGAAGGTTAGATTTAAATATTATGATATTGCTCTTTATAGGATTAAATTTGATTGAATGTTCGATTCCAAATTTTTCACCTACTCTTAATAATTTATCCAGTCCTGCTCCAGAGGGCGCGATTAAGGCTAGGTCATCAGCATACATGAAATGATTTACAATGGTGCTGCCAATACAGCACCCAGTGCGAGTCTTGTTCAGCTCCAGACTAAGATCATCCATGTAGACGTTGAAAAGATACGGAGACAATATCCCCCCCTGCCTAACACCATTGGTTACGGCGAAAGAGCCTGACAGGGTGTTGCCCCATCTTACACACATTTTTTGATTAGCATACCAGAAAATAAGTATCCTAACAATATAGCTAGGCACTCCCCTGTTAACTAATTTTTCAAATAAGGCTTTGTGACACACCCTATCAAAAGCCTTACTTGCATCAAGAAAACAAGAGAAAATTGAGCTATTTAGTTTGTTGTATGTATCAATCACTTCTTTCAGCACATATATGCATTGGTCTGTGCCGTGATTTTTCTTAAAGCCAAACTGATTGCTGCTGGTGACAATATATGCAGACATTCTTTCTAGCATTATCATTTCAACTACCTTACTCACCACACTAGCAAGTGCTACTGGGCGGTAGTTGTCTTTAGCTGTAATTTTACCTGATTTATCTTTAATGACAGGAACAAGTATTACGGATATCATAGACTCCGGCAGGACACCATGCGTAAATAGACTGGTGATGCAAGAACTAAGTTTATCTATTAACAACTTATCTGCATATTTAAGATGTTCTGCATATATACCATCCAGCCCACAAGCTTTATTTAGGTTAAGTTTTCTTATGGCATTCTCAAGATCACTTTCAGTCACTTTAATGTCTTCATAATTACTATCTTTCACATATTGAATTGCACCATTAGTAGACCTTTGGTTTACACTGTTAAGTAGTTCCTTAAAATGAGTTTTCCATAAGTCAGCAATGTTCTCTTCACCCGTAACCCCCTCAACACTGACAGGTAATGGTGTGTTACAATTTTGCATGGATCTGATGTCCTTCCAAAAACAGTTAGTATCCTTTTCTGCCAGACTCTTTGCAAGGGCTTCCTTCCTTAATTGGTTTTCATTTTGCTTAATAAATCTAATGGCATATTTGGTCCTAGCCTTTGCTCTTTTGTGAAGTTCAAATATAGCCCCCTGTCTAGGCTGACCTACTTCAAGCCAATGAGACCTAGCATCTCTGGAGGCCTGATACAGGTCAGCCACATAGTCTTGCCAACCTGGCTTATTGAATGAGGACTTATATTTACGGCTATTAAAAATACTTTCCCCCGCTTTTGATAAAGAATCTATTATACTATTGTAAAATTTAATAATGTCCTTTCTGTGTTGTGCATCACTACATTTTGGATCCCTGCATTGTGCTACACCATTACCATCATATTGCACCCTATTTAATAAGTCCTTGGTTTTATCACAGTACATTTGGCACTCTTCATTTGAGATTATATTCCATGGAACTTTTGCCTTGATGCTATTGCTAGTTTCTGTTATTTCCGGTGCTTTATTAATTTGGATTGTTAATTCTACAGGTATGTGGTCGTCATCCGTAATGTCGTATCTTATGGCCATTTCTGAGATAGAGTCATGAAAGTCAGATCTAGAGATTGCATGATCAAGCCACGACCTGGTCTCCCATGCTTCACTAACATATGTATAGCTATTTTCTGGAAGCAGGTTTTTGGAGGACAAAATTAAACCTTGCTCCTCACAAAACCTTAACATATGTTTAGCAAACATGGAACCACCCAACTCGTGAGGGGTAGCATTCCAATCACCTACCACTGAGTAACACGTTATCTCTAATTCAGAAATTAGGCCACCAAGCTCCCCTAACTTTTCCAAATAAAGTTCTTCATTTTCTGCACACTGATACGGTAAGTAAACACAAAATATTGCAAATTTTCTGTGTCCCACTTCCAGCTGTATTCCCGCACACCAGCTTAAATTTGTCTCAATGGTTTTAATTACACTATCTAGGCACGATCTCCACATTATTGCAACTCCCCCTGGGGGGTGACCTGCCACAATACCATCACGTGTGTCCGTAGTGGAGACCCCGTACCCATGGAAATCTTTATCTAATATGTTCAAATTACCTAAGTCCTGTTTTGTGTACCAGGTTTCCTGAAGGCAGACTATGTCACTGGTCCTTAATGTAGATACGATGTCAGGTCGCAACAGGAGATTCCTCTTTGTTTTGGGGAGTCCTCTGCAATTGTATGAAGTTACTTTTATACTTGCTGCTGTTGTTGGTATCCCCTCCATTACTGCGAGTTGGATAGTGGTGTGCGATGCCTCCAAGTCCCAGAAGCCTCTACACTGTCCTCATTGGGATATTATCTTGGTTCTCTGTACCAGTTGACATATGCATCTTCTGGCCACAGGTCAGGATTCATGAATACATCTGGATCTGGACATTCGCTAGTTATACAAAAGGAGGCACAGGTAGTGGACCTGGAGAGGGTGGTCAGCTGTCTTACCTCTATATTTATATGTAGATTATCAGCCAAGTATGTCTTGAGATTCTCAGCAGTAACACTAGGGTTGAATCCTGTGACAAACACCCTAGCTAGTCGGGGCCTTTTGATGGTATTGAGGCCAGTATCCTTGACCCTACCTTTAATTCCTGGCTGGTTTCTCGGTCTAGGGTGCACCTGCTCGCCTTCCCTAGAGTAGCGAGGCTTGCCATTCACCCATTTGACCATAGTCCATGGGTTTTCCCTTGCATTGGCTCCTTCATTTGGTTCAGTTTGTGTAGGTAAATTTGAGGATGGTGTAGCTGGCACTGTATTATCTCCTCTCGTTGCCGACGATAAAGATTGCTGTTGTGTTCGGTGTTGTTGCTGTTGTGGTCGCTGCTGCTGCCACACCTGGTGTTGCCTTTGATATGAATGCTGCTGCTGGGTTAGTTTGGATTGTTGTAGTTGTCGCTGGTGTTGTTGTTTTTGTTGATGCTGTTGCTGCTGCTGCACCTGCTGTTGTTGCTGCTGCACCTGCTGCTGTTGTTGCTGCTGCACCTGCTGCTGTTGTTGCTGCTGCACCTGCTGTTGTTGCTGCTGCATCTGCTGTTGTTGCTGCTGCACCTGCTGTTGTTGCTGTTGCACCTGCTGGTGCTGCTGCTGTTGTGGTTGTTGCTGCTGTTGTGGTTGTTGTTGCTGTTGTTGTTGTTGCTGTTGATGCTGTTGTTGTATGGGTCGCTGTTGTTGCTGGGGCTGTTGTGTTTGGAGTTGTTGCAGCTGTTGCTGTTGTAGTTCAGCCTGCTGTTGCTGGTGGTGGTGTTGTAGGCCTATGGGTGGTTGTTGTTGTTGATGCTGTTGTTCTAGATGCTGCTGCTGTTGTTGTGTCACTTGTGCCTGTGGTTGAGGTGGAGCGTTAGTAGAGTTATTTTCTAACTTATTCACTCTGTCAGCTACATTTGAAACCACACTGCTTATGTCCACTATGGTTTCTTTTTGACCTGTGGTACACTCTCTCAGTAATTTAACTTCCATTTGGGTGTTCTTGATTTCACTAAGTAGCACTGACACATCTATCCTACCAAATTGTATAGGTGGTAGGTCCTTTAGGTCCATGGCCACGAAAGTGGGTAAGCCCACAGCCTTACTCTCTTGTAGCAATTTAATAATGTCTGTGGTAAACTATCAATGGAAGTCAAATATTACTAAGCTATAATGAATCAAATCAAATCAATCTAAATGAAAACTACTCTATATCTAAATTGAATTCAATCTGAAACAAGCTCATTTATATCCAAAGGTCTCACATAATAAATGTATATATAGGGTAAGGTTATAAGGGTTAATATTAGCCAGGAATTAACTCACCAATAGTTCCACGTGGCAATGAGGCAAGGGAGAACCTTTTATCCAATATGGCGGTGGACAATGGGGAACGAGACTTCGGTCCCAAGACTCGAGTCAAGTTAAAGAAAGAATAAATGATTACATGGGAATGGACATGATTATTATAATTTATGCTTATCTATCAGTCAGTCATGATGTCGATGAGAGCGTCGTGATGGTGTAGCTGCGTGTATTGCTGTATGTGTATTGTGATTACAGGCACAAAAGCTCGATCAACTGAGGGCGGAAAAATTAGATGTTGACTGGTTGGTGTTCGTGAAGGCTCTGGCGTACCTCAAAAGCACACCTTGCTGCCTTGGCAAACCGCCAGGAGCCCAAATTATCGTACCGCATTTAGGTTGCTCTATACGATAAATTATATTAATATATACGATAAATTCATATATACTACATAAGACCATGGCAATATTGCTTAATAGCATATTAGGCCTTTTATAACTTGACTTATTTACAATCTTATAATATATGATCTACTCGTCCTACGTCGTGCTGTAGGAGAGATCGTGACGTCACAGAGACATACGAGATCACAAAAGTCATATTCTATCGTATTTATACGATAATGTCTTTAATGTTCTCAGCACTTTTGTTTGCACCAACTCGTTTAATATTTCGATAATTGTTATCTTCACTAGTACCAATAAGATCGAACACTCTGTTCTTGGCTGCCACAATTTTATCTTCATCATAAAAGGACACACACAGCTGCACAATACTGTCTGTAGGTAGACTATCTATTTTATTTGATATAAAGCATAACAGTTCGTTGATTTCAAGGCCATCACTATTTCGTCCCTGGGTTGAGATTGTCCCACCTCGCCCCGCCATCTTGATGACCAGGGGGGCAGATATTCCACTTCACTTTTCACTCACTTATGGACTATTCACTAACACTGTATATGTTCCACCACATTCTCTGTGCATTCATTGTGGAGTTATATACGTTGTTTGCTCTGTGTAGTGTTGACATAGGGTATATATGTTGATAACTTGGAGCAGCAGTTTACCCAAGGTAAAAAGGGTAATAGTAATACAAGTCTACAAAGACAAGATTATTATTGCTATACATTAAAATATATATGCAGAATATAGTTTGATGGAACCTAGAAAAGAAAAGGACATAATATGGAAGGGAGATGGAGCAAGGAAAAATAAGTAGTTCCTCGGTGAGTGTTGTTGGTGTGGTGACATTATGAGAAGACTGATTTATATCTCAGCATTATAGGCACAGGGCCCTAAAGAACATAATATATATAGATATATTTATTAGTGGCCCCTCCATCATTGACGATATGCCTATTAGTATAATAGTCCTCTTTCAAGCACCCGCGGTCAGCTTGTTTGAAACACCCGCCGCAGGGGAAAGAATAGGCCTACTTCATCATAAGTGTAACGCTAATTCTCTTATGGAATCGTCTTTATGATTGGGTACTCACTACGAAAAAACTTCGTAAAAAATAAAAAATAAAAATTAACTTAAAATTTGTTATATAAAGGCTTTCCAACTCGTGGATGTCTTTTGTGGATTCTACCCAAGACGCTGAATCAAGCGACGCCATTCCTCCTTCCTTCCCCTGTGCGCATACTGTGTGGAAGTGTCTCGCCAGAGCTCCGCTTTATTCTTCGTTCGCTCAACTCTAGTGAGTCTTTTGCTCATTTGTATATATCTGAGTTGTTATAGAATAGGTTTAGACTAGCTAGGACTGGCAGCCCCATTGGTATGCCCGCAGTGAAGTGTTAAATTAGGGTATTAACCCTTAATTAGCGGCGAGCAACATAAGTCGAGTTAAATAAAGCTGGACTATGTGGCGGCGCTCGACATAGGTCGAGTGGCAATTTCAGCACGTAATGTTGCTGAGAGAGAGAGACAAGTGGTGGCAGGAGAGTAGCGAGCGTATGACTGCTCCAGACCACCGCGGCGAACATACTGACACAAATCCCAGCTCCCTCCTCCCTCTCTCACTCGCTATATAAGGAATTGTATCGGGAAAGTGGCTAATTACATGCTTTTTGCACTCGCGTTGCACGGTTATTGCAAGAAAACTAGCCATCATAAAAGGATCGTTATGGTGTCATTCGAAAGCTCTGTTTATGCCCTTTCAGGGATAGATACATGTTTTACGTTCTGGGTCTTATTTAGGCATGAAAATGATCACGTAAACAGCCCTATTTTGGCTAAAAACACCCCGCTGGGCGGTACATATAAATAAACCGCATAGGCCGCTCTTAAGGTGTTAAAGTATAGGCGCCATATCGGTCCGCTTCGGGCCCGCGCCTCATGTGTTCTTGTTCTTGTTTCTGCGCCTTAGCTTTGCTATCTACAAGTTATTTAGGAGGCTAATATATCCGCGGGATGATGCTTCAGGCCATCTCGATGAGATAGTTGCATTCTATTGTGTTTTAGCAGACGCTCTGGTTCAAAAGTTGTCACACGTGGTGTGGAACTTTCCAGAGTCCGTGTTTGCTCATTTTTCCCCTCGGACATGGGGTTTTCTACGTGCGCTGCTGCTGTGTCTTCAGAGGTAAGGGTAACAGATTCAGTGTGATTATTACCATGAGCCTCGTGGCCAGCTTCAGTAGGGGTATTCTTAGTAGGCTAGGGGTATTTTTTATTGCTTAATTAATACTATGTATTAGCCCTAAGATGTGACCCTCATTTTCATGTGGTGATATTATGCATGTTAACAGGGTGTCAGGAGACGTTCTGACTTATTTGGTGGGGTTTTTGGGGATGGCTGACTTTCTCAGATAAGTCGGTACCTCCAAAGTTTGGTTTTTTCTTCCGGCGATCTTTCTGTGTATTGATACCGGATACTCGCCTTGCAGGCGAGAAAGGAAACTTCCAAAATTTAATAACCCGGCGTGGTGAGGTGTACCACTAGACTCCCGGCGGAAATGCTAATTCCTAAGGGAAGTAATCTTGGCCCGGCCGAGTGAACTCGCCCTAACCGATAGCCTCACCCGGCATGATTTGACTTATAACGCCCGGCGGAAAAGTCCAGTGAGGTAACTAACTATCCCTAATAGACTAATAGACGATCCGTTAGTTAATTAACCTAAGACGTGCGCATAGGGGGTATGAGACATCACACTCCTGTGCGCACGTATTTGAGCTGTTCCCATCACTAACATCGTTATTTTACCATAAATAGCATTAATACTTATCCATATGCGCCTATTATAGGTTGATTATAAAGGTATTAACCTGTTACAACAATAAAACAAGTGGAAACAGTGTTTGGATGGTCAAAATCGGCGATACAGGCCGGGAGTTACATAATGTATGGCTGAGGCAACCTCCCTCCCCTCCTCCCCTCCCCTTGTCTGGAGAGACACTGTTACGCAATAGTCTCTCTCTCGCTCTTTCCCACGCTTGGTAACAGTGATGACAACGCCCTGCTACCAACTCGCTAATGTTAGCACGAAAATAGACCACAGAATAAGGGAATAACAGGGAAAATAGGTGATAACTGAAGGAGGGGAGGAAAGTGGGGAAGGAGGGGAGGTGGAGGAGTGATATTTGGCATGGCCCAGGGGCAAAAAACAAAAAAAAAAAAAAAATTGGGTGTTTTAAATGGATTTTTTTTTCCCAGCCTCTTAAGAGTCTTCCCGCAGTCGCCCGGGGAAACTCTTAAGAGTCTTCCAGCAGTTGCCGGGTTAAATGGTTAATATGGGCCGGTGACACTTTGTCACAGGTAAGCAGTTCTAGAAGACTAAAAGACCATCAAGGTTTTTCATATACAAGTACAGCGGAAGGTTAGAGTAGCGGTTGGTCTACAGCTAATTTTCCGGCGTATTTGGGTTGTTTATGATGTGAACCTCTCGGTTTATCCTTATGAGCATTGATTCCGGGACATTTTCTTTTTCCAGATCACAGCACATCAGTAGCGGCACAGGTCGACAGGGGAAGGGGCCAATCCCGGCTGGGGGGGGGTTAGCTCCATCATGCCTCTAGTCAATCTTTGTGCTACACCCACTTGCTCTCTAATTCCAGTATTTGCACATAAACTCTGCGTGAAGTGTGTTAAGTGCCTAGATAGGTCACGGGGCCTCTGGGTATCTAAGAAGTGTTCCGTTTGCTCTGAACTACGTTCTGAATTATTTAGTAAGAGAGATCATTCGTGCCTGGTGGCATTGAAAGAAATTAAGAAAATTGTTAATGCCTATTCCAAAGACATTGCCCATAAGGCTTTACATTGCGACGATGAGGCTCTCTGGGAGCACCTAGTTATAAAGTCTCCTGTTCTTAAATCCACACCTTCTAAGTCAACTTCAAAATCTAAAGCTAAGCCCAAATTTTGTCAAAAGAGTTAGTGAGTAGCAGTGATAGTGACTCAAGTAAGGCATACCCCCCCACTCCCCATAACCCCCCCCCCCCCCCCCCCCGACCCCCCCGGCCGCCACAGAAGGGCAAGTTCTCCTTCGCCACGGGACCACTCTAGGCCCAGGTCAAGGTCGCCTCTCAAGCTGTCCAGACAGTCTTCAGTGGAGATGTATAGGTCTCACAAGAGACATAAGGATGACGCGGCGGCGTCAAGCCACAGAAAATCTGATAAGGGTCATAAAAGTTCCCACACGGAGGAGACGCAGTCACGGCACCGGCTACGCCGGAGTCACGGCCACCGCCCTCCGCCTCTACCTCCACATTGTCTAACATCCAATCTGGCAGTTCCGAGGTAGGGACGGAGGGGGCTGAGTCGACTCCCAGGGATGAACCTGGGGAGTTTTGGGGGGGACAAAAGGATGTACATTTTGCCATTCCAAAATTGAACTTTAACTTGCCAGTGAGTAGGCCTCCAATAGTTTCTCAGAGGGTGTTAGCAGAACAATACCGTGGCTACACGGCTTGTAGACACCAAGACTATGATGGTTCTCAGGTGAGTCAAGTGATACCAGATTCCCAAAATCCTATTGAATAGGGGCGCAGCGTATGGAGACAGTCTGATCCCTCAAATGTGGAACCCATTGTTCATTTTCAGGAAAATGTTAGGGAAAGTGCTAATATAGAGACCATCCCTTCATCGGTCCCTGACTTAGTGTGGCCAGTGAATGGCCAATTGTCTGAACCCCGGCACGACCCGGAAGTAATGGAAGTGCCGGATGAGCCGGAGGACATTGAACTGTCCTCAGCTCAACCAAGACACATTGAGGAAGGGTCAGAAGTGGAATCAGAATCATCAAAGGGGTCACATAGTAAATGTATAACAGCCGATCGATGATCTTGAATATACAGTATATTACACAGGGTAATGCGACAATACAATGTTCCTAAACAATCTCAGGATACTCCCACAGCTACGCCGGGAGCTCCCCCGATGGGTTCAGTTGTGCGGCCACTAGAGCCAGCCAGAGTTGTTGAGCCACCTAATATGTCACTTTCCCCTATTAACATAAATCATGCGACCACCTCGGCGAGTGACACTGCAGTGCCCGCCTCCTTAACAACTACCAATGTTTGTGTCATCACAGACATTACTCCCCCTTCTCTTGATAAACTTCCCAATAGGAGAGGCCCTATGCCTCTCTTGTATGGTCCCGACTGCTCGTGGATTCAAGTCATGGCAAAAAACACGAGCATTGCACAAACTACCACATCGGGGGAGATCCCAGTTCTAGTGAGTGGGTAATTGAGATGAGTAAGAGTAAAAAGTTGAGGGCCAAAGATAAGTCAACTATTGGATGTAACTATCAAAGCTATACCTAATGTTTATTCGTATGAATTTTTTGTATATTCACCTACCCCGGCATTACCTCCTGCCTCCTTTTTGCGGATTGGATGAAGACTGACAGCATAAACGATATCAAATCTCTCAATACGCTAACGCCGGAGTTGGATACAACTCCTCCAGTTCTAGATCAGTCTAACAATCCAGTCCTGCAGGTGGGGCAGGTAGGTCTAGGCCCGTGGATGGACTGGGAGGCTGAGGCGCAACAGTTCGCAGCAACAATAACGTCAAAATCCTCCCATCAAATCCCTCAAGACTACCACATTTGGTTTTCAATGCCAATAAATCAAGCCGGAGGGGTTCCGCCTGCTCGTTTAGAATTGCTTTCTGGTTCTAAATTGTCACTTTGGGACTTGCAGGAACCCTTTTCTACCCCCCCTTCGGCACATCTCGACAGAGACTTTAAATTGAGGAATAAGGCTTACAGACTATTTTCACAATTTGTACTAAGTCGCCAAATAGCCCAGTCCCTCACGAGGACCATAGCCGCTATTTCTGATCAGGATGTTAGGAAGGCCACCGATTTATCCCGCCGGCTTCTATTACAGAATTCCATCCAGTCTTTGGGGGACATACGAATAGCCTTGTTGAAGGCTGTTCGTGCACGTCAGGATCTGAGAGTGTATATGGTAAAGAAGTTACCGGATGACATTAGTCGCCGGGTAAACGTTTCACCGGTGTTAACTTCTTCTTTGCTTAACCCTGAGACTTGGAAGGCAGTGTACAATATGGTTGACAGCTTGCAGCCGAGTACTTCCCAGGCTAGGAAGGAGCACTTTTAAGAAACCGTACTCCAAGCCTAAGAGTGGAGGTAAGTCACAACCTAGTGGTGCTAAGCCCTTTCAGGGCCCCATGTCTCCCCCGGCACAAGGAAGTACTCTGCTCAAGCCGAAACAGGGAAAACAAACAGGCAAATGGTATAATAAGAATAATTCACAACACAAATCAGGTCAGGGATCGGCATCTGCCAAAGCCAGTCAGCCATCTAACCCTACCCCTCCACCATAAAAAAACTAGTAATTCAAACTCTCTCTCTCTCCCGGGGCCTATCGAGGGCGAGTTGGATCCGAGGGTAGTTCCACCGGACAGACCCCGTCAGATAACTGGGTAATTTTGGATGTGTCACCGGGCCTGGCCCCGGCGAACTTGGGCAAGGACAGTGGTACGCAAGGGCATCACCTGGCGGTGGCTCCGGCGACCTCGTTTACGTCAAACTCTAGAAGTCAATCATGTTTCTTTAGAGGTGGAGTCACTAGTCCAGGAAATGATCACCAAGCATATCATTGTCCCGGTCAATCCCACTTGCCCTGTTTTCACGTCCAGACTTTTTCTCATACCAAAGAGGGACAGTGTTCAGATGAGACCAGTCGTAGGCCTATCTTGTTTGAACACACACATTCACAACACACCCTTCAGGATGCTCACTGTGAATCAAATCAGGCTAACACTTCCGCCGCAAAGTTGGATGTGCTCTTTAGACCTGACAGACGCCTATTGTCATGTCCCGGTAAACAAAAGGTTCCAAAAATTCCTCGCCTTGAGGATCAGGCAAGAGACTTATGTCTTTCAGAGAATGCCATTCGGGTTGAATCTTGCTCCGAGAATATTCACAAAATTAGTTCGGCAGGCCCTCATGCCAATGTTAAATCAGGAGATCAAGGTGTTGTGGTATCTAGATGACTGGCTGGTAGTGGCGGAGTCAGAGAATTTATGCAAAATCCATGTCAATCACATTATAAATCATGTACAATCTCTAGGGTTCAAGGTCAACTTGGCAAAGTCACATCTTGTTCCCACACGGGTAATTCAGTGGATAGGGCTGGTCTGGGACACAGCCAATCTTACTCTCAGTCAGAGTGTGGACAACCGCAACAGATTTCGAAAGAAATTGTTTATGTTTCTCCACAGTCTGAAGGACATGGGAATCTCTGGTCGGCTCTCTCAATTGGATTCAACTAACTGTAAAGTTAGGCCGGTTGAAAGTAAAGAGATTAATCTTGGAAGGCAACAAATATTTCCCGCTATTGCCGGCGGGAAAATTGTGGAAAATTCCTCCATTAATTCACAACTTACTGTCGGTCTGGGCGAGGAGAGAAATATTGCACTCAATAATGACGTGGACTTCTCCCCCACCTACGGTATGGGTAGACACAGATGCTTCAGGGACAATAGGCTGGGGTTATCAGTCGAGCCTAAACCATCAGGGTCAGGGTCTTTGGTCCCAAACCGAGAATTTTCATATCAATGAGCAAGAGCTCTTAGTCCCCTTGTTTTTCCTTCAAACTCACGGCTCCTTGCGGGGGAAATCAATAGCGTTTCGAATGGACAATTTGAATGCGGTGTCCTGCATTCAAAAGCAAGGGTTAACGAGGCCTCGGAAGTTGCTAGAGTTGTCAGAAGAGATTTTTGTTCTGGCCGAAGAGCTGAACATTCATCTCCATGCATCATACCTCCCAGGCGTAGCGAACGTCTGGGCGGACGCTCTGTCCCGGCGACAGAGCACCAAAGTAGAATGGGCAATCAAGCAAAACATCTTCAACCAGATGATTGCAGAGCCATACCGTCCACAAGTGGATCTATTCGCGTCCGAGGAGAACCACAGGCTTCCTCTCTACCTAACCCGCCGGGGAATGACTTCGGCGGGGGGTCCAGACGCATTGTTGGAGGACTGGAATAGGTGAAATTCCATCTATCTTTTTCCGCCTCCCGACGCTTCACTCATGTGTCAGGTAGTTCACAAACTACGGGGTTACCGGGGCTTAGTCTCGATGATCGCGCCTCTATGGCCGGCTCAGGTGTGGTACCACCAGTTGAAAATGTGGTGCGAGAACCCGGTGTCGTTCCCGATCTCGTACTTCCACTTGGAGACAATTATTGGCAACCTAAAGACCTCGCTGACTTTTGCCTTTTGGACATTCAGAATGCCAAATGGTTAATTCCGTATGGAGAGAGCATTACTAATAAATTCCTTAATCAGTATACTATGTCTACCAGGAGATAATATCAATCGCATTGGAAGTCTTTCACAACCTGTATAGTAGAAACGGCGCAAACTGATGCATCAGTAGCTTTGGTTTTCAAGTACTTTCTCTCTGAGGAATATGTAGATCTGTCACCGCTGCCACGGACTATCGCATGCAAGACCAATAATATTGAAATACCCCAGTAACAAAATTCCCAGGAACGAAATTCACATCAGTAACGAAATCCCCAAGAACGAAGGGACCCTGCGTCACAGGCTAGGATAGCTATAATGATCACCAACTTCGTTTTTCTCCCTTCCACTTAACTCCACATGTTATACGTCTCTTCAATCACAGCCTTCTAGTATACAAACCACACTCTATTCCTTAACATTTTAATGTACTGACTAAGTATGTATTTAATTAATCCTTAACCAACGGCACACGACATCTGTCGAGTGCCATTTTCAGCACGTAATGTTGCTGAGAGAGAGAGCTGAGCGGTAGGACGAGCATAGTAACCTTATGACCGCTCCCCACGACCACTGTGGACGCACTGAACTGTATTCCACCTTCCTCCCCCTTCTCTCACTCGCTACACAGGGAATTATGTACGGAAATTACCTTATTTTAGGTTTTTTGCACTCGTGTTGCACGATCGTTGCAAGAGAACCAGTGGTCGTACAAGGATGGTTCAGGTGTCATTGGAAAGCTCTGTTTACGCCCTTTCAGGGATAGATACTTGTTTTATGCTCTGGGTCTTGTTTATGCATGAAAATTAGCACGGAAACAACCCTATTTTGGGTAAAAACGCCCCGCTGTGCACAGTGTAAAATACCCTACCACCCGCTCTTTGTGTGTTAAGGTACCAACCATGCATGCAGACTATATTACTTTCATTGTGTAGGTACGACAGCGATCTAAAGACACCTTAGTCTCCATTTCACAACAAATCATATCGTGATTATGTCAGTCAAGTATTTAATTATATAGCAACCATGCCCCCCCTATTTAGACGACGTAAGCTATAATGCCTGCATCGTGTGTGTGTCCACGGTGACTGTGGTAATTAGGTAAGCCCCAGACCATCCCCAATTTCGTTATGCAGGCCTGTGCTTTGGTAAAGGTCGTGCCGGGCAACATCGTCGTATTCATTTCGGGTGAGTTTGGCTACGGCTCAAACTCCGTACAACCGCCTCAAATTGTTACCCCATGAAAATCCGTTTTTCTATGTATGCCACAGATCCGCAGAAAACTAACATTTCCGCCCACACTATTCTAATATCAGATGCTTATAATGTTAGAATGTAAGTAGGTCCCCAGCTATGAATAATCAGACCTCAAATAAGCATACCGAGATCCGATCCCTTAAGACTATAATATAGGTTTGACTCCTGTAAGGAGATAAAGAAAACCTAATATTTAGTAGTGGCCCCGTAATCATTGACAATTATGCCTATTACATAAGGCACCCTCTTCAAACACTCATCCGCCGTAGTTTGAATCTACCGCGCAGAGCATAAAAAATTGAGGAGCCTTCATCATGAGTGCACGCAACCTCACTCATGGTTCAGTCATTATGAAATTGGGTTCTCACTACGAAAAAACTTCGTAACAAATAAAAAACAAAAAGAAAATAAGAATAACTATTCATAAGCTTTCCATATAATCGTGGATGTACTTGTGTGGATCTTTGACCAGACGCTGACTCAGGCGTCATTCTTCCTTCACTGACATATCAAGTAAACCAAAATCCTTAATACATCAACGAATGGGAAGGGGAAGGTCGGGAGGGCCCCAGTCGTCAATGATTACGGGGCCACTACTAAATATTAGGTTTTCTTTATCTCCTTACAGGAGTCAAACCTATAATTTATTAGTGGCCCCTCCATCATTGACGATTATGCCTGATATCTAAGACTGGAGGGGGACATTCGTAATCATATCATAACTCTAGCAAAAGCAGATAATCAAACAACCACATAGTATTCTTACTTCGAAAAGATATATATTTTGGCGCAGCACATATATACAAAAAGGGGGTAAAAGCAGGAGCGTGCTTCAAAGAAGCCTGCTTGATAAAAAAGGGTTAACTCTGAGATTCTGAGTACAGATCCGCCAGTTAATAAGGCACCCCACTTAAAATAAGTGGTGAAAAAATAAAAACTTATAAGTTTACATGTGCACATATAAACCCCATAAAACTAGTGGATATATCTTGCAAAATATATCCAATGCTTAAAATTAGATTGCTTTACAGCCAAAAACTACTTACAACAACACTGTTATTTGTACTACAATTGTACTAGCACAATTTCCTGTAATGAATAGTACAGAGAAATTTTCATATCACAACACCCATAAACAGTATGACAGCTCACATACTCCGGCGGGGTCTAGGGTGTCCTATGTTACACTGACTGCACCCTCCCCCCCCCCCCCCCCCTTTTCTTGAAATTAAACAATAAGTGACTTAGGGGCCACCTAGACCCTCTGCCTTAAAGCTATACATGGCAAGGAAGGTTTGTCTAGAGCTACTGAAAGGTATCGAGTCAAAAACGTATGATTAGAGGCCCACAACTGTGTGGACGTAATATCTTCAACAGAAATGTTTTTAAGGAAACGTAAAGAGGCTGCCCACTTGCGTAAATCGTGGGCCCTACCCACAACGCCGGGATTACTCTCTTTAATGACCTCGGCCAAGAGAGAAGCCAGTTTACGTTTCATCAAGCGTTTACCCGTACTCGCTACCCTTAAAGCACCCTGGTGATTTAGAGGTGCCACTCTCAAATATTTGGTTAGAGCTTGCACTGGACATAAATTATGGTGCACCTTTCCCCTTTTCAACGCCGGCACCGAGAACTCTGAAAACACGTGTTCACTGTGCTCATTCTTGGCTATGAACCCTGGGGAAGGTGCAATGTGAATACACTCATTAAGCATACCAAACCTGAGGCAATTAGGTGTGTTGCTCATCGCCGCCAGCTCAGATACCCTGTTCCCGGTAGCCAAAGCCATAAGGAATACTGCCTTTTTTTAAAAGAAATGTAAAATCTGCAGTATGTTGGTACAGACGGGAATGAAGTAACGACAATGCTTTGTCCAGAGACCAGGTAGGCATGAGCTGACGGGAAGGTGGGCGGAGTTTAAAACATGCCCTCCTAAAACCTGTTTCCTCCGCGACTGGTATGGTGAGACCGGTAAGGTCCAAAAATGGCATCCTAATCGCTGTTAAGTGATTTTTTAACGTTACTACAGATAAACGTTTCTGCTCGAACAGATAATTTAAATAATTAAAAACCAAAGCCACTGAGGGCACAGTTTGTTCTGTTCTAAGAATCCAAGAGGTAAAGGCTTGCCAATGCGATTGATACTGTCGCTTTGTAGACTGGGTATATTGATTCATGAATTTATTGGTCACGTCTCTACCATATGGTGCTAGCCACTTGGCCTCCTGAATGTCCATAATGCAAAAGTCAGCGAGGTCTCTAGGTTGCCCATTGTGTCTAAGTGGAAAAACCCGACCGGGAGTGACACCGAGTGCGGACACCACGTTTTCAATTGCTGGTACCACAACTGCGCCGGCCACAGGGGCGCGATTAGCGAAACTACGCCCCGATAATCCTGTAGTTTGTTTACTACGTGGCACATTAGAGACGCGTCTGGCGGCGGAAACAGATAAATGGAACTCCACCTGTTCCAGTCTGTCACCAGTGCGTCTGGCCCGCCCGCCGGCGTTATCGTCCGGCGGGTGAGGTACAGTGGGAGTTTGTGAGTCTCCTCTGACCCAAACAAATCCACTTGTGGCTGGTAAGGCTCCGCAATCATTTGGTCGAAAATGGTTTGCTTGAGCGCCCATTCTACTGTTGTGCTCTGTCTCCGAGACAGAGCGTCTGCCCAGACGTTTGCTACGCCTGGGAAATAAGATGCGTGAAGATGAATGTCCAGCCTGTTGGCTAGAATAAAAATCTTTTCCGACACGTTTAGCAACTTCCGAGATCTCGTCGACCCTTGTTTCTGAATACAGTGAACCGCATTCAGATTGTCCATTCTGAAGGCCACCGACTTGCCCCGTAAAGTAGAGCCGTGAGCCTGAAGGAAATATAAGGGGACTAGTAATTCTTTGACATTGATGTGAGAGATTTCTAAATGGGACCAAAGCCCTTGACCCTGGTGCCCTTGGTTTGACTGAAAGCCCCAACCTATCGTTCCTGACGCATCTGTGTCTACCCATACCGTCGGCGGAGGAGAGGTCCATGACATTGCTGAGTGCAACGATTCCCTCTTCGCCCAGACCGCTAGTAAGTTGTGGATTAATTTGGTATGGGCCATAATTTTTCCGCCGGCAATAGTGGAAAACATTTGTTGCCTTCCAATATTAAACGTTTGACTTTCAACCGGCCCAACTTTACAGTTAGTTGAATCCAGTTGAGAGAGCCGACCAGAGACTCCCAGATTCTCCGTGTCGTAGTCAGACTGTGAAGGAACAGAAACAATTTCCTGCGAAATCTGTTTCGATTGTCCACACTCTGACTCAGAGTGAGAGTAGCTGTGTCCCAAACCAGCCCTATCCACTGAACTACTCGTGAGGGAACAAGGGATGATGACATTCTTGGCGATCATTTCTCGGATCAGTGACTCCACCTCTAATGAAACTAAATTTGCCTTTGTCGGCTGACGTAAACGAGGTCGCCGGAGCCACTGCCAGGTGATGCCTTTGCATGCCACCATCCTCGCCCAAGTATTTAATGGCCATTTGTGGTGACACGTCCGGAACGACCCAGTTAGCAGACAAGGGTTCGCCGGCTGTACTACCCTCCGATCCACCCGCCGTGAGACCGGCCCTGGGAGTGAGAGAGACTTTAGTTTTTTGATGGTGGTGGTGGTGGTGGTGGATGCTTAGCCGACTGGCCGGCGTTGGCAGAAGACGGGCCCTGGCCCGGTCTGTTATACTTTCGTCCTTTATGACCTGCAAACTTTCCTTGTTTATACCTGTACTGACCTTGGGGGGAAGAGGACTTAGGTAGAAGAAAGGGCTTGGACCCACCCGGCTGAGCTTTTGCGACTGGCTTGGGTTTGGGAAAGTTAAAAGCAGGTTTCTTAGAAGGGGCGGGACTGTGCTTAAAGGCCTGAGCCATGTTAAATACAGTTCTCCACACATCAGGGGACATTAAAGAGGGAGTTAGCACCGGCGACATGACCACCTGGTTCGCAATTTTATCAGGAAGTTGCCTCACCAGGGACATCCTAAGATCCTGTCTTGCCCGCACCGCCTCGAGCAAGGCTATACAGATATCCCCCAACGACTGAATAGAAGTCTGAAGGAGTAAACGTCGAGATAGTTCAATTGATCTTCTGACATCCGCGTCCGCGATTGCCTGAGTAGATCTTAGCATAGACTTCGCCACCTGGTGCGTAACAATGTATTGGGAAAAAAGTCTATACGCCTTCCCCCGTAGCCTAAACTCCCGGTCTAGGTGAGCTGGGGAAGGTGTAGTGAAAGGATCTTTAAGTTCGCATAGATTGATTTTGGGGGCAGCTAAAAATGCAAACAAAGCCGATGGAACTCCGCCGGCAGAAAAGATTGGCAGAGAGAACCAAGAATGGCTGTCCTGAGGAATTTGGTGCGAAGATTTTGAGGTGAAGGTGGTCACAAAGTTCTGAGCCTCTACCTCCCATTCCACCCAAGGTCCCGGACCCAACTGCCCCACCTTCAACACTGGATTAGCGGCTGTGTCTGTGACCGTTTGTAAATCTAATTCTGGAGTGAGAGCTGACAGTGCTTTTATATCATTAAAACCGTCATGCTTGGTCCAGTCAGAAAACAGTTTTGAAGCTGATGCAGGGGGTAGTGCAGGTGTAGCTGTATACACAAAATAGTCATGGTGATAATAGTTAGGAATGGCCTTAATATTAACATCAAGTACATTACCCAAAATATCTAAAGCTCGTAACTTTCTAGATTTATTTCCTTGGATTACCCACTCTCGTGGCACTGGAAGTTCCCCTGACAAAGTGGGCTGTGCTACCTCTGGCTTAGTTGGGACCATTTGTACCCATGAATCATCTGGACCGTATAAAAGGGGCATAGCTACCTTTCTTAACGGTGCTTTATCTAAAGGGGGAGGATTCTCATCCGCTACTACCCTTACACTAGAAGTAGTCAGTGCCGCCGAAGCAGGCCTAGTGACCATAGTAGGTGATACAGAAGGAGGGTGCGGAATCTGAGTTAAAGCAATGGAAGTAGTCAGAGGCCAAACACTTGAAATTGTCATGGAAGCTCTCAGGTCCACTGTAGGAGTCTTCGGCTGCAGGCCAAAAAAAATTGTTAGAGCAGTAGCTAATAACCCATCTATTTCCTCCGCCGTGACAAATTTAACAGATGAAGAACTAAGAGGTGAATCATTCCTATCCTGTGAGTCGCCTAAAACTGAACCCGACTCCTGCACCTCCATGTCAGAGATTATAGACACCTCATCCTTGTCATCTGGCCCGTCACGAGAGGATTCCGCCGAAGCCGGGACCTCTTCGTGTTGCCATGTTAAGTCTGCAATGGATGATGGGATCGCAGCGTCCCTGTGGACGTCCGCCATTACCTGTGTCTCCTGAACCAGATGTGGGCCTTCATTCCATGGTTGGGAATACCTCCACACACCCAGGCCTTGGCCTGAACTCCCTTGGGAGTCAGTTACCCCATCAACCACTGAGCCCCCACTAGACCCTTCTAGAGGGCGATCACTGCCCACAGAACTCTCTAATTCTAAGTTTATAATATCCGTTGGCAACCTGTCCGCCGGTAACACCCCCACCACAGTCTCTGACTCCACTCTCACCCCATCAGATTGGACATTAGATACGTCGGGAGTAGAGGCAGAAAGTGAGGCATGAGGCTCCGGCGAACGCCGGGAGGCCTTTCGTTCATGAGAATCTTTCCTGGAAGATTTGTGGCTTCGGTGTGACTTAGATCTATCACTAGAACTGCTCTTGGACTTCTCAGATCTATCACTAGAACTGCTCTTGGACTTCTCCTCTTTGCTCTTCTTTCTCGCCGGTGAAGAAGAGTGACTAAGCGGCTGTTGTCTGAGATGCGCCCTGGACCTGGACCGCGCCCGTGACGTGGAGGCTGTCACCGGGGGCGTAGGTTCACGAGGTCTCTTCGATGTGCCGGGGGCTGGAGTAAGTACTGTACCCTGCCCAGTCTCTGCCGACTTTCGTACAATTACTCTAGATTTAGAAGGGGTACGTTTAATAGGGGGGTGCTCAATAAGTAATTTATCCCAAAGAATTACGTTATCACATTGAAGGGCTTTATGAGCCACTGTGGTAGCATAAGTGGACAACAGCTGCCTGACCTCCCGCAAAGCAACCGCCGCGGGTCTATCATTGTCTCGCAATACTTTATTACTCAATTGAGTACAGAAGGTACAGTTCTGCATCACCCACAAACCCCTTGAGCGATCTAAACATTTAACACATCTAATGCAAAGAGTGTGTGCAAAGATAGGGATACCTGAACAGGAGGGTGTAACACACAAATCAAAAAGAGGGTCTAGGGTAGCCATGACAGAGACTGGTGGAAAAACTAACCCACCCCCGGGTTTACTCCAGGTTCTCTATAGACCCGCCGGAACTCCGCCCTGGAAAAAAGAAAATTTCCAGGAATTAATGCTCTTAACCCTCTCCGACATATGACGCGTTTTTGAGCCTACTGGGAATACTTTAAAGCTTTTGTTACCATCAGGGGTATTTAGAAACCTTTAGTTTAGTTACTTCAACCTCTGCAGTTATCTTTGAGTTAGCTGTGGGCAGAAAACTCATTTTGGAGAGGTAATTATAAGAGTGAGAGAACTCTATTTCTTATTGCTAATCTGGCAACCTCTGCGTCATATGTGCGTGAAAGGGTTAAGGTCACACCAATATGTTCGAACACAAGTGTTAAATAACCCGCCGGGTAACGAGACGTAATACACAACCACTACAGCTCGCTACGCGGGAGGTTCATAAGTAAAGATTTCAGAATATCTTAACCTGTCCAAAAGATTTACGAATATCCTCTGACATGATATAAAGACCAGCATGGCTTTTATAAAAGACGCAGTCTTCCCAGTGGTGTTTGTTAAGTTTTACTGGAAAACCCATAAAAAGACGCCGGCCCCCGTATTATCTCGCAGATCAAAAACTGGGAAGCCTGTCTTAAATGCTAGATCTGACTTTTCCCGAAGCGTCCTAGATCGCCGTATGTCGAAGGCGGCGATACTTTAACGTATCCCTCAATTGTCTGGTCAACTATACTGAATTGCAAATCCGTTAAACCCACCCTCCCAAGGTGCAACCGCCGGGTGTGAATTTTAAGTTTATAACGTTAACCCCAATTGTTCCTATCCCCACTTCTTTGCAAAAGATCGCCGGGGAGGAAAGACCAATCAACAAACAGCCTAGTTTTACTGGCTTTGCAAAACCGGGAAAAACTAAACTCAACAAGTGTCCGCTTGAACACTTAGTTAAATGGGTAAAGCCATCCCGCCGGGAAACACAGTAAGCCTGAACACAGGCTCCACCACAGAGACGCAGTCCTGGAGAGCCTCAAGCCACCACTCGCCGGGGAAAACAAGCCTTTTTTAACCACGCGTGATTAAAACTCGGCAACCAGCCGGGTTTTCACGGTGTAACCGAGAAAACCCGCCGGAAAAGGCAACCCACCCCGCCCAGATTCAATCTGAACGCACCAAATAGACCGTGGAATTAGCCAAAGCACAACTAACCCAGGACACATAATTTGTCCCTGGAATTAGGCAATACACGACTAATCCAGGACACACAAATAGTCCGTGGAATTAGCCAATACACAACTAAACCAGGACACACATGACACAGTAGTACATATTTATAACATAAATCAATAACACTTGTACATGTGGCAAAGCTACGAGAGGCTGGCTAGGCCTAAGCAGACGGAAATAATATGTAATCATGTCGTAATATAAACAAAAAGCACTGAATCATATCACAACAGGAACCACCGTCAACACACCAATGTAGCACAAAATTCCCGGCAAAGGGAAGAACTGACTCGGGACCCAGATAAAACTTCACTAAGTGAAGAAAAATACGCTGGGAATGTCAGAGAAAAGAAAAAGCTACTTCATCAGAAAGATAAGAAGAAGCCTAATAACGCGTAGAGAAAGCCGCCTACATCGCAAAGCTAGCTAATCGCGCAAACGATTCACGCGTCCACCACGGGACCACGAGGGTACACCCGAAATAGATGTCCCAAACACACGACCCAAAATACACTGCACTGCGGGCAACCCGCCCAGGACACTCCTGCTACGCATATCCTAACCTTACTCGATACATCCCGGAGTAAACAAATGAGAAAAAACTCACTAGGGACGCAGCAAATGCGGAACCAGCGGAGCGTGGGGAGGCACGTCCGGGTAGGTTGAGCGCAGAGCAGAGAAGGAAGAATGACGCCTGAGTCAGCGTCTGGTCAAAGATCCATACAAGTACATCCACGATTATATGGAAAGCTTATGAATACTTATTCTTATTTTCTTTTTCTTTTTTATTTGTTACGAAGTTTTTTCGTAGTGAGAACTCAATTTCATAATGACTGAACCATGAGTGAGGTTGCGTGCACTCATGAGAGTCATGATGAAGGCTCCTCAATTTTTTATGCTCTGTGCGGTAGATTCAAACTACGGCGGATGAGTGTTTGAAGAGGGTGCCTTATGTAATAGGCATAATCGTCAATGATGGAGGGGCCACTAATAAATTTCACCCTGTATTCCCCCCCCAGGAACCACCCTTCTTCCCCCTAACCTGACCTCTAAACGTAATACTAACCCTATGCCCTGTGCTTGTATTAATCTATATCTGTTGATTTATATAATTAATGATGACCAATCTGCATATGATCATCTCTAGAGGGATACAGGAAAGAGACCTCGTATCTCTCTCCATTACGAGAGTAAAAGTATGTAGCCCCATGCTCGGCTGTTCCTTTTCTAGTAACTAACCAATATAATAATATTAACCAGAGCTATGCCCGACTCATATTAATACGACATAGCGGCACTGTCCTTGTGTCGGACCGTATCCCGGGCATACCAACCCGGGTCCATCATCTTATTATGACGACGGCTAAGATACCGTCATTCATGCATGTATTAGCATTTCCTAGGTTAACTATCTTTTATCCACAATATTATTCCTTTTCCATTCCTTCCCACAGCTGTTATACGTCTAATCAATCACCCCTTCTAGTCCACAGTCCACACTGCTCTGTTTTCGTATCTCTGTTGATTTATATGAATTAATTGTGACCAATCTGCATACGATACTCTCAAGAGAGATCCAGGGAAGCGACCTGGTTTCTCTCTCCATTACGAAGATAAAACGTATGTAGCCCCCATGCTCAGTGGGTTATTTTCTAGTAACTAAGTAGTTATATAATTGAACTTGAGTTATTCAACCAGGTCCCATAATTTTACTATTTACGACGGCTAAGATACCGTCATTCATACAGGTAAACATTTCCTAAGTTAAAAATCTTTTATCCACAATACTCTGCTTAGTGACCGCATGCCCAGTTGTAACCTTTTTGAGCCACCCTGTCAATTCCTCTCCCCGTACCAACCCAAATTCACAACCCTCCCCTCGCATGACGCCCATCAGGATGTTTATTCCTTGCCGAGTCAGTTCTGACTCAAATCCCAGTAGACAGAGAGTACAAACCTATTCTTGTATCTCCTTTAACTATCCTCTAACCTAACTAACCAACATTCTCAACCTGAACAGTAGGGCCAGCCGTGCGAGGCTAGTCCCCACCTCACTCCCCTTAAAAGAGGGTAAGTTTCCCCGCTGAATTGCACTTTTAAACAAAATCACTGTTCATAACCCCCACGAGTGAATCTCGTGAGTAAGAACCAGATTCCATGATCAATCATAACAAAATATATAACCCCCAATATCATCAACTCATATAGTAACCCCATCAACGTAAAAAACGCCATACCTCAGTATTCAAGGCCCAGCTGGCACCCTACCCAAGAGGACTCCCCTAACCCCCGCGGAGGCCTACACAGGCACCCACGCACCCACAAAATTATTGTCAAAACACCCGGGCACCCCTCTACCTACAACGAACTACAAGTTCCAATCCCAGCCTAAATCCTATTCCATCCCAGTCCTAACTAACCTCCCAAAGTTCCCCTTAACCCGTCCTAGATTCCTAATAGCATTTCAGCTAGACCAGAGAAGGATACTTGATTAAATAATGTAATGCCTGACTCTAGGCCAGAAGGCCCCCATTAATCTAGTTCCCCTTTCTTTTGCCCAAAAATCCTTCCCGATACCCCTCTAATAATAACTTGTCCTAGAGTAAAGATGTCAACATTATCGAGTCCTATTTCGGCCTACATACTAACGATATCAAAGACCATTTTTACTACTCTCCTAAGTCAAGGGATTAAATTAACTTGTATTTCCCTCTGACATCCCAATTCCAGAACATTCGAAATCCCCCTTGACTCCCCCCTATATAAGTCCCCCCCGCGAAAAAGCGCGTCAGTTCATCCGTAGATATCAACGTATCGGTAGTACCGCTCTCGTTGACTTTTACACGTGCTCCAACCCTCAAGAATAAGTGATAACTCGGTGTCCGCGATCAGATATTAATCTGTGAGGAAGTGAATCACTCCTTCGTGAATATACTCTTGCAATTGGATGCCCGAGGGCAAGATTATAACTGCGAACAACCGATTCACAACTTGTTGATTGTATTATAAACGTATTGTAGTGTGGCCTCGTCTACTTGGGTTTACAAACAATCATAACTCATAACTGGTCTAGGTAGAAAGATCTGGTTATGTTAGAAGGTATTATGCGAGCAACTCTTAATTGAAGGCTCTGCAAGAATAACTCCTGGGCAACAATTGTCTGTTGACCGAAAGGCGAAAAGCTGCCCGCACACCTTGAACCTCTCATAAAACCAGAATAGATAAGAAAAGTCGCTTCTCCCGACTGTCTTACGTTAATTCGATACATTGTTTCTCCGGCCATGCCGGAGACAGTGTCATTTAAGGTCTTCAGCAAGAGTAACATATCGGTGTGTCATCACCGGCCCACAATTAAGCCGCCCAACTGTAACCCTTCTCTACACTCCCAGACAACTTGGACAAGGAGCCGCTGTTAACCCCCAACACACCAGCTCAAGATAACGAGGAAACAATTACAGGCTAATTCTCGAAGTACTAGTGTACGGTACAAATAACTCAACCAGTGTATTCAATTGTGTCTCGAAGTCAAGTGGTGCTAAGAGGAAAGTGATTACTAAGCTAGGTGAGAGCAAAGATATCAGGAATGATAAACTAGGCGGATTGAGAAAGCAATTCCGAATAAGTGATTGTGATTAATTACCCTAAACCCTGAATCGCCCCACTTGATATTTATGTCTTAAATATTACTCCACCAAGTGAACCTAGCTACAGTTTAATCCCTTTACGTTAATTCTTGGGAGATAACCATATTACTTATAATTGCATCTTTGATTTCGAATCAGATTACCAGAGAGTTAATTAATGAGATACCTAGCCCTTGTGATTTATGTAACCTACGTATCGTTGATGTAATGTGATCAGAAGAATAATTCCTGAACGTTGGAAGTGGGAAGCGAAAACTCCATCCAAATCCGCGAGCAGTGCTAAGAGATTATAAAAGTCCAAAAGTACGTATCTGACTTATCCAATTTACCATTGTGTCGAATGCACATATAACCAATATTCTACCAGTGTTTTTCGGAGAATAAAGCTGCATTATAAACCATTATCTCTGATATTATTTATGCCCTCTATTGCTTCCGTTTGTGTCCTGTGCATGAAGTCCCATAACCCAGTCCTGCAGAACCCACCTATACCAAGTTAATCCTGTATAAAATCAGGGCATAACAAATATACCAGGTCATCCCAGCCAGTGGTAGCGCGCAGATGGCTGACGTCACACCGAGTCTGTGAGCGAGTACTGCCCACCCCCCAATTTTTCTCTCCACTCACCCCACTCACCCCCCAGCCTATATCCCCCTACCACCTCTATCGGAGAGAAATAGCGAGCGACGGACAGTCGGACACACTGTGACTCTCTTCAAGCTGATATTAATCTGTTCAATACCATGACGGCTTTTATTATTTTGTTCTAATTATCATTAAATGGATTGTGCCAGATTAGGAAGAAGTGGGGGTCAACGTGGTAGTTAGGTACCGGTACCTTTATTTGTTCTTAGAGACCATTCTCAAGCTAAATATCATCATCTAGAATTAGCTAAAGTATGATGACACTGGTGACTGATGTACTGAACATTACACAAGTACATCATAGGCCCAGGTAGCCTACTAGCTATAGGCCTCTTGAGAGTAAGATCGGAGCTCCATAAATCCTCTTTCGGGTATGGTGTAAAAACCGATCCCCACAGGATCAAGTGGGGCAGGAGGAAGCCTTTGTGGAAACTCCTCGGCGATTGCTGCTGGAGCAGCAATCTCGTCGCACATGGCTTGGCGGTGTTCAGGCAGAACAAACACCGAGTAGCTCGCCTCGCTGCTCCCAAAGGCGGTCAGCGAGGGGGAGGCCACACGAGCAGGCAGGACTTGAGATGGCGGGGTGTTGAGACTGGCCACCGGCAGGAGTGAAGCCAGGATGCGGGGGCTGTCAGAGATGTTGCTGGCTGGTGGTTCTACCAGAGGTAAGAAGGGACCGCCATGCAGGATGAGTGAACAAGGCAAAGAATGATAGAATCATGATGTTTGGAGGTCCGGGAATGAGATACGTGGTAGTGGTGATTGCGGGTTTGATGTTGATGGTAGTGGTGTGAAGGGATGAGTGGATATTGATGGTAGTGGTGAGAAGGGATGAGTGGATGTGGTTGGATGGGTGCTGGTAGGAGAGGGGTTGAGGTAGGACGGGTGGAGATGTATGAGGTAGGACGGGTGGACGTGTACGAGGTAGGACAGGTGGAGGTGTACAAGGTTGGACGGCTGGATGTTGAGCGGGTCGAGGTTGGACGGGTGAATGTGGAGGGGGTATAATAACAACAATAATTAAAGTTACAAGCAACGTTGTCCGGGCTTCGAGCGGTTTTGCACGCAGGGTATTGTGTGGGATACAAGAGCTGTGTCACAGATATCAATAGATCATTTAACTTCTCAGGCATGGAGAAACTGCAGAAGGAACAGATTGTAGCCATTTTGGCTGTGGACATTGAGGAGTGTAGCTCTTTTGGTTGTGGCCGTTGATGAGTGTGGCTGTTTTCAGATTGTGTCCATGTATAAGTGTGGCCATGAATGTTGCGATTATTTTATAATTCTGACTTTTGTTTTAGCTTTTGTGGCATTGTCCTTATATAATTAGGTTATTACTTCAGCATTACTAAATACAACCATGTACTGTACTTTATTATATGTTTTGAGCATTTTTTACCTAATGTAACCTAGATATTGTTTGATTATCCAGGAGAAGTCTTAGAAATAAGCTGACATGGAGGTGATTCACTCATGTAGATATATTATTGGGCTAGGAATAGCTATATTATGGCCTGGATGTAAAAATATGATCCTGTATATATAAAAGTAGTATAATTTGATCATTACTACATATTGAAAAGCACTTAACCTTAAGTAAAGTAGATAACGTAAATCATGTATAATTATATGGACTTGACACATTTGTGTATATATTTGATGGCGTAGGTGTAGATAGTTAGGGCAAGTTAACGATTAAGATTGAATATGAAATATGTGGCAATTTTTAAAGATTGAATATGAAATATGTGGCCATTTTAATTGTGGCTGTTTATGAGTGTGACCGTTTTGGTCATTAAGAAAAGTGGCCACTTTGGTTGTCGTCATTAAAGAGTGTGACTGTTTTAGAGTGTGGACGGTAAGGAGTGTAGCCATTTTGGTTGTGACCGATAAGGTGTATGGCCTTTTAAGAGTGACAATTCTGGTTGTGACCGTTAAGGAGCGTAGACATTTTAGAGAGTGGCCGGTTTGGATTTGGCCATGGATGTTTAAGAGACTGACCATTAAGGAGTGTAGCCATTTTGTTTGTGAATTTTAAGGAGTGTGGCCAATTAGGAGTGTGGCCTTTTTGGTTGTAGCCATTAGAGAGTGTAAGGTTTTAAGAGTGTGGCCATTTTGGTAGTCCTTAAGCTAGACTAGTTTTAAAGAAATGGGCAGTTAGGATATGACAGGGAATGAAAAAGCTGTTCATTCATGGGTGTGTTATGACTTTCCCATTCGCAGTAACTAAAGCCATTCAGTACCGGTGACGTCCTTTTCATTATATTCCAGCAATTATTCGTATGATTACTGTATATAAAGTTTAGGAAGGGCGGCTACCAATTATAAGGCGACAGACTATCTGAATTTATCCTTTTAGCTACTATGGAAATACTATGGAAATACTCCTTACGGCCTTATTGGGCTATCCTTAGTTGGAATTATGCAAGGCTGGTACATGTCATATTTGTAACATACTATATGGTACCAACTCTGTAAATTGCTAACTGAATAAATATTATTATTATTATTATTATTATTATTATTATTATATATCCCTCCCAAGCTTCATAACTCTGCTATGGATGTTTGATGGAATTCCACACACTTGTCAACTACTGAGCATGGCAGTGGTAGTTTGACATGTATGGTGTAAGGCAGGGCATTGGGTTGGGATTAGAAGGGGAAACTAGGGAAACTACCCATCACTGCCAACAAAACCATATCGAGTATTCTTCAGATCCCTGTATTACCCACAATGCTGAGATAAGTTTACACTCCACGTAACATAATTACCAGTTAAAATTAATCTTTCCAGGCCGTAGGGATTTCAGCTATCAATGGATAACTGTACATTTTTAGATGAGGTGGTGGGTATATATGAAAACATTGGTGTATGGTAAATATTGTGAGTAAGTAACAAATACCGTTATGAGATGGTTTGGGTGTGAAAGGGATCTACCTAGTGTGGGCCACTTTGCTCTTGCAGACTCCCATTTCATATTGCTTGAATGTGGAAGGGATCTGCCTCATTTGTACCGGTGTTCAAACAAGAAAGAGAGAAAGAATTACCATAGACCTCCGGACCGTATGGGCTGGCAGGCCCTGGCTGAGTCCTGGAGCCAAGGGGTGTTTGCATGCATGAATGGGCCAGAAAATCACCCGCTTGATTTAGTTAGAGGGTCCACTGGGACACCTTTTTAGCGAGGGTAGACATCCCGAAACCCGGCAGTTATCGTGTTATTCGGGATTTTCGCTGAATTTAATGAAATCAAAATAACTCAATTTTTTACGTGTGACGGTTACATAAATTGCAATAACTCGGCAATGAAATGGTCTACAGAGCTCTTTCACCACTCAACATAAAACTTAAAGAATTATCTATTCAATGGATACAAACACATAAGATTGGTCAATACCCAAGGTCACAAGAGGTCAAAGTATGACCTTTTCTGATGAGGAACTAAAATTTATGACTTTTCAAAATTAAATATTTGTGAAAAATAGGTAAATGAATTGAACGTTTAATGCTTTTATATTCTGGTTAGGTACACCATAGGCAAGTTTTTGAAATTAGTTGGAAAAGTTGATTACGTATTTTAACCCCTGTGTAGCAATCAATAAAAGGTATATATACCGTATCAACGTACTGAAGCATAACAGATATATGCCGTAATTTGTATTCTTTAGGATTGCAATAGGAATGCAAAAATGAGTTAATCCAGTATATTTTATGTTCTCTGTTCATATATTGTTCATTTAAAATTTTGGGAAAACTAATTTTTTTTTTTTTTTTCAGTGAAGAATGTCTGGCTTACCAAAGAAAAGATTAAGGGCATCACAGTCACCATCCTCAAGTGGTTCTTGCGATCCCAGGAAATGCATAATCTGCCAAAAGTATGATGATCAATGTGAAACGACCAGCACAGAGAATGGCAGGGCACGTATCATTGAAGCAGCGGAAGTGAGAAAGGACGTAGTTTTTGAAAGACTGAAGCAAGTGGACAAAGGCAAATTCTTATACCATGTTACTAACGAATGTTATAAACAGTATACCCTCAAGAAAACACTGGATAAACTCAAGCAGTTAACCGAAGTCTCCACGGATATTGCTGCTTATTCCCCAGAGGATAGCTCATCCTCTAAAAGGAGTAGACGGTCTATGGTGGATTCTCGAGACCCCGCATCTCTGCCAGCTAATATTAACAAGTTTTTAAAGAAATGTGTCATTTGTGGAAATCCAAAACACAACAACGTATACGATAAATTGAGGATTTCTGAAAAAGGACGGGCTGAATCATTCCTAAAGGCAGCCATGATACTTCAGGATGATGTGTTTACCCGAACTTCCGACTTGCAAGATGCGAATGCCGTATTTGGAGCGGATCTTTACTGTCACAGCCAGTGTATTCGTAACTACATCAGGAAAGGAGAGAAAGTAGCAACTGAATCATCGTCAATGCCAACTGGCCAGCAGAAGTTTGATATCTTTGCAAATTTTATGAAAGATTTAGAACCAGGGTTGAACTCGGGGAGATGCTATAACCTGACTTATATTTCCAAGTGCTGTAATGAAGCGCGGAGTAATGATCAAACTCGTTTTACGTACACAAACAGGGATGTGAAAATGTACCTAATCCACCTGTTTGGGGGGGATGTCTCATTTTTTGTCCCAACCGGTTAAAAAAAAACACCATTGTTTTCAAGCCAGGTGCAGCTGAGACAGAGCCAGAGAGAAGTGAAAGGTCGTTAGATAGGGAAACAGTAAGAAAGTGTGGTACCATGTTGAGAGATTGCATCCTCAACGAAGACTTTGAGCTGAATGACAGGTTCTGTGATGCCAATGAACTTGAGAATGCATATTCTGACATGATAATTCCCAGTGACGTTGCAGACTTTTTTCAGCTCTTTTTGATGTTGATATTTTACACTGACAATATTGTAGATGGTGAGCCTGAAATTTATGAGGAGAGTGACACTAGATCTTCCAAGATAAAAAAAGTACTATCTGTGTATCAAGTCATCTTTTACATTGTAAATAATGGTAAAAAGCGAACCCCTTTCCGAATGTTGAACTCTGGGGCTATTTATAATGTGTGTAGGTCAAAAACGCTTATTTCTAGTCTCAGTAGGTTTGGACTGGCAATTAGTTATGACGAGCTACTCCGCTATCATTCTGATATGGCATCATTTGTTACAGAAGCAAGTCAGGGTCAGGTCCCACTTCCTAGTCATTTAAACACATCAAGCTTCACGTTGGGGGCCTTTGATAATTTTGATCATAAGGAAGCAACACTATCTGGCATAGGAGGAAGTCATGACACTGTTATGATTCTTATGCAGGACAAACTTCAAGGAGTGACTCTGAATAGTAAGCCTAAGATATCGGAGACTGGTGTCACCCACAGAGAGAGACAATTCACACAAGAGTTAGGTTGCCAGACTTTGTTTCCTTACACGAAAACTGCTAAAAAGCCAAGCCTTCCAACAATCTACGAAGTTCCGGAAGAACTGTACAAAATAGACAAATCACATGCAAAAAGTGTCAGCAGGAAGGACGTAGCTTGGACTGTAAGTAGAATGGATCTATCATGTATGACGGAAGGTGTTAAAGAAACAACTATGGACCAAACAATGCCCTCTTGGAGTGCCTTCAACTCTCTTATTACTGATGAGAATGTGTGTCAGAAGGTTGTAGGTTTCCTACCAGTCCTTCCCCACCCTGTTACGGAATATGGCACAGTATACACAGCATTAAAAAACTTTCAGAATAGTTTGAGTCAACTAGACCAAACACACTTGCCCGTGGTATGTGATGAGGGGTGTATCACATTGCCCGTGAAATAACCATGTGCACACCATTTGAATTTAATAACTTGGTGTTATGTCTGGGCTCTTTTCATATGATTAAGGTATTCATGGGTGCGATAGGAAAGCTCATTAATGGCAGTGGAGCAGAAACTATATTGGTAGAGTCTAAAGCATTTGGCCAAAATGTGGTAAGATCAGTTCTTGATGGATCACATTATACGAGGTCGTTGAAGGGTTTGTTCATGCTCTCTGAGTGTATAGAAAGGCTGCAGTGGGCGGAGTTCTTCAAAGTGGAAGGAATTGAGAGGTACAGGGATGAGCTTGAGCATCTGAGACTGTTGGAAAACTCTGTAGCAGAAAAGAAGAGGGAGGAAAGCAAGGTTCATTTGGAGGCATTTATGTCAAACTCAGAAGTCATGGTTGAAGACTTCAATAAATTTAGATGTCAGAGAAGTGCAGCGTCAGAGACTTTTACATTCTGGGACCACTTCGTCAGAATGGTGGCTGTTCTAAAGGACTTGGTTAGGGCAGACCGTGAGGGAGACTGGAAACTCCATCTCCAAAGTGTTCAATCTGTGCTGCCGCTATTTGCTGGATGTGATAGGGTCAACTATTTTAGATGGGCTTCATTATACCTAGAAGATATGAGAAAGCTACCAGAAGATGTGTACAAGAGTTTCCTGGCAGGCAAGTTCGTGGTGAAGCGGACAGATGGACCATTCAGTGCTGTAGGGGCAGACATGTGTCTCGAGCAGACGATAAATCGATCCCAGAAGAGTGCTGGGGGTATCATCGGTAGCACCAAAAAGAAGTAATTCGTTGCTCAGTGGGAGATCATTTACCATGAAATGCTAGCTGTTGTCAATTTCCAACGTCAGGTCAGTGGAGTCGTCACACCTAGCACAGAACTTTTAGTAAACCACAAGTTCAACTTATCAGCAACAAGGTCATCTGAGACATTGATTCAGGATATGATTGAGTATGTAAAAGAACATGACAACCCCATGACGTTACCGTGTGAAGGAGACAAAGACAAGCTTCACAACATCCTCACACAGGAAATCATGACAAAGGAAATCCGTGACAATCTGCTCGAATTTGATGAAAGATCTAGGAAGAAGTATGAAACATTCCGAAATGAAAGAATCGTAATGAAACACAGATCCATCTTTGATACCATTCACAGGACGAACCTTAAGACATTCAAATCCATGAAGGGAGACCAAAGTACCTATAAGTCTACAAGCAAAGAGACCAAGAAGCAAATGGCAGAAACCCAGAAGATCTATGACATTGCTCGTGTCCAAGGATATGACATGAAACATTTGCTGGGGTTTGACCTGATTGACAGCAGTTACCTCTTTGACAAGAATGGACTAATGACCAAACCAAACAAAAGTGAACTGTGCACAGAGTTAGAAAAACACCTTGATAAAAGCAGACTATATACCACCATCTAAATGGAAGCCAGCAAATACAGTGACTATCATTGATGTAATGGCAGGCCTTCGTCGTATGCGGGTATCCCAGATGAACACCTTTGGTGAACTCTGCGATAAGTTCTTGGAGGTGTCATATGGACATGGCAGAAACTCTAAACGTGTCGACTTCGTCTTTGACACATACATTGAGGGTTCAGTGAAGGACAGCGAAAGAACTAGAAGGTGTGGTTGCAGCCCAATTGATTTATATGGGATAGGTACAGGAACGCAATTGCCAGTCACAATGGATGCATGGACACGTGGTTGTTTACTGTATATATGGATGGAGTCATGAAAGAAATACTATCAAGAGCAGTGAATGTTGGTGTATCGCTGAAAAGGGAGGGAATTGAGTGGAAGCTACCTATACTGCTGTTTGCGGATGATACAGTTCTGATGAGTGATAATGAATGGGAGTTGCAGGGTCTGGTAAATGAGTTTGGAACAGTGTGCGAAAAACGGAATTTGAAGGTAAATACGGGGGAAGAGCAAGGTTATGGTCTTCGAAAGGGGTGAAGTCACAGAGTGTGAGGTGAAGCTGAACGGTCAGGCTATGGAGATCGTCAACTCTTTTAAGTATCTGGGCAGTGTGTTGAGTAAAGATGGGACTATGGATGAAGAGGTGCGGGAGAGGGTACAACAGGGGAAGAGGGTTGTAGGAACGCTAAAAGCAGTAACAAGAAATAGGGTGGTCAGTATGGAAGTGAAGAAGTCCTTGCATGACAGTGTGGTAATCCCGACACTGACTTACGGAAGCGAAGCATGGACGTTGGTTGAGAGACTCAGACCAAGAGTGAGAGCAGTGGAAATGAATTACTTAAGGAGTGCGTGCGGAGTTACATGGAGGGATAGACAGACTAATGAGGAAGTAAGAAGGAGGTGTGGTGTGGAGGTAGATGTGCTGGAAAGTGTGAAAAGGAACAACTTGAGATGGTTCGGCCATATGGAACGTATGGAAAGCGAGAGAATGACTAAGAGGGTGTACGAGAGCGAGGTGGAGGGACAGAGGGGGAGAGGTAGACCGAATATGAGGTGGAAGGATGGAGTGAGGAACTACATGAACGAAGGCGGTGCTGGTTGGGGGGAGGGGCGTCGACTGACTGGGGACAGAGGTGCATGGGGGCGGTTCGTTCGTGGCCACCCCTTCGGGGATCACGGCGTCAGGCAATAGATAGATAGATAGAATGGATGCATTCTGGGCCTCATCTGCAAACAAATCCAAGCTACAGAAACTCATTCGACAACGCATCTTAACCAAGCCAAAACCGATGACAGATACAGTTGTTAGCTCGATTGGACTTCCACCTGAAATTGAACCATGCCTGTCCATTTTGAATGGAAAAGAGACACCATTACCTGATCTAGACACAACGATTGAAGAGGCCGATGTCAGAATTATCCCACATGCTCGTCATGCAGTTGAGAATGGGACTAAGAGAGTGGTTATTATATGTAGTAATCTTGGCCCTACACTACTGGTCGCTTCTGAAGGCACATGGCCTACGAGAGATGTGGATTCGTGCTGGTGTTGGTAATACCACAAGATACATACCCCTTCACGTTCTAGGCGATAAGTTGGGATCAGATACTTGCAAAATCTTAGTTGCCCTGCACCATCTCACTGGTTGTGATTCCACAAGTAAATTTGGTACAAAGGCTGCTGCACTGAAGGCAGATCCGGTGCATTATCTGATTGATTTTGGAAAGGAATTGAACTGTATTAACTTCATCTTGGTGGAAGAGTTCCTTGTGAATGTGTACAAATCAGGAACCTCATGCAGAACAATGGATGAATTACGGTACTACCTTTACCACCACAGCAAAAAGACCATTTTGGAACTGCCTCCCACCAGCCGATCAGTCAAGGGTCATGTCCTCAGGGCATTCTTTGGGACATATCTACAGCTACACTGCCTAAGCAATCCTCAACTGGATCCCAGAGACTTTGGTTTCATTGAAGAAGATGGCATTCTTCAACCGGACCATCTTCAAGTCTTGCTACCGGATGACTTTGCAATGCCCTGTAAATGTACCTCCTGCTCTACTAAACGCTGTGTCTGCAGACAACTAGATATGAAATACTGCCCTTACTGCAAATGTCAGGTGAAAGGATGTCAAAACCTAGGCCATTAATGTGACACATCACAGAATACATTTCCAACTGTATCCCCGGCTCACCCTCTCCCCAAAAGTAGGTCATTCATTAATGTGACAAAAAATAATTGAAATCTGCTTTGAAGATATATATGCAATGTGTGATACTGTGATACAGAGTGTTTTGATAGAACTTTAGCTGACTCAATAGTACCATAATTATATAACCAATACATAGCTATTATTGGTATATCATTCGCAAACTTCATATTATTGTACTGGACGCCAAGGGGTTAAAATACGTAATCAACTTTTCCAACTAATTTTAAAAACTTGCCTATGGTGTACCTAACCAGAATATAAAAGCATTAAACGTTCAATCCATTTACCTATTTTTCACAAATATTTAAATTTGAAAAGTCATAAATTTTAGTTCCTCATCAGAAAAGGTCATACTTTGACCTCTTGTGACCTTGGGTATTGACCAATCTCATTGTGTTTGTATCCATTGAATAGATAATTCGTTAAGCTTTATTTTGAGTGGTGAAAGAGCTCTGTAAACCATTTCATTGCCGAGTTATTGCAATTTATGTAACCGTCACACGTAAAAAAAAGAGTTATTTTGATTTCATTAAATTCAGCGAAAATCCCGAATAACACGATAACTGCCGGGTTTCGGGATGTCTACCCTCGCTAAAAAGGTGTCCCAGTGGACCCTCTAACTAAATCAAGCGGGTGATTTTCTGGCCCTTTCATGCATGCAAACACCCCTTGGCTCCTGGACTTATCACGTCTATTCTCAGGAATCTCGCAGAGCCTCCAGACAGACAGACAGAGAGAGAGAGAGATTATCTGTGTAAGGGATCTGCCTCTAGTAACAGAGTTGTAGATATATGAAATAGGCTACGGAGTGCTACAATGTGATCAAGAACAATAAAGAGCTTCAAGATAAAATATGGACGAGATGGGTTGGGTGTGAAAGGGATCTGCTTTTTGTGGGCCACTTGTTTCACTGCAGATTCCCAAATTGCATGTGTAAGGGTTCTGCCTCATTTGTACCGGAGTGCAAACAAACAAGAGCGAGAGAGGGAGAGACTGGCTGTGCTAGGGATCTGCCTCTATTTGTTTACTAACAGAGTTATAGATATGTGGAATAGGCTATTGAGTGCTATAGTGGGATCAAGAACAATAGGGTTCCAACATAAAATTAGATAGGACGAGATGGGTTGTGTGTGAAAGAGATCTGCCATGTGTGTGCTCCCGTTTCCTTGTTTTTCTTATTTTTTCATTTGTTAGAGAGAGAGAGGGAGAAAGAGAAGAATGGCGAGAGAGAATAGAATGTCGTAAACGTAAGGAAGACAGCGATAACTCTTTGCTCAAACTTTTGCCAGAAACTCTACCTTGGATGATTCCGGTGCTATTCCTCCCTCTCCACCCCCCTCTCTCCTACTTATGCCTAATATCCTAATCTCTTCTAAAGATGTACTTATCGTGAATCCTAGCTGGTATATATACCGTAGTTTGAATTTCCCGGGTTCACGACAGCTGGTTCCTTTTTGTTTATACGCATTACTTTATTTATCTTTGTGGATAAGTATTACTGTGGTTGCACCAATTATATCTTAGTTTATTTTCCCTTATTATTTAATCACGGGGGGGCGATATAGAACCCTTAAATATATTTATATTGTTACGATAAAAGGGAATCTCAGTACACTTCACACAGAGACTTCGTCCCGCTCACAACAAACCACCAGTTGCTGCCACATAACAACAGAACTTCACTGATCTACACCTACCGACATGTCCATCACCTAACCTACACTCTTTGCATCACAGCTAAGTTCCTTTAATACTAGAAGTACTTCATAGATATTACTGGGACTACCACAGATAGCCTACATATACAATTTAACACGTAAGTCCAACGCCGACCGGTATCATATTTATAGCCTAGGCCATTTCATCTTCCCAGGTCTAAACATTTACTTTATATCCGTTTCTCCTCTACCCCCTAGGAATAATATTCAGGATATAATTGGTGCCGTGTGACCAGGATACTGGGCCATCTGTTATATATTGATAAGAATTGGGGGGGGGGGGGTGTTAAGCCTGACTTGTCTGCCTTTGTGTAGAGCTGGGAGATCCAGTGGACAAATGCCGAGGGGCGCACCGGGGAGGGCTGCAAGGGCAGGGGGCGTTGGCCAAGAGTTTGTGCCATCGTCCGGTTATTACCCTGTGCCTTTGAGAAAGGTGGCCCTCTTCGGCCATTCCTATGTGCGGGATTTTCCGCTGGATCGTCCAGTGCAGTGCCCTGCTTTTTTTGTTAAACAAATATATAGACCAGGGGCAAGGGTAGACACTGTCAGGCAGACCTCGGCCTGGGATGCGCTCCTAGCCTACAAGCCGGATCTTACATTCCTGATCCTCGGGGGAAATGATTTGTCCCTGCAAGCTGACCTTCAGGGGGTGGCCCTCGGGCTCCAGTCTCTAGCTGAAGAGATAGAAGAGAGGACTGGGGGTCACTGTCTGGTGGTCAGTCTGGAGTCTAGGATAAGCCCTAGGGGTATGACTCCCGAGGAGTACAATAGGGCAAAGAATGGTGTGAACCTCCGCTTACGAAGAAATCTTCCATTTACTAAACAAAGGTACTTTGCCATGGGGATGAGTAAGACCGACTTGTGGGACGGAGTTCATTTAGATGCGCCAGGGAGCCGGAAGGTATTAGATAGGCTACTGGACAGAGCGCGTGCCTTCTTTGAGGAGAAGGACGGGGCCGAGGAGGAGCAGTCGACGCAATAGGCTAGATCTCAAGGCTAGGACGACGGCTGTGGCTGTTCCTCCTTCAGAGGAGTCTTGATCCTTCTTTCTTTTTCTTTGTAATTTGTTAAAATTTAATATAGCCTAGCCTAGTAAAGTAAATATTGTAAAGTAGAGTAATATGACATAGGGTAATTTTCCTTTTCTTTGATCATTTGTAAACTCACAGGGGGCACGCGATCTGCATGCTTCAATTTGCTTGGTTGCTGTCGTCATCAATGTAAGTAGGTTAGCCTAGGCTTAGAATAGATTAGAATAGGTTACCCTACAGTGACGATTAGTATTGTTGTTCCTTAAGCTTTAGTTACCGTAAACTTTTTAAGAATGGATGAGAAAATAAAGTCATTGCGGCGGTTCAGGGCCGCCAAGAAGGGAGGGATTACTAAGCTTACCTCTAATCTGTCTGAATTTATTGAACATGCTGCTACACTGCATGATGTAAAGGGTGTGAAAATAACTTTAGAAGAGGCCCTAGCTGATATCAAGTCGTATAAAGTAGAGTTGTATAGCTTATATTCAGATGATCAGTTAGAGGATGAGATGGTGAAAGATATGCAGTATGTTAATCAAGTAAACGGTCAGTTAGCTGAGTTAGATAGTGCTCTACAGACAACCACTACTGGTAGATCTCATGATGGTGCAGCAAGTAGGAAACAGAAGGGTATTAAGCTACCCTCCCTGAAGTTGTCAGTTTTTTATGGGGATCCAACACAGTGGGTGGGTTTCTGGGAGCTCTTTGATTGTAGTGTCCACTCCCAAACAGACTTAACTGACATTCAGAAATTTACGTATCTAAAGGGACAACTTAGTGGTGAGGCTCTACAAATTGTTAGTGGATTTAGTTTGGTCGCTGCAAGTTATGAACAAGCGGTCACTATACTGAAAAACAGTTATGGTCAAAAGGATTGCATCAAAGCAGCTCACATAGCAGAACTGTGTAATCTCCCGCATCCTAGCCAGGAGGTCAGTGCTCTGAAAGATTTTTACGCGTCATTTGAGTGTGCGTTAGAGTCATTACGCTCTATGGATGTAACAGTAAGTGAAATGTGTGCAGTACTGTTGCATAATAAACTCCCTAGTGCACTCTCTGAAGTGATTAAGAGTGAATTAAAAGACAACTGGCTGGATGTGGATGAATATGTTCGTGTGTTTAAGACTGAAGTGTGCAATCTAGAAAGTAGACATAATCCACTGGAACAGTTTGGGGCGACCGCCACAGCAGCATATGCAGTGCATCAGAAACCCGATACCAAGCAGAAGTATGGATGTAAGTTATGTTTAAAGACAGGAAATTTTTGGGCTGTGACGCTTCTGCATAGTAACCACGTGCGGGCATGCGCGCGCGTCGGCTGCCCAGCCGTTTAGAAACCGGCTGGTGGCAGCCGGCCGGCCGGCTTTCCCTTAGTATATATCCTACGACAATGTAACTAATGTCTGGGATATTCTTATGTTGTTTCACAGCTTGAAGCTGCCCTTATTCTTAACCAACGCATCTTAGTATATTTTATTCTCTATAGTTGATTGTTTCATTATAATATATAAGATGTAAGTCTAGTGAGAGCGGGAAGAGACGAGCGGGAGAGAGAGACCGGCTTGGAACGTTGCTTCGCGCGGAGAGACCAGCTTGGGACGAGCCTGAAGCGCTGCCAAATGCATTTGATTGCAACGTTAGGCTTAGTTTCGACTCACGCACGGGGTAGAGGATTTTGACCAGGCAACAGTGTTGAGTGTTGCCAGGCCTGGGATGTATTCTGCATGCCTAGGGTGGGGTCCAGACAGATTCAAGACTCAGAGCTCACCTCATTGTCGTACCCTTCGGACCCCCTTGATATCTATCCCTCTCAACCCCACTTAGAAACGTTCTCTCTTACTTTGTATACCTTCTTTCCACTACTTCACCAATCTATTTAATTATCCCATCCCCTTGATAGACCTTATATCTATTATTGTATTAACGACGAGCTCTCAGATAACTAGATAGGATTTTGGGCCTTATGCAGGGATGTAATTGTTAATGAGACCTAGGAAGCTTTTTTGTTGTCTCATATTTGGTGGTTTCATGCTTGCTAGTGTGTTCTTGTGTCAGGTTAGCAGGGGCTAGACCGGAGGGCAGGCTTTTTGCGATCCTTTAAGTAAAGTCTGCTGGTGCGAGTCCCGTGGACCCGCACGACTTTACTAGGATACCCGTGGGAGTCTGGGGGGATTTTCTTGTCTGTGTCCCTGTGTGTCTAGAGTTGTGTTGTGTGAGGGCCCTTGCCTAGTCCACTCAGCACTGCGCTAGCACGTCTTGCTTTTGTTTTAGGGTCGCCAGGAGAGAGTCAGATACTTGCGATCTGAGTCTCTCAAGAGAGCACCCTTTCAATTAGAGTAATTTGGCGCACAGACCTGGGAACGTCCCTAGGCTAGAGCAGGTGGCTCAGCCCGGGTATCCGAAGCCTATATCCTTCCGGCTAGACCTCTGCCACCTGGCAGATTAACAGCTAGGGGTTTATTATCTCTGTATGCTTGTTATTGTGCCACAGTTTACCGTTTTTGTGAGCATTGTGAGTCAGGGTGTGGCTTAGAGGCTCTGTCCGAGCAGGCTTGCCTGACTAAGAGTGAGAAGCACACCTGTATGTGGTTATGTTGTGAGTTGCTGCCTTTATTTAATTATACCTATGCCATTATACACTGTATGTCCAATCACTAGTATTTATTCCTGCTTATGAGTTAAGAGTTCTCTAAATCCGTAACGTACTTTCTTTGCTAAGCATCAGATCCTACGGTAGCCGCATGCAGTTTAGAAACCCGCATCTTGTCTACCTGTACGATGTTTTGAGGACTGTTTACTTTCACCTTCTTTCATGCAGGGGTGATTAGTTGTATTAATTAACGTAACGTTAAATGTGCTTTCTTCTAGTTTGTTATTAAATTGTTTCTGCAATTTAATTCTGTTATCTATCTTTTTCTTGAAGCTTTAAGTCAACTTAATTGTGTGATCTTTTATATAGCCTCTCTTGACTATCAGCAGTCTATAATGCGTGCACCATGTAACCGAGTCATAGGATACCTCGTTGTCCAGGCAGGACTCTTGACGGTTTAGGGTGGTTTGTTGCCTGGGTTTATAGATAAGGGTTGGATCTAGCGTTTTCCGTTGTTGCTTGTTGCCGCATACCTAGTCCAATAGAAAGAGCCCAGTGTTTATATATCCCAGGACGTAACAAATGGCGACCTTGCCAGGATTTACTGAACAGAGGAATATAGTGGTCATTTGTTTTGAGATTCCTTATGATTAGAGGAATACAGTGGACATAGAGTTTTTTTTTAGAGCAACCAATATAACACATTAAAGACTTTAAATAACATTAGTATATACATACTTGCATAGGAGATAAGGCACATTCTATAACCGTGATAATTACTGCAGTACACAAACATGTCTAATACATCAGAACACATTGATGGGTCAGGTCACGATACGGGCTCGGAGGGAGAAAGACCTGTGGAGTGGCTAGTCGATAGCGAGGAGGGTGCTAGAAGATTTTTAGAGGTGCCCCTTACCGCTGCCAGGGTGTTGAAGCTGAATAAGTATGGCTTAAAGTGTTGTGGCAGGTCTTCAGGGTCACCAGGGTTTAAGTGGCATGAGGAAAGATCAGCTGAGGACTTTGATATTGGGTTTAGAAGGGAGAGACCTGGGTGGAGAGGCGACTGGGGGCCCCGGTCCCCAGCCCCCCCTCCACTCTACCCCCATATCAAACGTCAGGGTGCCTGAATTTAGTACATACCCCCAAGTTGATGGTCAATGGCAGCGTGGAATTCAATCACAGGGACCCTCTCCATTAAATGCACCTTCCCCTCCTCAAGGGTTGACTCCAGATTTGTTGTTTCGGCTTGAGATGGCCAAGGTTGAGGTCGCTAGAGCTCAGGTTGAGGCTACCGAGAGACAGGCTGGTGTGCAGGCTGAGGCTGCAGAGAGAACAGCTATACGAAAGGCTGAACTGCAGGCAGAGTCTACTAGGTATCGGGCTGACAGGGAGATGGAGAGATCTCGAGTGGAAGTAACAGGGCGAAATATTGGGGGAGGTAACAGACATCGGGACCAATCATTGTCGCACCTGCTTAAACTAGTTCCTGTGTTCGATGAATTAGGTGTGGCTGAGTTTTTTATGCGATTTGAGAAGAAGTGTCAGGAACACCAGTGGCCTCAGGAAAAGTGGGTAGCATTAGTTTCATCAAGACTCCTAGAAAAGGGGCTAAAAGCGTATGATGCACTACCTTTAGAGTCCTGTGTAGTTTATGATGAGCTAAAGAAGGCTGTGCTACGGGCCTATGAGTTACAACCAGAAACTTACCGCTTGAAGTTTCGGGGTGTTACTAAGGGCAAGGATAGTACCTTCCTAGAACACGCCCGGGACTTGTCTGATGCACTACGACATTGGCTGCGTTCTGAGAGGGCAGCTACTTTTGAGGAGTTGAGTGAGCTGGTTCTCTTGGAGCAGTTCTTTAAGTGCACAGGCGGGGACTTAACATTAAATATAAAGGAAAAAAATCCTAGAACTCTCCAGGAGGCAGCAGAAATGGCTGACCTCCGACTGTCATTAATTCGAGGGTGCGAAGCAGCAGCTAGGAGTGAGTCGGGTGCAAAGGATCGTACCCCTCCCCCTCCCAAGAATTTTGATACACATAAATACACAAAACCATCTAGCACTGACAATAAAACTGAACATAAACCAAATACCGTCCCGTATAAGAAGTCTAATGGTACCTCCCACTCCCAAGGGAAACCAAAGAGAAAAGAGTGCTTCGCATGTCACAAGGAGGGTCACTTTGCAAATGCTTCTCCGAACAAGCCACCAAACAAGGTTGTGTCATTGGCCCGCAGCATAGGGGTGTCGCCTATATCTTCTGAGTTTGCCAAGGGTAGTTCGTCAGAGGGTGGGACACAGCCTGTGTTCAAGAGTCCGGAAGGCTCGAACCCTGTCCGCGACGTCTTTGGGGGTCATAGAGGGCATGGTTTTGTGAGGTGGGCTGGCGAAAGGCGAGGAGTTAAGCTATTGCGTGATACGGGGGCTTCTCAGACCTTGTTAAAGAACTTTACTGGTAGACCGATTAACGCTGCTCGGGTGGTGGTAGTTCAGGGGATCAATGCTACGAAGCCCTACCCCCTGGTGCGGATGGAGCTGGAGGTGGGTGGTGTGGCGAAGGAGCTGGATGTAGGAATTGTAGAGAACTTGCCTGTTGGGGGCGTCGACCTCCTCCTCGGCAACGACTTTGCGGTGCCTGCTTCTAAGGTTTCACCCTTGGTCGTTGCCGAGAAGGCGGCCGACGTTAGTAGGGAGGAACAGGAGTGGGTTGAGAAGTGTAGCGTACAAACCATGGCGTGTGTTGTGACGCGTTCTCAGACATCCGGAGCCTTGCAGCCACCACCTCAGTCTATCAAACCGCGGAGGAAAGGTCACAAGAAAACGGGAAGTGTTGGTCAATTGGAGAGTTTTGAGCCGGCAGTGTTTCTTGGTGACTCATTATTGGCACCTATGTTAGAGTCTGGAGAGGCCCCGGGGCCTGTCACCGCTAGTGCAGGTGCAGGGCAGGAAGAGACTCTGCGACAGCATCGTTATGCGCAGCGTGTGGAAAGGATGGCTCAGCGGGACATTGGAGGTGGAAATAAATTATTTAAGATGAACCTGGATAATCTCGCACCTGCTGATATATGTTCCTTGCAGCTGGAAGATCCTGAAGTCAGGGCGTGTGGTAATGGTGCTGTCGAACTGGAGAGCGATGGGGATGCGCAGCCTGGTGATTTTTTCTTGTCCGAGGGGATCTTGTATCGGAGACATCAGGATCCCAAGAAAAAGTGGGATGGCGGGTCAGGATTAGTGGACCAGTTAGTAGTACCGAGGGTGTGCCGTGAGAGCTTATTGAGATTAGCTCATGATGTGCCTTTGGCAGGGCACCTGGGGGCACGTACGACGGAGGCAGCTCTGAGCAAGCTTTTCTGGTGGCCTGGGTTAAAGGCGAGTGTCGTGTCATGGGTGTCACAGTGTCACACTTGTCAAGTTGTTGGGAAACCCAATCAGGTCATCCCGAGAGCCCCGTTACAACCCATCCCTGTCATTGGGCCGCCCTTCAGCAAAGTAGTTATCGATATGGTTGGCCCTTTGCCCCCCACTAGTGCCGGCAATAAATTTTTACTAACTGTAATGGATGTAGCAACACGGTATCCAGATGCTTACCCCATGCGCAACGGGATGGCTAAGACTGTTTGTCAAAAACCTACTTGTCTATTTCTCTCGTTATGGCTACCCTCAGGAGATCCAGTCTGATCAGGGATCCAATTTTACTTCTGCTCTGTTTAAGCAGACCATGCAGCAACATGGGATAGTGTCTGTGGTGTCATCTGCCTACCATCCCGAGAGTCAGGGAGTTTTGGAAAGGTGGCACTCGACTCTCAAGAGTATGTTGCGGTGTTATTGCATGGAAAATGGGAAGGACTGGGATCTAGGTCTCCCATACGTTTTATTTGCTGCGAGAGAAGTACCTGGGGAGAGCTTGGGATTTAGCCCGAACGAGTTGGTTTTTGGACACAGGGTCAGGGGGCCCCTCCACATAGTCAAGGAGATCTGGGAGGGAGTCACAAAGCCATACTCGCTTCTAAAGTATGTTGTTGAAAGCCGTGAGAGAATGCTAAAGAGCCTGGAGGTAGCAGGTCGGAACCTTAAGAGTTCACAAGCTCAGATGAAGGACAGATACGACCAGAAGGTGAAGCTGAGGGAGTTTGAAGTAGATCAGGAGGTACTGATACTACTGCCTCTGGTGGGACACCCCTTGTCTGCCAAGTATTCTGGTCCGTATCGGGTTGTAAGGAAGGTTTCTGATCTAGACTATTTAGTAGCTACTCCTGATCATAAGAAAAAGAACCAACTTTGCCATGTAAATCTGATGAAAGAGTATGTGAGGCGCCCCTCCGAGCCTCTCACTGTCCCGGTGTTGATCTGCAGCGATCGTGGTGGAGAAGGAGGGAGGGACAGTCAAGCTGCGGGGGAGGATAATTGGGATTGTCATGTTTCCGCGGATCAGTGGGCGGGGAATTCTAGACAAGTGGCTCACGAGTTGATATTGCACCTGCCTCAGCAACAACGTGTAGCTGTGCAGCACTTGTTTGATTCAAACCCAGCTGTTTTCACGGAGCATCCTGGCCTCACTACTCAAGCGGTGCACGATGTCGATGTTGGGGACCACCCGCCCTTTAAATCAGTGCCATACCGTGTTCCCCCTATTAAATTACCAGCACTTAGGGAAGAGCTGGATTATATGCTGAAACGTGGGCTGATTTCTGAGGGTGCAGTAAGGTGGACTTCCCCAGTCACACTGCAGCCCAAACCAGATGGCAAGGTGCGGTTTTGTATAGATTTCCGCAGGTTGAATGGTTTAACCCCCACAAATGCCTACCCTCTCCCTCGCGTGGACGACAGTGTGGATAAGATAGGAAAAGCCAAGTTCCTCACTAAGATAGACCTTGTTAACCGCTGAAGTGCGCATGGGGGTAATTGGAAACGTCCCCCTGTGCTGACGTATTTGAGGTGTTTCCGTCACTAAAATTCGTGCCTTAATAGCATTAATACTTATCCTATGCGCCTATTATGGGTTGATTATAAAGGTATTAACCTGAAACAACAATAAAACGAGTGAAAACAGCGTTTGGATGGTCAAAATCGGAGATATAGCCCGCGAGTTGTATAATGTATGGGTGAGGCGATTTCCCCCAAGGCCACGAGACACAGTCGATCGATACTCTCTCTCTCTCTCTTGATCAGTGATGACCACCCTCTCAATCGGATTTTCTAATGTTAGCACGAAAATATACCTCAGAATAAGGGAATAACAGGGTGATAACTGAAGGAGAGGAGGAAAGTGGGGAAGGAGAGAGGGTGGACTGAGATTTGCATGGCCCAGCCAAAAAAAAATTCGATGTCAAAAGTTGATTTTTTTTTTTCCTGACTCTTAAGAGTCTCCCCGCAGTGCGCGCGGGGAACTCTTAAGAGTCTCCCCGAGCTTGTTTTAAGGGATTTGGCAAGTGCCCTTGTCTGAGCGAGCGCGAGTGTGTGGTTTGTGGTGACGGTGCCACATATCGTTGCCATGTTATGCCATACGGGCTGAAAAATGCCCCTGCAACGTTTCAGAAATTAACCTCTGAAGTGCGCATGGGGGTAATTGGAAACGTCCCCCTGTGCTGACGTATTTTGGAGGTTTTTCAGACACTAAAATATTCATTGTGCCATTATAGCATTAATATTATCCAGATGCCCTATTATGGGTTGATTATAAAGGTAATTAACCTGAAAAACAATAAAACGAGGGAAAACAGCGTTTGGATGGTGCAAATCGTAGATTATATCCCGCGATTTGTAATAATGTATGGGTGAGGCAATCTGCTTTCCCGCCATTTCCCCCAAGCCACTGAGACACAGTCGATCGATACCTCTCTCTCTCTATTGCACCTCGCTTGCTATCGTGATGACCCACCCTCCAATCTGGATTTCTAATGTTGCACGAAAATAACCTCAGAATAAAGGGAATACCAGGAAAATAGGTGATAACTGAGGAGAGGAGGAAAGTGGGGAGGAGGGGAGTAAGGACTGTAGATTTTGAATGGCCCAGGGACAAAAAAAAAAATAAAATAAAAAAAAAAAATAATAAGTTTTTCTTTTTTTTTTTTCGATGTCAAACAGTTGAATTTTTTATTTTCTCGCTCTTAGAGTCTCCATCCGCAGTGCGCCGGGGAAACTCTTAAGAGTCCCCCGCAGCTCCCGGGTGAATGAACGAACATTGAGCCGACATTCCAACTGGTACGGTGTATCCTAGATGGTTCATAATATACGAGACGAGGATTTTAACAGTCACTGTGCGCACATCGGACGCTTTTTATAAACTGAGACGGAAGCAGGTGTTGGTGGTACACCTGGGTAGTGCGATTTAGGTCAAGCCACAGTTTTGTACCTGGGTCGAGGTGGGATGGGTCATTTGTGCCCTCCACAGAAAAGATCAAAGCATCGATCATTTTTCCCAAGCCTAGACTAAGAAACAAATCATGCTGTTTTCATAGTTATGATAGGCTATTTCGTCGCTACATCAAATGCTATGTCCGACTGTACTTGCACCTTATACTGACTTAGATCTAAGAAAAGAGTTCGGGTGGGTTCCTGAGTGTGCAATAGGCGGTTTCCTTGTGAAACACCTGTTGGTTACCCACCCCAGACTCAGGGCCCCGGACTTCATCAACCTTTTCAGCTGGCGACTGATGCCATTGGCGGTAGGGGCTGGTGGCTGTCTTGTTTTTACAGACAGATGATAAGGTATCGAACAGCCAGTGAAGTTTTACGTAAAAAATTCAATAGTGACAAGGAATGTACTCTGTAATTGAAAAGACTCTGGCGATAGCGCTGGCGCGTCGGCCTTCGTGTAATGTTTCCTGCTTTCGGACCAGTCGGAGTGGGTTTATACCGTCATCACCCTCTGAAATTCTTAACCCGTATTTAGCGCGAGCAACATAAGTCTGTTAAATAAAAGCTGGACTATGTGGCGGCGCTCGCCATAACCGGTGGCAATTTCACACGTAAGTTCCTATGCTGAGACAGAGAGAGACAAGTGGGTGGCAGGAGACTAGCGAGCGTATGACTGCTCCCAAACCACCGCGGCACCTATGAATCTTTTTTTAAGTACCTACTTGTATTACTGATACCAATATGTTTTGATGTATGTTATGCAGCTTCTAGGATCTTTTGGGGTCATTAGCTTTGTT
>CM064550.1:25001113-25133785 GCA_032716605.1 Paralithodes platypus
TGCTGAGAAGAATTGATTAAGTTAAATGTTTCTAAGTGGTTTCTCATTTTTCTAGCAATAATTGACTCTAGTAGCTTTCCTATGATTGAAGTGAGACTAATGGGACGGTAATTGGATGCTATTGATTTATCACCTTTTTTGAAAATCGGAACTACATTTGCAAGTTTCCAAGCTTCTGGAACTATACCTGTTTCTAATGAATTGTTAAAAAGAAATGTTAATGGGTAACTTAACTCATCTCTGCATTCTTTTAATACTCTGGCATATACCTCATCGGGGGCCAGGCGATTTCTGAGGTTCAGTCTGTCAATTTCCTTAAGCACATCATTTCTACTTATAGTAACCGTACTTAACCTATTTTCTATACTATCGCTATATACCTTACGGACTTCTGGAATCTGTGCCAAATTTTCATTAGTGAAAACGGATAGAAACTGACTATTTAATGTACTGCACATTTCTAAATCATTTTCTGTCATTTCTCCTATCGAAGTTTTAAGGGGGCCTATTTATCTCTAACTTTAGATTTATATAGCTGGTAAAAAGCCTTAGGGTTATTTTTTGAGTCATTGGCTATCCTGATTTCATAATTTCTTTTGTCTGTCCTTATACATTTTTTAACCTCTCTTGATAGATTCTGATAGTAAGCAAGTAGGTGAATTTCGCCTTTCTTAATTTTTCGATATATTCCTCTCTTTTTTCCTAGAAGGTCTAATAGTCTATTATTCATCCATTTGGGTTGGTTCTGTGTTGATCTAAATTTTCTTTTGGGGATATATTTATTTTGCGCATTGTGGAGTGAAGAAATACAATTATTATATGTAGCTGTCAAATTATCCTGAGTTAAGACAGGTATCTGAGAGAGAGTATGTTCATTAGCGCACCTGGGTCCACTTAATAGTTTAACCATAGGAACGACTCTTAAGGCTCGACTTAATCCACCATAATTGGCTTTTCTGAAATCTGGGATAAGTGTCGTATTCTCTTTAGCTACTATTTAGCTACTATTACTCATGTAATAGTAGTAAGATTGGTAAATGAGGAGGACGTCATCGTTTACTGAACGGGTTAAAGGCGTCTGGCAATATGATAGATAGATAGCTTATTTTGATAATCGCCACTACCAAGCGTCCTACAATAGGGGGAAAAAAACCGTCTCATTATTATAGGGACGGCCGTTTAGTCTTATTAATACTTATAATTTGTCAAGCTGTTGAAACCGATTTTCTCTCTCTCAATATGACTTTGTATGTTTATGACTTTTCTAAAACATTTCTATTTGAAGCGCCAATTTAACATTTGGAGTGACCGAAATCGCCGATTTACGATATTATACTTATCTTTACTTAAGATCTAATCTATCTATCTATCTATCTAATATGCTCAGGCCCAATCCCCACTTTTTTCCTATTTTTTTTATATTTTTTATTTGTATTTTGGATTTATTTTCTTGGGGGTGGCCGACTCAAGGACAGAGCAAGAACACAAAAAATCACAAAACACAAGACAAAACAGCGAACAAACACAGATAAAACACTAAATTCACACTACATCTAGGTCACCAAGCAGAATAACCCCGCGACCAGGGTCACCAAGGTCGCTCCAGCACTCCCCCAGGCCCCCGACCACCCGGAGAGGCTCCGAGTCTCGGCAAGGCAGACATGTAGCGGAGCCCAAAGCCACAAGCCTGCCCGACCACCACTTCCAGGGGGCACCCTTCATATTAATCGTCTGCCCCGGGCCAGGCACCTGAGGGACTATTATCAACCTACCTACCTGTATGTCCACCTATGTGGAGTTTCGCCCACTCTTGCTAGTGGCAACCGGTAAGAGGTGCGCACCACCCTTCATTGTTGTTTGAGAATTGGTGCAGCAGATTATTCGAAGAGGTGGAGCGCACACGTGTGAAGATGGGCTTCGTCTGGCAACTTTTTGTAGTTCGACATCGAGAGCTCTCTTTGAAGCAGCTGTCCTAACGAGACACCTCATCATGTCTCTCCTCCTCCATCACTCGCACGCAGGAAGTTTGTTGAGAGACGTTCTCCTCTATGTGATAACCATCCCCTCTCGCAGAGAGCCCATCGACCCGCCGATTTATCATCTTGGGGATCCACCCCCCCCCTACCACCCACCACACAACCCATCGCATTCCCAGCCTCATCAATATTTACCTTCCTTCCTGGCGGCGGGCATCTATGATTTTCAGTGAAAAACGAAGGTAATTGCCATGGGTTGGATTCGAGTGGGAACTTTTCTGTGTGGTTAGAAGATAACCCTCCAAAGAAACCATTTCAGGTGGTTTAAATTGCTTTGTTAACATTTTTGTCCGAAACCTCGGCACTTTAGTGCCTGGCCTTACTTGTTCCACAATATCCGAAGTCAATCTTGAGAGGGAATAGTCTTGTCCGCCGTTACCATATCGTCCAATACACTTTTATCTTGTTTCAATCGATGAGAAGGTTGGTTGTTACCTGCAGATCCGTCAAATTGTCCCAATTATTCCTGTTATAGTCCCTTAACTAACACCTTGAACCACACATTCCTCAAATACTTCATAATTGTTGTACAGAAATTCCCTGTTCAGTTCAAAGTGTTCTACCGTCGACCTAACATACAGATGTATATTACAACAAACAACTGAAGTTTTTTAATGCCAAATATTCATCCTATTTCCATACCGAATCATTTAGCATAGTTAAAATTCCGTTGCTTATTGGAATGTCCTTTCATTGCTGAGTATTATTAGCCTACAATCCACTTTCAACTATCCATTAATGCGAGCTACCATTATTCTAGGCTTACTGAAACCACTTAATTTTGTTTAATACTTTTAAAACATTGATATTCCGAAAGTTCCTATGTTTAACATAGCCACCAGTGCAACCATGTCCTCCTCTATCCCCTTATTACACCACGTCACCTCACTTCAGCACTTCAACGCAAATAGTGAGCGTATGTTGTCCACCTCACTTCAGTTCACTTTACACACAATCACGCAACCCCCAAGCACCCCAGCCGGCGATGGGAAGATAATAATTATGGATACATGTGTAGACGCAAATATAGACCGGAATGCATGTGTGGACGCTGGTAAATTTCGTATATAATGGAGGACTGGAGGAACTTCTGTATGTTGACTCAAATGTACACCTGTGCTATAATATTATGTCGATCGGAATATTCCTTTAGACGGCTTTATTATGGAAAATGATGTGCGTAGTTGTTGAAATTCAACTTCCAGCATGAATAAATGTAGGTTTGTGCGCATACCTTACCTTTTAGCGAAAATTATGAAATACCTATTGGTAAATAGAATAATTATGAAATACCTATTGGTAAATAGAATAATTATGAAATACCTATTGGTAAATAGAATAATTATGAAATACCTATTGGTAAATAGAATAATTATGAAATACCTATTGGTAAATAGAATAATTATGAACAATTTAATCGGGCGAGGATTCAGAACTTAAAGGAGCGAATGTATGGAACAAATGTGAATGGAACTAGATTACAGGAATTAGATTATGGCGCGGGTTTATGAATGATTTTGCGTGAGTGGCATCAGGGATGAATAACTTCTATAAATAGTGGATGTTAGAGTGTAATACAGTGGTGAATGTAATGCAGTGATGATTTAATATAGAGGCAACTTTAATTCAGTGGCGATCTTAATACAATGGCAACTTTAATGGTGAGTGTCTATTAATGTGGGATATGGGTCTTCCCTACCCCCCCCCCCCCCCTCTCCTCTCTTTTTCTTTATCCAAGACTGAATCTAGTTCGACAAGAACAAAAACAACAAGAGTGACACGTGCGGTAATATTCCTCTGTGTGAGCCAGAGAGGGAGAGAGAGAGAGAGAGAGGGGGGGGGAGAGAGAGAGGGGGAGAGAGAGAGAGAAGAAAAGAGAGAGAGAGAATGAGAGGGGGGAGGGAGAGAGAAGAGAGGAGGGGGGGGAGAGAGAGAGGGGGAGAGAGAGAGATAAAGAGAGAGAGAGAGAGAGGGGGGAGGGAGAGATAGAGAGAGAGAGAGAGAGAGAGAACGAAAGGGGGGAGGGAGAGAGAGAGAGAGAGAGAGATAGGGGGGTGGGGGAGGGAAAGAGAGAGAGATGGTACACCTTCAATCAGTTGTTGAGGTACAGCTATACTAACCACACCGGTGCTCTGGTAGTACATCCCTGTCACAAGTTAAAGGTTATATTGACTATTTAGTATCTTTGCAGGGATAGCTGTGACCATTAAGGGAGCCCAATTCGCGATTTGTTTCTCTTTCTCTCCATCTCTCTTTGGCTTGTATCCATTCGGACCCATTCAGCCTACTGTTTTAAGACATTTAACCCATCCAGGTGTCAATATTTTCCTTGCGAGCGGTAGCGAGCTAGCATATATATATTTTTGTTATGACAGCAAGCTAAATTTGTACATTTTTCGATAGAAAAATGCCTCCGGCGAAGCCGGATTTCTCCATACAATGCTGGCTCGCTATCGCTCGCCAGGAAGAAATCGACACCTGGATGGGGATAAACGTCTTAAAACAGTTGGCTGAATGGGGCCGAATGGATACAAGCCAGGGAAAGAGAGAAGAGGAGAGAAAGTTAAAAAAGTCGGTGAACCCCCCTAGGAATTACAGTATTATGTTGGTAATATTGCTGCTTGTCATGTAACCACAACTATAACGGAATATTTGTAACAGTGTGATACTAATAATTGTTTGTGAATTGCATGGAATGTCTGTCCACGTGTCATGAAATACACCAGAATAAATCCCATAGTCCAATAGTTCTTTGGGAAACATTGATTTAGTGGGAAATAGCCGAGACATTCACTGTAAACATCATAAACATTTAACTTTTTGATAATTATGACGCGGTGAAGCTCTGACGCGTTTTAGCAGTTTATTTTGACTATCATTAGGCGATATTATGCAGCTTAGGAAGGACTTGTGAGTGTTAAAAGGGTAAATACTATCTCAATCAACCCTTTGACTTCCATATACCGTTACTAATCTGAATATAAACATCTAATAGTAGCCAGAAAACAGAACAGAAACGCGTATTGGAGCTTGAAAGGGTTAAGCTCTATTTTAGATATTTCAGTGCAATTTCTCAGAGATATTATAGGAATTTTGCCAATGTTCAAGCAATATGGCAGAGACTTATATTGCTAGTGATATTTAACATAATAGCGGTATTAATCTAGCGGTATGAGTTTCATTTGGTAACCCATGACCAGAAAATCGATAATAGTAGCCCATTAGTATACCGGAGGTAAACATAACAATTTATGTTTGGCCAAGATTACTCGGTTTATATAAGTTTATTATGAAATATAATTTAGTATTATGGTAAGTAGGCTACCTACTGTTGTGTTTATAAGAGCTATTTAGTAAATAGTAAATGTGCAAGGATGTAGTACGAATGAGAAGCGAGAGGACATTGGAAGGTTATTTGAAAGAAGGAAGTACGATGTGCTTGCACTGAATGAAACAAAGATGAAAGGAGAGGGAAAAGTGGATTTTGGAAACGTGATAGGAAGAAAGTCTGGAGTAGATGAGGGAGTCAGGGGGAAAGAAGGAGTGGCTATTATTGTGAAGGAGGAGTTGAGAGAGTTTATAAAAGAGTGGAAAGAGGTGTCATCAAGGCTAATGTGGGTGAGAATGCGGTTTAAGGGTGAAAGGTGGGTTTTTGTAAGTGCGTATGGACCAGGAAGTGAAATAGAGTTAGACGAGGTAGAGGGTTTCTGGGAGGATTTGAGAGATTGTCTACAAGGGTTTGAAAATGAAAATGTTATAGTTTTAGGGGACCTAAATGCTAGGGTAGGAAATGAGCCTGTTGAGGGAGTTATCGGTAGTTTTGGTGTGGATAGTGTAAACGAGAGTGGAGAAAGACTGAAAAATGTATGTGAAGAGTGCAGATTGAGTGTAGGTAATACATTCTTCAAAAAAAGCGTATACATAAGTACACCTGGCATAGACTTGTGAGGGGAGAGATTGTAGAGAGGGCATTGATGGATTATGTGCTGGTGACAAGGGAAAGATTGTGTAGACTGCTGGATGTGAATGTGGTGAGAGGTATGTCGGATCATTACCTGGTGGAGGGAAAGCTAAGAGTTAAGAGTTACAGGAGAATAAGAGACAAGCGTGAAGTAAGAGAGGTAATAAAAGTTAGTGAGTTAGAGAAGAGTGCAAAAGAGAGGGAGTACAAGGAAAGACTAAACGAAAAGTGGATGGAAGTGAGAGAGATGGAAGAGAGAGAAGTAGAGGTTGAATGGCAACAGTTTAAGGAAGGAGTGAAAGCAAGTGCAGAGGTAGTATGTGGCAAAAGGAAAGTAGGAGGCAGAGGTATCAGGAAGGGAAGCGAGTGGTGGAATGATAAGGTGAGAAAGGCAGTTGAGGAGAAGAGGCAGTGTTTTGAGAGGGTTTTGCAGGATGGTAGTGTTGAGGTATGGGAGAGGTACAAGGAGAAAAGGAGAGGCAAAACGGAAAATTAGAGTAGCGAAAAAAGATGCAAACAAAAGGTGGGGTCAAAGGTTGAGTGAGAATTTTGAAGAACGAAAGAAGATGTTCTGGAAGGAGGTAAATAGAGTAAGAAAAGGAGGACAAAAGAGGGAAGAGTCAGTGAAAGATGCAAATGGAGAATTACTGGTGGAACCAGTTGAAGTGAGGAAAAGATATGCTGAGTATTTTGAATCTTTGCTAAGTGCAAGAGATGGAAGAGAAGCAGTAGTTGATGGAGATAAGTTACCCATGCAGGCCACCCAGGTGGCAGGGAATGAATGAAAGGATTGAGGAAAATGAGGTGAAAGAAGCAGTGAAACAAATGAAAGCGGGAAAAGCAGAAGGTTTGGATGGTATTGCTGTGGAGTGTAAGTAGGGGGAAAACACGCCAGAACAGCAGATGCCAGAACAGCAGATGCCAAAACAGCAGATGCCAGAACAGCAGATGCCAAAACAGCAGATGCCAGAACAGCCGATGCCAGAACAGCAGATGCCAGAACAGCTGATGCCAAAACAGCCGATGCCAAAACAGCCGATGCCAAAACAGCCTTGGCATTGCCTGAAATGTCAATGACCCCGTCTTTACCTAACATGACGCAACCTAATTAAGTCTACGCGCTTTAACCTGCCCAACCTAACTTAGAACTTCCACTCTATTGTTGCTTGATTTCCTTTGTACTCCTTTTGTTGCTTGATTTCCTTTGTACTCCCTTGCCTTATAAAAACACGCCTTACCCCCATAAGTTGTCTGATGATATCGGAGTAGCCTAGCTGGGTACAGGACTCTCTCTCTCTCTCTTACTCCATAAAAACACGCCATACCCTATAAAAACAAGTCTACCCGGGTGGCATATTTCCGAAGTCGAGACTAGTATATATCATAGGGGAAATTAGGACCAATCAGAGGCCGCAGTGGCAGTGACGTCACCCACAAGGGGAGGAGCCAGTCTGTCTGTCACTCTCTCTCTCTCTCTCTCTCTCTCTGGGTGAGGAGCCTGCCTGCCTCTCTTTGGTTTCTCTCTCTCTCTCTGGTAAATAGAAGAAGTAAGTCACCTAGTATAACAAGTTATTTCAAATATTAACTACATTAAGGATACATTATGATTGTGCTATGTTATGGTTATGAGTAAATAAGAGTAGCCTACCGTATTACGCGTATTGCACAACCATGGACAGAAATTCCTTGACAATTTTAGAAGGCACAATATTATTTCACTGGCGAACTATATTGATTCCTGTGACACTTAAGCAGTTAACCTGTGCTGATAATTTCAAGAAGGAACTTAAGTCACTCATATATTTAAAGGGTTATATATACAGTATATACATAGCCTATACATTACTTTATTTTAAATGTCATTAACACATTAACATTATCAGATAGTACAAAATATATTAAGCATCAAATGTTATGAAATAGTTAATGGTTTAAGTGCATAAGGTAGAGCCAAAGGCTAATTAGTAGGCTATATAATTATACGATACGTGTTAGTGAGTTGGGCCTAGGCCTATAGGCTACTTAGGCCTTATAATTAGTGTTGGGTGTGAAGGGGATCTGCCTTGTTATTGAGCCAATCGACTTTCTGTAGACTCCCATTTTCTTTTATTCTTATGTATGACAGCTATTTCTATATTTTGCTAAATATTATTTTTATTGTAGTCGATATTAAAATGCCCCAGAACGAGAAGCCCAACACAGAAGCCATGAACGAACACCACACAGAAACACCAAAGGAAAGGTCCACAGAACGAAAGGACCAGCTGACCGAGCCCGCCATTCCAGACAGGCCCAAGCCCGCAGGGCTAAACAGCTCCAGGACACACCCATTTACCTTTTCTAAAACTGACCATTTTCCACACCTCACGTACACTAACCCCCTTGTGTCCTACACTCCTAACTACAAAGATGATGAACAGGAATATACATTCATATTAAAAACACCCATGCCTGTCCCGACGTTGAGCCAATGGCAACACATCAGACAGCCATAATTATATCTATGTATGTTCTTGCATCCGAGAAGTAGATGTTATATATCTTAGAAGTTAAAACACCCACGCTGTCCCTAGACCTCGTATATCATTTTCCATGACGAGTATAGATATATGTAACCCGTGCCCAGTCGCCCCTTGCATTGTTCCTCTAGTAACTAAGTCTATAATATTAACTGCCACCAGCATTGATACGACATAGCGGCACTGTCCTTGCTACAAAGATGATGAATAAGAATATACATTCATATTAAAAACATGCCCTGTCCCGACGTTGAGCCAATGCCAACACATCAGACAGCCATAAATATGTCTATGTATGTTCTTACATCCGAGAAGTAGATGTTATATATCTTAGAAGTTCAAACACCCACGCTTGTCCCTAGACCTCGTATATCATTTTCCATGACGAGTATAGATATATGTAACCCGTGCTCAGTCGCCCCTTGCATTGCTCCTCTAGTAACTAAGTATTAATATTAACATTCCCTAACATCTTGTCTTGCCAGACTAAGCTTCTGAAGACCCATCGCCCCATAAATCTATGTATGCAATCCTTAGGTTAAGTATTTTCTCCGCCATTGTGTTCACCTTTTTCCATTTACTTTCCACAATTGTCATACGTCTTCCCCTTGCCTCCTTCGTATCCACAGCCCACACTACGCCAATTTATTTCGTGTCTTACACCTCTTACCCCAACCAGAGATTGTATAAGATAACCTGGTTACCAGTATCTGTCATAAGTACCCCGAAACAATAACTAAGTACCCCTACGAACTGCCGCTGTGGGTGGTATTTTATATTTAATAGAAAACGCAGTTCCCAGGGCCAACTAATAGTATCCATAACCCTCTGACTGATCACATAACTCTATCTTTTCCAGACTCATATACCACCCCATAGTTGCATTCCCCGGTAGCATTTGGCTAACGTATTCTACTGCCTTTTCAAACTTCCATATCAATTGTAGCCTAATGCCACCCCCACGCCCAGGGACCTTAGGGGCAAAATTTCCCTGTAGCCCTTGAACTCCCCCCCCCCCCCTCTCATTAAGACACCCGCGCTTCTCGACTCTTGTCCGACCTAGCCTCTCTCTCATACCTCTTGAAGATCCTTGAATTGTCCGTTACTAACGCTCTCCAACCTTTTATATATATACTCCTATCCAGCCTACCTTCACTTAGTAGGCCAGAACAACATTAGAACTTTACTAGCCCCTTGCATGCCATCTATTCTCTTACAACACATTCACAACCCTGCACCCAATGGTCGTCGGTGCGAGGCTAGCCGCCCCGCCAGTAACTAACTTCTATTGCCATACTTCCAGATTAATGTGGCAGAGTTAGCAACCCAGTCTCCACCATATCCAGCAAACCCTACAATTAACAACCAGCCGAGTAAAACCAGCTAGCTAAGGCACCTTCGGTTTTGGTATTAAAGACACTCCCATCTGTCTCATACACAGAGGGTTATTACAAACACTGGTGATATGGCAAGCCCCTAGCCACAGCCGCCGGACGACTATATCAGAGAGAGGGCGCCCAGCTCCCCCTTTTTGCCCACCCGAGGAGGGAGACCCCCACCCCCGCGGAGGTATACCTGGCCCCTGTTTTGACTTTCGAGTCATTGCCAGGTAGCACAGGAATTCTTCCTATCGATGAACTAACCATGAATGACTAACACCTTTACTAACCTCTATTAACTCACAATAAACCAATTACCTTTCTTGCATGCTCTGATCACTAAATTAGCACCTCAGCTATACCATAGAATGAAGATTGAACAATCTAGAGAGACGCTCCTATCACAGCTGTCCCCATCCTCCTCGCAAAGTAGATCCAGTCTCTCTCCCCTAAATACGTCCAGTATAGCCAAAATAGTACCTCTTACTAAGGCTCAGTTATATGAAAATATAAAGGCTTCCTATCGCCCTGTGCCACAACAGTAAATACCATCTTACCTAGTCCCCATATCTATTGAGAGCTCAATTAAGTCCATAAGACTCGAGATCCCTACTGTCTACAGGGTCCAGAACCGAGCCTATAATCTAACTCCCGCCCCCAGTCAAATCAGTTGAAAGCTAGACACCAACCAGGGGTCACTACCCTGCAGTTAATTTCTAGCTCTGCCCTTGTGTTGTTCCGGAGTGAGATCCCAGAACCGGCAGAGGCAGATTTGGATAGAAGGACCTGCCCACGTATTGAAGAACTTCACACATATGGCCCCCCTGGACGGCCGCGGAACCAGTCGTTAGCCCCCAACATCATGGACGCAAGATAACCAGGACCAGACCCATCAGATACTACCCAAGATTCCCTTTAGCAGTACTACATATTACTGTGCTGTTTTAGATTCACTAATTAATATTTCTACGAAGTGGCTAAGACCTTGCCCAGTGTAATTCATACTTAACCATTCCATTTGGGACTTACTAAGCGATCAGTGCTCTTTAATTAACAGGCGACCTTGACTCTCGTAATTACCTTATTCAGATATTAAAACTCTAGTGATATCTAACGTTCGCCCACTGATTTGCGTTCTATGTATTTCTGAGACAAGGATATAAAACTTAGATCAGTACCCCCTGAGGTTACTAGAATTCCCGTGCTCTAAAAATGCGTGTCTAATCTAGTCTGTGAACTACTACTTGTGCACCAGAGCTACCAGTAATAAATCTAACAGTGAATATGAATCTATAAGTAACATTGATGGTCTTCGGTATATAAACCTGTGAAATCAAAGCCAGTGATCAGAAGATTAATACCTGAACGTTGGAAGTGGGAGACTAGGCTCCATCCAGATCCACTTATGCTAGTGTTGTTCAATTCTATTATATTGTCTTACACAAGTATTCTGCAGTGGTATATCAATAAACGTGATCATGTAACTTGCTACCATGTGTTTCTTTGTGTTCTCTATTCCTCATATCTTGTATTGTGCATGCAGCCTTATATACCCAGTCAATTTAGAACTCACATTACCCAAGTTAAACCTGTAGAAAAACAGGGCATAACATTGGCGGCAGCGGTGGTTCTTGATTCGGATAAAAGGTTGCATTACACTGCAAGTTTGGAACAGTAGAAGCATGGCAACATCGCGAAATCTTCAGCCACTCGCACACATTCCCAAGTATGATGTAAACACATATGATATCACCAGTTACTTAGACATAATAAAGCCAGTGTACGATGTGGTACTTCATAATGACCGCGAAAAAATCGCCATGGCAATTTTGCATATTGTACAGTTGGGAGAAGCCGTTTCCCAACTTGTTGATAAGCCTACCTTTAAAGAATTTATTCACCAAATGGTGACACAGAATACGCCAGAGAGTACCTGGAACCAGTTTCGATCCTTCGTGATCCGGACTTTAGATCCACTTTTGGGTTCCCCCGTCGCCCCCAAAATAATAAAAGTCGACGAGATCAAGTATGAAGGGGATATAAATGTGACCCTCATACAACTCTACAGATACGTGAGGACCACGTATAGCTATAAAGATTACGACCAACAAAATGAACTCTTATTCACCGCATTGTTAAACATCCTCCCACCCCACATCACCGCCCATCTCGACCCGTATGGCTTATTCGAAGAACATATGCTCGCCATCAGAGAAGAATGCCTACGCAGTTCGATGAATCCCCTATCCAACCTTTTAGCCCCTATCCAAGACTCCGTGCACCCTTCCAAAATGACTTCCGGTGAAAGTCCAACCCCAGTGAACTCTTCCCCCACCAACCCTCCGCAGCCCCCCCAACAAGCCCCGTATTCTAGCTATGCCTACCTATGTAGGCCTACCACAACATATTTTCCCCATGACCCCAGAAATGTTCAGCTATCCCCCCACCAACAAAATTTCCCTTGTGACAGTTTTCCGTCGGTAGCTTGTGACAGTTTTCAGTCAGTAGCTCCCTTCCACCCCCACACAATTCACACCCCTAGAAAACTTCGAAACCCCACACTTGACTCGCCCTCTCATGTCAAACAAACTCACCAGTCCCAGAGAACCTCTAACCAGACCGTGACTGCCACCAAGAAAATTCCCAAAATTCGTCCTATTAACAACCCCAAATCAATACATCAGTCCTCTACCAATAACCCCTGTTCTACACCTAACTCTCCCCCAACCAACCCTCCGCAGCCCCCCCAACAAGCCCCGTATTCTAGCTATGCCTACCTATGTAGGCCTACCACAACATATTTTCCCCATGACCCCACAAATGTTCAGCTATCCCCCACCAACAAAATTTCCCTTGTGACAGTTTTCCGTCGGTAGCTTGTGACAGTTTTCAGTCAGTAGCCCCCTTCCACCCCCACACAATTCACACCCCTAGAAAACTTCGAAAACCCCACACTTGACTCGCCCTCTCATGTCAAACAAACTCACCAGTCCCAGATAACCTCTAACCAGACCGAGACTGCCACCAAGAAAATTCCCCAAACTCGTCCTGTTAATGTCAAACAAACCCACCAACCCCAGATAACCGCTAACCAGACCGTGACTGCCACCAAGAAGATTCCTAAAATTCGTCCTGTTAACAACCCCAAATCAATAGATCAGTCCTCTACCAATAACCCCTGTTCTACACCTAACTTTTCCCCCATCAACCCGCCGCAGTCCCCCCAACAAATCCCGTTTCCTAACTCGCTCACCTCTCACCACCCTGACCCTCCCACACGCGCCGTTAATCCTCCCCTCACGCGTGACGACCTAAGGACCCAACTATGTTCCCCCCCTTCCCCCAGAAATACTCAGCTATTCCCCCACCAACAAAATCTCCCTTGTGACAGTTTTCCGTCAGTAGCTCCCTTCCACCCCCCCACAATTCACACCCCTAATGAACTTCAAAACCCCACACTTGACTCACCCCCTCATGACAGACAAACCCACCAACCCCAGATAACCTCTAAGCAAACCGTCACTGCCACCGACACACCCAACCACCCGGATCCTCCCACACGCGCCGTTAATCCCCCCCTCACGCGTGACCCCCACCAAAGTGATTTCACCCCCCTCCTGCGTACCGAACACCTGCTCACCACTCGGTCCCCCACCATCATGAGCCCAGCTAAACTTTCAACCTCTCCCTCTTCACCGTTACCCCACCCGCCCCAAATTCCCCCCCCAAAGATCCCGCTCGACGAAATACCACTCCCATCCCAATCCAACCACAAAACTTTTTCCACCTTGGCTAAACCCCAAAATACTCTCTCTCTCGCCCCAAACAACATAATCAACCTCTCAACTTCAACCACTCCTCGAAATCCCATCCATGTCTCTCCCGGAAATAAAATCAGTCTAAATTCAACCCCTCTCAAACCACAACCCTGCCTGCCCAGACACCCCCCACCATCTCCCTATCAAATCCCCACACCCCAAACCTCCAAACCACCCGATCATAGTAAACTCTCAACCTTCAGCCTTACTCACCCTTCCCCAAACCCCACTCACGACCACAACTCTCTACACATTTCAACCCCTCCCCAGCACCAACCTCTTCCGCAACAACAACCCCGACTCGACCTGCCCATTTCATCTTTAAAACCCCCCTATCACTACCCCCGACCGAAACCACTTAGACCCCCCCTCCAAAACTGGCCCCGGGCCAGCTCGCCCCCAGACCCACATTCCTAACGACAAGAACTAACGGTAGATCCACCCCAATATTCACTTAAAATCAGGATTGGTAGAGGAGGTGGGTCATGCCGGCTCGTCCACAGTCCAGCCTCCCTACCACTCTTGACCTAGATTCCTAGCTTCACTTCTCATTAAAATTTATAATTTTTTCATTCATTCATTCATTCATGATGAGGATATTATTGTACTTGATTTTTTTTTTATTTTTTTTTTTCAATTCCTAGGCGATTGGGCATGATTCTATAAATTTACATGTTTTCCATATACTATATATATTATTTTTTTCCTTAGTCATACTACTTTTCTTGTTACCTACACTTTTCTGACTATCTTTTAAATTTGCTTTATACATTGTTAAACACTTTACCTCTTCTTAATTTCCTGTGTTCTTAATTATCTGTCCTTTCTTAAATTTACATGTTTTCCCTATACTGTATATAGTATTTTTTTTTTCCCTTGGTCATAATACTTTTCTTGTTAATCTACACTTTTCTGACTATCTTTTAAATTTGCTTTATACATTGTTAAACACTTTACCTCTTCTTAATTTCCTGTGTTCTTAATTATCTGCCCTTTCTTAAATTTACATGTTTTCCATATACTGTATATATTATTTTTTTCCCTTAGTCATACTACTTTTCTTGTTAACCTACACTTTTCTGACTATGCTTCTTTTTACTTCACCCTTGAGGCTCGAGGACGAGCCTATAATGAAGGAGAGGGAAGTAAAATGCCCCAGAACGAGAAGCCCAACACAGAAGCCATGAACGAACACCACACAGAAACACCAAAGGAAAGGTCCACAGAACGAAAGGACCAGCTGACCGAGCCCGCCATTCCAGACAGGCCCAAGCCCGCAGGGCTAAACAGCTCCAGGACACACCCATTTACCTTTTCTAAAACTGACCATTTTCCACACCTCACGTACACTAACCCCCTTGTGTCCTACACTCCTAACTACAAAGATGATGAACAGGAATATACATTCATATTAAAAACACCCATGCCTGTCCCGACGTTGAGCCAATGCCAACACATCAGACAGCCATAATTATATCTATGTATGTTCTTGCATCCGAGAAGTAGATGTTATATATCTTAGAAGTTAAAACACCCACGCTGTCCCTAGACCTCGTATATCATTTTCCATGACGAGTATAGATATATGTAACCCGTGCCCAGTCGCCCCTTGCATTGTTCCTCTAGTAACTAAGTCTATAATATTAACTGCCACCAGCATTGATACGACATAGCGGCACTGTCCTTGCTACAAAGATGATGAATAAGAATATACATTCATATTAAAAACATGCCCTGTCCCGACGTTGAGCCAATGCCAACACATCAGACAGCCATAAATATATCTATGTATGTTCTTACATCCGAGAAGTAGATGTTATATATCTTAGAAGTTCAAACACCCACGCTTGTCCCTAGACCTCGTATATCATTTTCCATGACGAGTATAGATATATGTAACCCGTGCTCAGTCGCCCCTTGCATTGCTCCTCTAGTAACTAAGTATTAATATTAACATTCCCTAACATCTTGTCTTGCCAGACTAAGCTTCTGAAGACCCATCGCCCCATAAATCTATGTATGCAATCCTTAGGTTAAGTATTTTTCTCCGCCATTGTGTTCACCTTTTTCCATTTACTTTCCACAATTGTCATACGTCTTCCCCTTGCCTCCTTCGTATCCACAGCCCACACTACGCCAATTTATTTCGTGTCTTACACCTCTTACCCCAACCAGAGATTGTATAAGATAACCTGGTTACCAGTATCTGTCATAAGTACCCCGAAACAATAACTAAGTACCCCTACGAACTGCCGCTGTGGGTGGTATTTTATATTTAATAGAAAACGCAGTTCCCAGGGCCAACTAATAGTATCCATAACCCTCTGACTGATCACATAACTCTATCTTTTCCAGACTCATATACCACCCCATAGTTGCATTCCCCGGTAGCATTTGGCTAACGTATTCTACTGCCTTTTCAAACTTCCATATCAATTGTAGCCTAATGCCACCCCCACGCCCAGGGACCTTAGGGGCAAAATTTCCCTGTAGCCCTTGAACTCCCCCCCCCCCCCCTCTCATTAAGACACCCGCGCTTCTCGACTCTTGTCCGACCTAGCCTCTCTCTCATACCTCTTGAAGATCCTTGAATTGTCCGTTACTAACGCTCTCCAACCTTTTATATATATACTCCTATCCAGCCTACCTTCACTTAGTAGGCCAGAACAACATTAGAACTTTACTAGCCCCTTGCATGCCATCTATTCTCTTACAACACATTCACAACCCTGCACCCAATGGTCGTCGGTGCGAGGCTAGCCGCCCCGCCAGTAACTAACTTCTATTGCCATACTTCCAGATAAATGTGGCAGAGTTAGCAACCCAGTCTCCACCATATCCAGCAAACCCTACAATTAACAACCAGCCGAGTAAAACCAGCTAGCTAAGGCACCTTCGGTTTTGGTATTAAAGACACTCCCATCTGTCTCATACACAGAGGGTTATTACAAACACTGGTGATATGGCAAGCCCCTAGCCACAGCCGCCGGACGACTATATCAGAGAGAGGGCGCCCAGCTCCCCATTTTTGCCCACCCGAGGAGGGAGACCCCCACCCCCGCGGAGGTATACCTGGCCCCTGTTTTGACTTTCGAGTCATTGCCAGGTAGCACAGGAATTCTTCCTATCGATGAACTAACCATGAATGACTAACACCTTTACTAACCTCTATTAACTCACAATAAACCAATTACCTTTCTTGCATGCTCTGATCACTAAATTAGCACCTCAGCTATACCATAGAATGAAGATTGAACAATCTAGAGAGACGCTCCTATCACAGCTGTCCCCATCCTCCTCGCAAAGTAGATCCAGTCTCTCTCCCCTAAATACGTCCAGTATAGCCAAAATAGTACCTCTTACTAAGGCTCAGTTATATGAAAATATAAAGGCTTCCTATCGCCCTGTGCCACAACAGTAAATACCATCTTACCTAGTCCCCATATCTATTGAGAGCTCAATTAAGTCCATAAGACTCGAGATCCCTACTGTCTACAGGGTCCAGAACCGAGCCTATAAATCTAACTCCCGCCCCCAGTCAAATCAGTTGAAAGCTAGACACCAACCAGGGGTCACTACCCTGCAGTTAATTTCTAGCTCTGCCCTTGTGTTGTTCCGGAGTGAGATCCCAGAACCGGCAGACTCCGTGGCAGATTTGGATAGAAGGACCTGCCCACGTATTGAAGAACTTCACACATATGGCCCCCCTGGACGGCCGCGGAACCAGTCGTTAGCCCCCAACATCATGGACGCAAGATAACCAGGACCAGACCCATCAGATACTACCCAAGATTCCCTTTAGCAGTACTACATATTACTGTGCTGTTTTAGATTCACTAATTAATATTTCTACGAAGTGGCTAAGACCTTGCCCAGTGTAATTCATACTTAACCATTCCATTTGGGACGTACTAAGCGATCAGTGCTCTTTAATTAACAGGCGACCTTGACTCTCGTAATTACCTTATTCAGATATTAAAACTCTAGTGATATCTAACGTTCGCCCACTGATTTGCGTTCTATGTATTTCTGAGACAAGGATATAAAACTTAGATCAGTACCCCCTGAGGTTACTAGAATTCCCGTGCTCTAAAAATGCGTGTCTAATCTAGTCTGTGAACTACTACTTGTGCACCAGAGCTACCAGTAATAAATCTAACAGTGAATATGAATCTATAAGTAACATTGATGGTCTTCGGTATATAAACCTGTGAAATCAAAGCCAGTGATCAGAAGATTAATACCTGAACGTTGGAAGTGGGAGACTAGGCTCCATCCAGATCCACTTATGCTAGTGTTGTTCAATTCTATTATATTGTCTTACACAAGTATTCTGCAGTGGTATATCAATAAACGTGATCATGTAACTTGCTACCATGTGTTTCTTTGTGTTCTCTATTCCTCATATCTTGTATTGTGCATGCAGCCTTATATACCCAGTCAATTTAGAACTCACATTACCCAAGTTAAACCTGTAGAAAAACAGGGCATAACAGATATGTTATGATGTGATAATGTTAATGAATATTTATATAAGTACAGTGGTGGTTAGGGCTACTTGAACACCTCTTAACCCCATTATAACCAGGGCGGTACAATATTGTACCGCCCTTGGTACTTTAAGCCAATAATATAATATGTAATTTTTAAATAAAGCATAATGTTACAAATAATCCAGATCAAGACACTGGGAACACAACAAATAATGATTTTAAGTAAAAAAAACAATGAGTTCAATCATCCTGTTCTCTAATATTAACGATTTTTATCGTGAAAGGCGCTGAACATAAAGAAACCATACGATATGAAGTGAGACATTTGGCATAAAGGTTACACTCACCTGTAAGGTTGGACTGTGATTCCAGATGTACGATGAGATATAATTGTGAATTTTGTTATTCCTGAGTGTATACATACATACTGTACATACATCCATACATACATCTGTAGGCCTACATACATAATATTATGGAATGAGATCATTACATATGCGGAGAGAGAGAGAGTGAAAAGTGACCATTTATAGTTTATTTACGTTGTGCATAAATGTAAATTTAAATGATAATGATAAATAAAACAGGAACTATTTGAAATAATTTACCCTGTCTAAGGAGAACTGGCAACACCCTCCTCCTCAAATCTTGGGACGAAAGATGCCAGAATAAAAAAAAAATCATTGTTTACTCACTGCTTTTCAAGTAAAACCATAATTAATGGGAATAACATATTGTACTCTGGATGCTTATTTAATCTAGACAGAAACTATGCGAATAAATATTGATAACTTGTTATACTAGGTGACTTACTTCTTCTATTTACCAGAGAGAGAGATAAACAAACGAGAGGCAGGCAGGCTCCTCACCCAGAGAGAGAGAGAGAGAGAGAGAGAGAGAGAGAGACAGACAGACTGGCTCCTCCCCTTGTGGGTGACGTCACTGCCACTGCGGCCTCTGATTGGTCCTAATTTCCCCTATGATATATACTAGTCTCGACTTCGGAAATATGCACCCGGGTGCAGGACTCTCTCTCTCTCTCTCTCTCCCTCCCTCCCTTGTCTTATAAAAACACGTCATACCCACATAAGTTGTCTGGGGTGATATCGGAGTATCCTAGCTCTCTCTCTCTCTCTCTTACTCCATAAAAACACGCCATACCCTATAAAAACAAGTCTACCCGGGTGCAGGACTCTCTCTCTCTCTCCCTCCCTCCCTTGTCTTATAAAAACACGCCATACCCACATAAGTTGTCTGGGGTGATATCGGAGTAGCCTAGGGGGGTGTAGGGCTCTCGTACCCAGGTGCCCCAAAACGGCCAAAACCAAAACTGCCAAAAGCCTGAAATGTCAATGACCCCGTCCTTACCTAACATGACGCAACCTAATTAAGTCTACGTGCTTTAACCTGCCCAACCTAACTTAGAACTTCCACTGTAATTAGGCTTTCTCTCTTTCTCTCCCTCATCTCCCGGTTTATCATCTCCCTCTCAATACTAACCCATTTGTCCCCTATTCCTGCCAAGGACATTAGTCCCGGGGCAGTAGTTCCCTTTCCAATGTTCCCTTGCCCCCTCTAAACCACTGTTTGGACACTTGATCCTCAGTGTTTTGGAGGGCAAGCCTAGAAGGGTCACTAGACCTGTTGTTGCTTGATTTCCTTTGTACTCCATTTGTTGCTTGATTTCCTTTGTACTCCCTTGCCTTATAAAAACACGCCTTACCCCCATAAGTTGTCTGATGATATCGGAGTAGCCTAGCTGGGTACAGGACTCTCTCTTACTCCATAAAAACACGCCATACCCTATAAAAACAAGTCTACCCGGGTGCAGGACTCTCTCTCTCTCTCTCTCTCTCTCCCTTGTCTTATAAAAACACGCCTTACCCACATAAGTTGTCTGTGGTGATATCGGAGTAGCCTAGTGGGGTGTGGGGCTCTCTCTCTTACCCCATAAAAACACTTGATGCGCTGGATGCTCACACGGAGGGGGAGGGGGAGGAGGAGGAGGAGGAGGAGGAGGTAGAGGGGGATGTTGTAAGCCAGGCGGAAACATTGAATGCCCTCATCGATCGGGCTCGCATGAACGCCCTCGACGATGATGATGATGATAATGATGAATGAATGAAGCGGAAACATTGAATGCCCTCATCGATCTGGCTCGCATGAACGCCCTCGACGATGATGAATTTCCAAACATGATTACCCGTAAACCATAAATGATGTATTTTCAATAAAGCGGATGCAAGGTAAATTTTCAAACATGATGACTCGTAAACCATAAATGATGAATTGTCAATAAAGCTGATTAACTGTAAAATTATGAATTTTAACTCATCGATCTGGCTCGCATGAACGCCCTCGACGATAATGATGATGATGACGAATGAATGAAGCGGAAACATGATTACCAGTAAACCATAAATGATGTATTTTCAATAAAGCGGATGCGAGGTAAATTTCCAAACATGATGACTCGTAAACCATAAATGATGAATTGTCAATAAAGCTGATTAACTGTAAAATTATGAATTTTAAATTTCTCCTCTCCCATAAATGCTGATGATGAATTGTTAATTTTCCCACATGATGACCTCTATTCTCTAGTTATTAAGCGGTAAGATACGTTGAGGGATAATAAAAGCTTAGTCTGTCCATTTTTGTTGTTGTTTTTATTCGGTCAAGAGCGCAATCAGCGTAACTATTCTCTAAGCGCCGATACTCCCGCAGCGGGTGGCGGGGCGGGGCGGGTTGGGCGGGCGGGCGGGCGGGCGGGCGGGGCGGGCGGGGCGCGGAGGGCGGGCGCGGCTGCGGCGACGACGGCGGGAGACAGCTCACAATCTAGAGAAAAACGGGGTTAGAGACGGCGAGGATGACTAAGGGTAGGTTAACATCTCAATTCATATACCGTATGAGAGAGAGAGAGAGAGAGAGAGAGAGAGAGACTAGAGTCTTCTACGTACTTACGGGCACACGTTGAAGGTCCGTTGACAGGCGGGCATGCTAAACTTGTTATACGCGAAACGTAAGACACGTTCATCATTCCCGGGGTAGTCAGTCCGGAAGAACTCGTTACGTATCTTCCCTAGCATTTCTCCGGCCCCCGTGTGAGTGATGAGGTGAGTAAAATACATGGCATAGGCCCCGCACATGTCGCTACGGGTTCCTTGGAGTCTAAACGCATTTTTAAATATGGGGAGCCCGGGTCTCTCGAGTCCTTTAAAATAGTCGGAATAGACTCGAGGGTCTAGGCCGTAGCTATCCAGACCTACTATTCTACGAGCATCGCGGTAGATACAGAGCCAATGCCCCATATTTTTTTTAGACCAACTCGGTAGAGTGTTGATTATACACACGGCGGGTTTCCCCGCGTGTCCTCGGAGTAATGTCTCGACCTCATCCGCTAGTGGTCACCGTTTATAGTTAATATACCGACCGTCTCACCGAATAATAAAACTAGGGTATTACCCTCCGAGCCTCCGGTCATATTTAGGTTGACCCGCAGCCCTCCATTTATTTCCACGGGCATATTATCATTCAGGTTTTCAGCCCTCAAATCAAAGCAGCAAATCGTGGCTCCATTGGCGAAAGCCTCTTTAGTAATTGAATGCTCTCGATGGAGAACCAGAGCATCCAACGTGCGGTAATACAGCTCGGAACAGGTGTGGGGGAAACCGCAGGACACATTATAGACGACGCGACCGTTAGCCGTCACGTTCACTCTACTTAAGTTCCCGTGTGTCAGATACAGAGGGTTAAGCGTATAATCACCCGCTTGGGCGGTCATACTCATCATGACCATCGTTAGCTTTTCGGGGATGACGCTGCCCCACGGTTGGTCGTAAGTGGCGGAGGTCTGGTCTTGAGCCAGCACGTATGTTTTAAAGAGAGTTTTGGCGAATGTGGATTTTATAACCGATCCGCCGCTTAACGAGGAGTTTAGAGCGTGTAAAGCATCGGGGTAGGGGAATAACCGGGTATAAAGCAATTTGATGGAATCGACGTCGAGTCGCATCTTATCTCCCTCGATGGGTACGTTCATTAGCCAAGCGTTACTCACCAGTTCGAGACGGAGTCGCACGGGAATACCGTCGGGTAGATAACTGTCTAGCGTACTAATGTCGAGGAATAAAGGAGCGCATAGCTCCAGATCGTGGGTCTTGAACTGCTTAGAGAGATCCTTTCGAGCGGGAGTAAAGTAACTGTCCTCTATCTTAAGGGTGAAACCCTTGGGTGGGCATGAGAATTTAGCCAAGGATCCCACCATGTTCATTTTGCCGGGGGTCAAGGTGGTGAGGGCTTTAACGTAGGAACTGTAACCATAGAGAACATTAGTTTCAACGGGTACATCACCGAGAAAACACTGCACGGATTTGAAAAGACTGTGGGCTGTGTTATTCGAGAACTCAATGTTCGAGGCATCCCCGAGGGCGGTTGCATTATCCTCTTGGGTTAGCCGTAGAGCGGTGTGTATGACCAATTGACTCAAGTCAATAAAGCTCCCCGGAGTCCCGGGAATAAGGAAATCAACGTATCGGTCGGTTAACTTCATGTTGAAACCTAGATTGCTAGGCAACACGTCGGCATCTTGCCGGGAGGCTATGGTAGCTTCCAAGAGACGGGTCTTGTTGGGACGGGGGAATAATTCACTGACACCGGCGGCGTATTGACCCACGGGGGTCTGCTGACCCACTGCCCCCTCCGCGGTTGCCATGTTCGCCATCTCGACGCTAATACGATACTGATTTACAGCGAGGAAAATACATCCTTCTTATAGCGCCTCCCCATCGTTTTCTTTTTAATTTTCCTTTTAACCGTTACCCTATTTCTACCACCCCCCCTCGTCATCTTTACGGCCGCGTTCTTCAGAGCGTTCAACCCGTGTCTTTTTAGGGACCCCCTTAGGTTATTACCCTGAGAGATATCCTCCATGACATTGCTTCCAAACTCACGCGCGGAAGGAGCTATGACATTTCGTAATAGAAACGGGAAGGCTCTTTTAGCGAGACCCGCTAAGGTAGAGAACAGACCCCCACCCCGACGGTAGCTGGGCTCGTAGACGAGGGTGGCAATATCGTTGACACCGCCCCCGTGAGATACTCTCCGCCCGCCGGGTGCGAAAAGAGAGCGATACTCCCCCGCGGAGGGAGGGATGAATGTAACTCGCATGCTGTTAGGGAAAAGACTGCCGACGCTTGGCTCGACGAGCTATTAATATAGCCTGACAGGGCGAATGTGAAGTAAGCACGTTACGTGTTGACCCTCCTCGAAATACATGGGACGGCCTTTCTGGTCTGTGATTTTAATGGAAATGCTATCTATAATTTTAGGTTTGAGTGGTTTATAGATGATAGGATGCATGCCTTTCGATAGCCCGTCGGAGAGGGAAAAGGCATCGAGAATATTTACATTGACCCCGGCGAATCTCGAAGGGTTGACCAGGTCACTGTATATGAGCACGCACTGAGCATCACCGTTCGTTAAGGCGGGAAACGGGCTAGTATGATATAGAAACGCGTTACCCCCTTCGGTGAGAACGTCTATGGCAAAGGTAAACACGTCGTAGGATTCTAAGGGACTTAAGCCGAGAAGTCGGGCTACTCGCTCTTCGAACCGTATCTTCACGGATGAGATGCTCGGATGGGAATCGCGATAGCAGCGCACCGTAAGATGATGGTCCAGACTCATTTGACCGAGGGAGAGTATCGGATATGGGTGGACCAGACGGTCATAGGCGCTTGTATCGTAGGCCCGGTCGCGGGTAAGGAGCCCCCTTAATATTGACCCTAATTCAGTATTAACCCGATCAATAAGGTATTCAGTGTCCTGACTCAAGATATTCCCCCAATTAGTCGTAACCACCTTACGCTTTTCAATAGCGCCTTCGGGACTAAGCTGCGCGTAATCTATATGCACGCCACAGCCTGCCTCGTGGTTCTTAACGATATAGTAACGTTGAGGGAGTAACACATTTAACAGGCCAACTTCGTATTCCATGTCCTTGTTCAGCGTTAAGGTTTGTAAGTTGTTGGTAAAACTACCGATATTATTGGGGTATATGTCGCTGTCAGCGGCGCTGGTAACGTAGACATGATGTGACTCCATCTTGGAACTGAGAGAGACTATCGTGAAGTTGGCTCGTTTCTTATATTTATAGCGACCTACAAGAAGGATGGGGGGAATAATACACGATAGGTAATGCTTTGGTATTTATTAACACGGAGAGTAATACATGATAGGTAAAGCTTAGGTATTTATTAACACAAAGAGAGAGAGAGAGAGTCATTGAAGGAGATCACGCGTGCATTATTAGGAATTGAGAGGGGTCTGACATCGCCGTACCGTAGTTTTCATCCTTCTTCTTCTCGCTCGGGCCGCCCTCCTCCTCCTCCTCCTTCGAACGCGGGCGTTTTTGCTTCCGGGTGAATCCCACGCTGTCTTTCTCATCGGTTAACCCCATCCACCACTTGTCCAAGATGATGCAGGATATATTGCGGGTCCTATGATTCCCGGCCGCGTGGGTTAGGATAGGCAGGTAATCCTGCGTCCATACGTGAGAGGGGAGACCCGCGGTGCCGCATTTGAAGGGTATTACAATGCGGGTTATCTCATGTTCAATAGCCCAATCAACGAGTTTAGTAATGCAGCTAGTAAACATTTTAACTCGGTCCTGATGATGGTCTCGCTTTAACCCCTGTATAAATTGGCTGTCGTGAGAACTGAGTAGGTACTTCTGGTTAATCTCATTGAGCTCCAAGATCTTACCGGGAGCGTATTGCTCTAGAAGGCAAGCGATGTAGGGGAGACTAGGATCCGGGGACTCGCGTATTATAACGCTCCCGGGCACACCCCTGTCTTGCCAGCGACATCGGTTTAGTTGATATATAGACGTTCTTTCAGCGTAGAGGTTACTATATGGATACGTTCGATGTAGAAGCGCGGTGAAGCCGGTTGTCTCCCGGCAAGCCGTACAGTTGTGAACACCGACAATGATGATTTTATCATTACGGTAGCGGGAGTCACCGGGGACCCCTTCCTCGTAGCTGAGCGAGTATGCATCGCTTAATCCAAGGTCCTCGTCTTCTTCCAGGAGAGAGTAGAAGGGAGGATGCTCATCCTTCTCACATTTGGATGGGGTAACGTTGCTCCCCAATACCGCCCTCCCCCAACGTGCTGAGGTGTCCACTATGTCCATTCCTCGAGATGTTGATTGTCCCGTCTAGGAAGCTACCGCGTTGGATGGAGGTATTTCTTCCCTAACTTAGTTATATATGTGTTCAAACCTCATAAAGGTCTTAGTTAAATAGAAGCCAACATAATGGAAGCATTCACCTCCGATGCTCTCGACATATTCAAACACCCCGCTCGCGTAATAGTAGCGGGGTACAGCAATTCGGGCAAATCTGAACTGGTCAATAAACTTATAACCAAGTACCATAATAAATTTAAAAAGATTGTTATATGCGGCCTTGCCACGCATCCTCTACAGCATGATAAAGAAATAGGGTCTAAGGTAACCGTGCATCCAGAAATAGTGAATCCTATAAGCGATGAGGATACTTACGATCAAAGAGGAACCTTATTTGTCCTTGATGATCTATTTATGGAGGCTGTAAAAAATAAATTTGTCGTTGACGATTTTACCCACGGCCGGCATAATAACATTTCATGTATCTTCATAACCCAAAACCTATACATGGGTGGTAAACATGCGAGGAATATTAGTCTCAACTGTTCGCACTTCCTTTTACTGAGACAACGTGACTTATCGCAAATACAGCTACTCGGAAGGCAAATATTCGGCAAAGACCGAGCCAGTGATTTTGTTGAAATATACAAATCCGCCGTTTTCTCTCAGCCCTTTGGCTATCTCCTAGTCGACTTGGGTATAAATACTCCCGAAGCCCTGCAATTCCGTACAAATATAGTGGGTGAACCGCCCTGCGAACGTGTATTCCAATGGTGAGCTCTAAGCATCGAGAGCTATTACATGTTCTCTACAGCCGTCACGATCAGCCATACGGGCTGTCTTCTCAAAAGAAACTATGGGATAAGGCCCGAGGCATTGATCCTTCCATAACCCCGCGAGACGTGGCGGGATTTCTCAGGACCAGCAAAACCTACACGCTACATAAGCTACAGCCGAAGAAATTCCCCCGGCAGAAAGTTCTCTCCCCCAAGCCCAAGATCATCATGGCTGCCGACTTAGCCGATATGCGTCATTTAAAGAAAGACAACGACAATATATCATACCTGCTAGTCTGCGTGGACGTCTTTTCTCGTTTTATGCAGGTCGTGCCTTGCCTCCGGAAAGATGCGACTTCCATGCTAACGGCTGTTAAGAGGATTATGGAAAGCGATGAATCCAGGGGTGTGAGAAGATTGAACACCGATCTAGGCACCGAGTTTTATAATAAAAAAGTGAAGGAATATCTAACATCTCGCAAGATTAAGTTATATAGCGTTCACTCTAGCGAGATTAAAGCTTCCATCGCCGAACGAGCCATTCGCACATTGAAATCCCGTCTATATCGATTTTTTACACAGCGGAATTCCCCTCGATATATTAACCATCTCCAGGACATGGTCGAGGCCTACAATAATTCCCCTCACTCTGGATTAAAAAATGGACAAACCCCCATCCTCGTGCATAAATTAACTCAACCATCCGACATTGTACGTCAATTCCATCTAATGTATAAAAAAACCCAGAAACCCTTCAGACCCATTAGTCCTGAGCTAGCCGTTGGAGAGATTGTGCGTCTTGTGGGTAGCACTCGTTCATCCGTTTTCCATAAGGGATACACTCAGCAGAACACCCCTGAGCTATTCCGAATTCGAAAAATAAAACACCAGCATCAACCCAAAACCTATCTCCTGGAAGAACTAGCCGACGAGCCCGTAGAGGACATCTTCTACAGATCAGAACTGGTGGCCAGTTCCCTACCCGAGTCATTCGATATTAATATCCTGAGAACCCGCAAAAGCAAAGGAGGAACACAATATTTCATACATTGGGTCGGATATCCTACCTCCTTTGACAGCTGGATTAAGGCCTCCGACCTCATGCCAAGATGAGCAGTAAGCCTCCCCTACTCGCTGTACATAAAAAGTTTTTATTGCTACTTAAAAAACTTAACCCCAAGGAAAGGAAGAACCTCATTAAACAACTAGGATGCGAGCATTTAAACTGTATTTCTGAGATATTCTCAAACTTTCTAAAGAAACATCTCACCCTGAATAGTAGAATTATAAGAAAGCTACAACATCATCGCGAGGATTTACGAGCCGTCGCCCGGAAGAAAACATCTTTAACCAAAAAGAGATTAATTCTAGGTAGTAAGGCGGGGGGCAGTATATTAGCCGCTCTTCTCCCCGTAGTTGCCGGTCTACTTTCAAAACTATTCGCATAATGCGTAGCTATTATCTCCTCCCCGAATCCACAGCCAAACGTGTTTTAACAAGCATCGAGGGTCCCCCCTCCGGGCAACACTTTCCAACAAGTTCGCCTCCTCGACACGTCCCGGCAAGCTCGGCCCCCCAACATGTTCCGGCAAGCTCAGCCTCTCGCTTCCCCCCCAACTCGCTCCTAAGACCCCATCGAGGAAAAAGAGAAAGAAATCAACACCTCATTCGCGTCATAACGAGAAATCGGCGAGGGCTATGCACAAAACCAAACTCCCACCGCCCGTACTAATGAAAGCCACTTCAGTAATGACGAATGCTTCCAAAAATCCCAGTCTAGATCATCTCCTACCTGTCCACGTAAAATATACCGAAATACCGAATGCTTTAGGGCTTCTGGAGCGAGTTAAAAACAACCCCTTAATTAGATGGGACAAGGATGGATGGCTACTGGACTCGCCTAGCAACAACAATATTCTAGACATCGTGGGGTTACTCGAGGGTAGAGGGGGTACGCCGTCCAAAGCCCAACGTGATGACGTGGATCTAATTATTAGGACCACGGGTCTTAATCCCTCTCACATTGTCAACACGCAAGTCAAAAAGCAATATGGTGCTGGTATAATTAGTCTACTCCCGTCTAAAACACCCGCGTTGGCAACCCGCGGCTGGGTCCCCTATTGAACCATCGTGAGTCCCTACGGGGGGCTCTGGGAAAGGAGGCGGTGTTTCTGGGGGTGCTATTAGCGGATGAGGTCGAGACATTACTCCGAGGACACGCGGGGAAACCCGCCGTGTGTATAATCAACACTCTACCGAGTTGGTCTAAAAAAATATGGGGCATTGGCTCTGTATCTACCGCGATGCTCGTAGAATAGTAGGTCTGGATAGCTACGGCCTAGACCCTCGAGTCTATTCCGACTATTTAAAAGGACTCGAGAGACCCGGGCTCCCCATATTTAAAAATGCGTTTAGACTCCAAGGAACCCGTAGCGACGTGTGCGGGGCCTATGCCATGTATTTTACTCACCTCATCACTCACACGGGGGCCGGAGAAACGCTAGGGAAGATACGTAACGAGTTCTCCCGGACTGACTACCCCGGGAATGATGAATGTGTCTTACGTTTCGCGTATAACAAGTTTAGCATGCCCGCCTGTCAACGGACCTTCAACGTGTGCCCGTAAGTACGTAGAAGACTCTAGTCTCTCTCTCTCTCATACGGTATATGAATTGAGATGTTAACCTACCCTTAGTCATCCTCGCCGTCTCTAACCCCGTTTTTCTCTAGAATGTGAGCTGTCTCCCGCCGTCGTCGTCGCCGCCGCGCCCCGCCCACCCAAGCCGCCCCGCCCCGCCACCCGCTGCGGGAGTATCGGCGCTTAGAGAATAGTTACGCTGATTGTGCTCTTGACTCCCCAAAAAAAAAAAAAAAAAAAATGGACAGACTAAGCTTTTATTATCCCTCAACGTATCTTACCGCTTAATAACTAGAGAATAGAGGTCATCATGTGGGAAAATTAACAATTCATCATCAGCATTTATGGGAGAGGAGAAATTTAAAATTCATAATTTTACAGTTAATCAGCTTTATTGACAATTCATCATTTATGGTTTACGAGTCATCATGTTTGGAAATTTACCTCGCATCCGCTTTATTGAAAATACATCATTTATGGTTTACTGGTAATCATGTTTCCGCTTCATTCATTCGTCATCATCATCATCATCGTCGAGGGCGTTCATGCGAGCCAGATCGATGAGTTAAAATTCATAATTTTACAGTTAATCAGCTTTATTGACAATTCATCATTTATGGTTTACGAGTCATCATGTTTGAAAATTTACCTTGCATCCGCTTTATTGAAAATACATCATTTATGGTTTACGGGTAATCATGTTTGGAAATTCATCATCGTCGAGGGCGTTCATGCGAGCCAGATCGATGAGGGCATTCAATGTTTCCGCTTCATTCATTCATCATTATCATCATCATCATCATCATCATCGTCGAGGGCGTTCATGCGAGCCCGATCGATGAGGGCATTCAATGTTTCCGCCTGGCTTACAACATCCCCCTCTACCTCCTCCTCCTCCTCCCCCTCCCCCTCCGTGTGAGCATCCAGCGCATCAAGTGTTTTTATGGGGTAAGAGAGAGAGCCCCACACCCCACTAGGCTACTCCGATATCACCACAGACAACTTATGTGGGTAAGGCGTGTTTTTATAAGACAAGGGAGAGAGAGAGAGAGAGAGTCCTGCACCCGGGTAGACTTGTTTTTATAGGGTATGGCGTGTTTTTATGGAGTAAGAGAGAGAGAGAGAGAGAGAGAGTCCTGTACCCAGCTAGGCTACTCCGATATCATCAGACAGCTTATGGGGGTAAGGCGTGTTTTTATAAGGCAAGGGAGTACAAAGGAAATCAAGCAACAAAAGGAGTACAAAGGAAATCAAGCAACAACAGGTCTAGTGACCCTTCTAGGCTTGCCCTCCAAAACACTGAGGATCAAGTGTCCAAACAGTGGTTTAGAGGGGGCAAGGGAACATTGGAAAGGGAACTACTGCCCCGGGACTAATGTCCTTGGCAGGAATAGGGGACAAATGGGTTAGTACTGAGAGGGAGATGATAAACCGGGAGATGAGGGAGAGAAAGAGAGAAAGCCTAATTACAGTGGAAGTTCTAAGTTAGGTTGGGCAGGTTAAAGCACGTAGACTTAATTAGGTTGCGTCATGTTAGGTAAGGACGGGGTCATTGACATTTCAGGCTTTTGGCAGTTTTGGTTTTGGCCGTTTTGGGGCACCTGGGTACGAGAGCCCTACACCCCCCTAGGCTACTCCGATATCACCCCAGACAACTTATGTGGGTATGGCGTGTTTTTATAAGACAAGGGAGGGAGGGAGAGAGAGAGAGTCCTGCACCCGGGTAGAGTTGTTTTTATAGTGTATGGCGTGTTTTTATGGAGTAAGAGAGAGAGAGAGAGAGAGAGATAGGCTAATCCGATATCAACCCAGACAACTTATGTGGGTATGACGTGTTTTTATAAGACAAGGGAGGGAGGGAGAGAGAGAGAGAGAGAGAGAGAGTCCTGCACCCGGGTGCATATTTCCGAAGTCGAGACTAGTATATATCATAGGGGAAATTAGGACCAATCAGAGGCCGCAGTGGCAGTGACGTCACCCACAAGGGGAGGAGCCAGTCTGTCTGTCTCTCTCTCTCTCTCTCTCTCTCTCTCTGGGTGAGGAGCCTGCCTGCCTCTCGTTTGTTTATCTCTCTCTCTGGTAAATAGAAGAAGTAAGTCACCTAGTATAACAAGTTATCAATATTTATTCGCATAGTTTCTGTCTAGATTAAATAAGCATCCAGAGTACAATATGTTATTCCCATTAATTATGGTTTTACTTGAAAAGCAATGAGTAAACAATGATTTTTGTTTTATTCTGGCATCTTTCGTCCCAAGATTTGAGGAGGAGGGTGTTGCCAGTTCTCCTTAGACAGGGTAAATTATTTCAAATAGTTCCTGTTTTATTTATCATTATCATTTAAATTTACATTTATGCACAACGTAAATAAACTATAAATGGTCACTTTTCACTCTCTCTCTCTCCGCATATGTAATGATCTCATTCCATAATATTATGTATGTAGGCCTACAGATGTATGTCTGTATGTATGGATGTATGTATGTATGTATACACTCAGGAATAACAAAATTCACAATTATATCTCATCGTACATCTGGAATCACAGTCCAACCTTCCAGGTGAGTGTAACCTTTATGCCAAATGTCTCACTTCATATCGTATGGTTTCTTTATGTTCAGCGCCGCCTTTCACGATAAAAATCGTTAATATTAGAGAACAGGCTGATTGAACTCATTGTTTTTTTTACTTAAAATCATTATTTGTTGTGTTCCCAGTGTCTTGATCAGGATTATTTGTAACATTGTGCTTTATTTAAAAATGACATATTATATTATTGGCTTAAAGTACCAAGGGCGGTACAATATTGTACCGCCCTGGTTATAATGGGGTTAAGAGGTGTTCAAGTAGCCCTAACCACCACTGTACTTATATAAATATTCATTAACATTATCACATCATAACATATCGACTACAATAAAAGTAATATTTAGCAAAATATAGAAATAGCTGTCATACATAAGAATAAAAGAAAATGGGAGTCTACAGAAAGTCGATTGGCTCAATAACAAGGCAGATCCCCTTCACACCCAACACTAATTATAAGGCCTAAGTAGCCCATAGGCCTAGGCCCAACTCACTAACACGTATCGTATAATTATATAGCCTACTAATTAGCCTTTGGCTCTACCTTATGCACTTAAACCATTAACTATTTCATAACATTTGATGCTTAATATATTTTGTACTATCTGATAATGTTAATGTGTTAATGACATTTAAAATAAAGTAATGTATAGGCTATGTATATACTGTATATATAACCCTTTAAATATATGAGTGACTTAAGTTCCTTCTTGAAATTATCAGCACAGGTTAACTGCTTAAGTGTCACAGGAATCAATATAGTTCGCCAGTGAAATAATATTGTGCCTTCTAAAATTGTCAAGGAATTTCTGTCCATGGTTGTGCAATACGCGTAATACGGTAGGCTACTCTTATTTACTCATAACCATAACATAGCACAATCATAATGTATCCTTAATGTAGTTAATATTTGAAATAACTTGTTATACTAGGTGACTTACTTCTTCTATTTACCAGAGAGAGAGAGAAACCAAAGAGAGGCAGGCAGGCTCCTCACCCAGAGAGAGAGAGAGAGTGACAGACAGACTGGCTCCTCCCCTTGTGGGTGACGTCACTGCCACTGCGGCCTCTGATTGGTCCTAATTTCCCCTATGATATATACTAGTCTCGACTTCGGAAATATGCCACCCGGGTAGACTTGTTTTTATAGGGTATGGCGTGTTTTTATGGAGTAAGAGAGAGAGAGAGAGTCCTGTACCCAGCTAGGCTACTCCGATATCATCAGACAACTTATGGGGGTAAGGCGTGTTTTTATAAGGCAAGGGAGTACAAAGGAAATCAAGCAACAAAAGGAGTACAAAGGAAATCAAGCAACAATAGAGTGGAAGTTCTAAATTAGGTTGGGCAGGTTAAAGCGCGTAGACTTAATTAGGTTGCGTCATGTTAGGTAAAGACGGGGTCATTGACATTTCAGGCAATGCCAAGGCTGTTTTGGCATCGGCTGTTTTGGCATCGGCTGTTTTGGCATCGGCTGTTCTGGCATCTGCTGTTCTGGCATCGGCTGTTCTGGCATCGGCTGTTTTGGCATCTGCTGTTTTGGCATCTGCTGTTCTGGCATCTGCTGTTCTGGCATCTGCTGTTCTGGCGTGTTTTCCCCCTACTTACACTCCACAGCAATACCATCCAAACCTTCTGCTTTTCCCGCTTTCATTTGTTTCACTGCTTCTTTCACCTCATTTTCCTCAATCCTTTCATTCATTCCCTGCCACCTGGGTGGCCTGCATGGGTAACTTATCTCCATCAACTACTGCTTCTCTTCCATCTCTTGCACTTAGCAAAGATTAAAAATACTCAGCATATCTTTTCCTCACTTCAACTGGTTCCACTAGTAATTCTCCATTTACATCTTTCACTGACTCTTCCCTCTTTTGTCCTCCTTTTCTTACTCTATTTACCTCCTTCCAGAACATCTTCTTTCGTTCTTCAAAATTCTCACTCAACCTTTGACCCCACCTTTTGTTTGCATCTTTTTTCGCTACTCTAATTTTCCGTTTTGCCTCTCTCCTTTTCTCCTTGTACCTCTCCCATACCTCAACACTACCATCCTGCAAAACCCTCTCAAAACACTGCCTCTTCTCCTCAACTGCCTTTCTCACCTTATCATTCCACCACTTGCTTCCCTTCCTGATACCTCTGCCTCCTACTTTCCTTTTGCCGCATACTACCTCTGAACTTGCTTTCACTCCTTCCTTAAACTGTTGCCATTCAACCTCTACTTCTCTCTCTTCCATCTCTCTCACTTCCATCCACTTTTCGTTTAGTCTTTCCTTGTACTCCCTCTCTTTTGCACTCTTCTCTAACTCACTAACTTTTATTACCTCTCAATGATCCGACATACCTCTCACCACATTCACATCCAGCAGTCTACACAATCTTTCCCTTGTCACCAGCACATAATCCATCAATGCCCTCTCTACAATCTCTCCCCTCACAAGTCTATGCCAGGTGTACTTATGTATACGCTTTTTTTGAAGAATGTATTACCTACACTCAATCTGCACTCTTCACATACATTTTTCAGTCTTTCTCCACTCTCGTTTACACTATCCACACCAAAACTACCGATAACTCCCTCAACAGGCTCATTTCCTACCCTAGCATTTAGGTCCCCTAAAACTATAACATTTTCATTTTCATCAAACCCTTGTAGACAATCTCTCAAATCCTCCCAGAAACCCTCTACCTCGTCTAACTCTATTTCACTTCCTGGTCCATACGCACTTACAAAAACCCACCTTTCACCCTTAAACCGCATTCTCACCCACATTAGCCTTGATGACACCTCTTTCCACTCTTTTATAAACTCTCTCAACTCCTCCTTCACAATAATAGCCACTCCTTCTTTCCCCCTGACTCCCTCATCTACTCCAGACTTTCTACCTATCACGTTTCCAAAATCCACTTTTCCCTCTCCTTTCATCTTTGTTTCATTCAGTGCAAGCACATCGTACTTCCTTCTTTCAAATAACCTTCCAATGTCCTCTCGCTTCTCATTCGTACTACATCCTTGCACATTTACTATTTACTCAATAGCTCTTATAAACACAACAGTAGGTAGCCTACTTACCATAATACTAAATTATATTTCATAATAAACTTATATAAACCGAGTAATCTTGGCCAAACATAAATTGTTATGTTTACCTCCGGTATACTAATGGGCTACTATTATCGATTTTCTGGTCATGGGTTACCAAATGAAACTCATACCGCTAGATTAATACCGCTATTATGTTAAATATCACTAGCAATATAAGTCTCTGCCATATAAGAACATAAGAAAATGGGAGTCTGCAGAAAGCCGATTGGCCTAAGCAAGGCAGATCCCTGTCCCACACAACCCCAATTACAAAGCCCAATTATAGGCTCAACACTCTAATACCCTGAGGATCATCTTACCAAACCGGTTAGAGATTAACGCAGGATTACGGGGTCTGCAGAGCGCTGATTGGCCCAACCCGGCTGATCCCCCTTCACACCCAACCCTTCTCGTCCATATGCTTATCCAATTTTTTCTTAAAGCTCCCTATCGTTCTTGATCCCACTATATCACTTGGTAGCCTATTCCACCCATCTACAACTCTGTTACCAAACCAATATTTGCCTATATCTTTTCTGAAACGAAATTTATCTAATTTGAAACCATTGGTACGAGTTCTTTCGCTATCACTGAGCTTTAGTACATTTGTCATGTCCCCTTTGTTAATCCCACTAACCCACTTGAACACCTCTATCATATCCCCTCTAACTCTGCGTCTCTCTAACGAATGTAAACCTAATTTCTTCAACCTTTCTTCATACGGAAAATTTCTAATATTATGGATCATTTTTGTCATTCTACGCTGAATTCTCTCCAATGAATCTATGTCCATTCTGTAATAAGGACACCAAAATTGGACAGCATAATCCATATGGGGTCTCACTAATGACAAGTAAAGTTTTAAGATAACATCAGCAGTTCTGTTACTCACACTCCTAGAGATGAACCCGAGAATCCTGTTTGCCTTATTACGAACGCTTATACACTGTTTTCTAGGCTTCAAATCATTGCTAACAAACACACCTAGATCTTTCTCGCAGTCTGAATTTTCTAATTCTAAATTAGCTAGTTTATATTTAACATTTGTTTGCATCTTCCCTATCTTTAATACCTTGCATTTGTCAATGTTAAACTTCATCTGCCAATTTACTGACCATTCATGTAAGGTATCTAGATCCCTTTGGAGGCACTCTATATCGCTATCTGAATCAATTGATCTCCCCATTTTAGTATCGTCTGCGAATTTACTTATCCTACTAGTTATACCTAAATCTAGGTCATTTATGTATATAAGAAACAACAGGGGACCTAATACCGATCCCTGGGGGACACCACTTTTGACTGCTCCCCACTCTGACTTGGTACCATTTATGCTGACTCTCTGTTTCCTACCAATTAGCCATGACCTAATCCATCCCAACAACGACCCTCCTATTCCATGTGCCTCAACCTTTCTCATCAATCTCTCATGAGGGACTCTGTCGAAAGCTTTACTGAAATCTAAATATAATATCATATGACTTGTCACTATCTACTGCTTCATATACCTCTGAGAAAAAGCTAAGCAAATTAGTAAGGCACGAACGTCCCTGAGTGAATCCATGCTGAGAAGAATTTATTAAGTTAAATTTTACTAAGTGGCTTCTAATTTTCCTAGCAATAATAGACTCTAGCAACTTTCCTATGATTGATGTGAGACTAATGGGACGGTAATTGGATGCTATCGATTTATCACCTTTTTTGAAGATCGGAACTACATTTGCAAGCTTCCAAGCTTCTGGAACTAAACCTGTTTCTAATGACTTGTTAAATATAAATGCTAATGGACTACTTAACTCATCTCTGCATTCTTTTAATACTCTAGCATATACCTCGTCAGGACCAGGCGATTTTTGAGGTTTCAGTCTGTCAATTTCCTTAAGCACATAATTTCTACTTATACTAACTGTACTTAACATATTTTCTATACTATCACTATATACCATATTGACTTCTGGAATCTGTGCCAAATTTTCATTAGTGAAAACGGAAAGAAACTGACTATTTAATGTACTGCACATTTCTAAATCATTTTCTGTTATTTCTCCTATTGAAGTTTTTAGGGGGCCTATTACATCTCTAACTTTAGATTTATATAGTTGGTAAAAAGCTTTAGGGTTATTTTTTGAGTCGCTGGCTATCCTTATTTCATAATTTCTTTTTGCTTTCCTGATTTCCTTTTGACCTGTCTTGATAGAGTCTGATAGTATATATGTAAATGATTTTCACCTTTCTTTATTTTTCGATATATTCCTTTCTTTTTTCCTATAAGATCTATTAGCTTATTAATCATCCATTTTGGTTGGTTCTGCGTCGATCTAAATCTTCTTTTAGGGATATATTTATTTTGAGCATTGTGGAGTGAAGCAATAAACTGGTTATATGTAGGTGGCAAGTTTAACTCTGGCATATCCTGACTTAATCGCTTAACAATAGGGTCCACCCTTAAGTCTCTTCTTAGCCCACCATAATCGGCTTTTCTGAAATCTGGGATAAGTGTCGTATTCTCTTTAGCATTCCCTGTCCATTGTATATTAAAATAAATAGATTTATGATCGCTATTTCCTAGGTGGTCACCAATCTCTACATTATTTATCATATGTTCATTGTTACTGAAAACTAAATCAAGAATATTAATACCTCTAGTCGGCGTATCTATGAATTGAAATAAAAAACTATCTTGTACTACCTCTATAAACTCTACTGAATCGGAGTCGCCTATTTGGTGCTGCCAATCAATGTTCGGAAAATTAAAATCCCCCATAATGCACACATTGCTAAACCTTGATGCTATTTTAATTTCCTCCCATAACGATTTTCCGCCATTTCTACTCATATTAGGCGGTCTATATATAACTCCAATAACTATGGTCTCACTACCTTCGTTAACCTCTACCCAAACACTTTCATTATCATTATTTAGTCTAATACCTGATTTAATACAGCTTTTTAATGTACTCCTGACAAACACTGCTATACCCCCGCCCCTCCTACTTGTTCGGTCATATTTAAACAAACTATATCCTGGAATATCAAATTCTGCTAAAAAATGCCTAGATTCTGTATTAATCCACGTTTCAGTTAGCGCTATTATGTCTATATTTTCTGTGCTAACGAGTGCTCTAAGTTCGTTCATTTTGTTACATAAACTCCTACAATTTGTATAATATACCCTCAACCTATTACTTTTATTTGCAACTAATTTTCTATTGTGTTTAGCTAACTTATTATTTCCTGTTGAACTACTAGCTCTAGACGGAAATTCTACTCTATCAGTATTCTCATCTTTACTATCAGTTACATGTGTAGTGTTATCGATACTACTATTACACATCACTATATCCGCACTATCTTGACTGATTATTTCTATTTTACTCACTGGTTTGTCACATGAAGTACCTGCTCCATATGGAGACGGTATTTTACTTACACACCCAGGTTTTTTTAACGAAACCCCGCAACAATCTTGTCGAGTGAGCTGGCCAAGGTCGAAACTCCTAGTCGAGAGAGATGTACTCCATCCTGGGCATACAGTTCATCCTTACCATAAAAGAGGGACCAGTTATCCAGGAATGGAATAGTATTTGCCTTACAATACTTCTCCAGCCGGCTATTTACACCAATAGCCCTGGAGGACCATTCCTTCCTTACCCCTCTTCTAGGCAGGATACTGTTTACCACAGGAACTCCACCTTTTTCCTTGATCCTCTCCAACATTTCCTGATACTTGGAGAGCAACTCCTCAGTCCTGCATCTCCATATGTCGTTGCTCCCTGCGTTGAGGAAGATGATGGGGTCCTCCCCACTCACTTCCATGACAGCATCTATCTTCTCAGCCACCCTCCCGACTCCGGCACCAGGCACGCAGACAACTTTACCAACCTGAGTGTTTGTTGCCCTGCCAAGGTATCTAACCAATGAATCACCGACAATGAAAACAGACTTAGCTTTTTCCTTTTGTCGGCGTGTAGCAGCAGTTGTTGCAGCAACAGCAGCAGACTTCCCCCCTCCCCTCTCACTGCCTCGATGATCGCCACTTCATCGCCATCACTCTCATCAGCCAAGGTGCTGAAGTTGTTGTGGGTCTTGACTGGCTGCCTTTTCAGCTTGCAGGCCGTTGCACTAGTTGACACCACTTTCCAAGGGGCTTCACGATCCCTGGGAACACTTCCGGTAGCCTCACACTTCTTCTCCGCCATAGCTAGTCTCAAGGCCAAATTTTCATCTTTGAGACACTGAATCTCCTGCTCCACACTCTCCAGTCTCTCTTGCAAAGCAAGACAAAGCTGGAGAGTATGGGAGGAGACAGCAGACTCATCAACAACAGCCATCACTATGAAAGTTCACTAGGACCTCACTAAGGGTAAACAGGTTCACTAGCGGTCACTAGGGACGTCCGCACAGGTCAGGGGTCAGAGAGCAACTGAACTTGAACATTGGCAAAATTCCTATAATATCTCTGAGAAATTGCACTGAAATATCTAAAATAGAGCAATGAAACTCATACCGCTAGATTAATACCGCTAGCATGTTAAATTATCACTAGAAATATAATTCTCTGCCATATTGCTTGAACATTGGCAACATTCCTATAATATCTCTTAGAAATTGCACTGAAATATCTAAATTAGAGCTTAACCCTTTCAAGCTCCAATACGCGTTTCTGTTCTGTTTTCTGGCTACTATTAGATGTTTATATTCAGATTAGTAACGGTATATGGAAGTCAAAGGGTTGATTGAGATAGTATTTACCCTTTTAACACTCACAAGTCCTTCCTAAGCTGCATAATATCGTCTAATGATAGTCAAAATAAACTGCTAAAACGCGTCAGAGCTTCACCGCGTCATAATTATCAAAAAGTTAAATGTTTATGATGTTTACAGTGAATGTCTCGGCTATTTCCCACTAAATCAATGTTTCCCAAAGAACTATTGGAATATGGGATTTATTCTGGTGTATTTCATGACACGTGGACAGACATTCCATGCAATTCACAAACAATTATTAGTATCACACTGTTACAAATATTCCGTTATAGTTGTGGTCACATGACAAGCAGCAATATTACCAACATAATACTGTAATTCCTAGGGGGGTTCACCGACTTTTTTATCTTTCTCTCCTCTTCTCTCTTTCCCTGGCTTGTATCCATTCGGCCCCATTCAGCCAACTGTTTTAAGACGTTTATCCCCATCCAGGTGTCGATTTCTTCCTGGCGAGCGATAGCGAGCCAGCATTGTATGGAGAAATCCGGCTTCGCCGGAGGCATTTTTCTATCGAAAAATGTACAAATTTAGCTTGCTGTCATAACAAAAATATATATATGCTAGCTCGCTACCGCTCGCAAGGAAAATATTGACACCTGGATGGGTTAAATGTCTTAAAACAGTAGGCTGAATGGGTCCGAATGGATACAAGCCAAAGAGAGATGGAGAGAAAGAGAAACAAATCGCGAATTGGGCTCCCTTAATGGTCACAGCTATCCCTGCAAAGATACTAAATAGTCAATATAACCTTTAACTTGTGACAGGGATGTACTACCAGAGCACCGGTGTGGTTAGTATAGCTGTACCTCAACAACTGATTGGAGGTGTACCATCTCTCTCTCTTTCCCTCCCCCACCCCCCTCTCTCTCTCTCTCTCTCTCCCTCCCCCCTTTCGTTCTCTCTCTCTCTCTCTCTCTCTCTATCTCACTCCCCCCTCTCTCTCTCCCCCCCCCTCTCTCTCTCTCTCCCTCCCCCCTCTCATTCTCTCTCTCTCTCTCTCTCTCCCCCCCCCTCTCTCTCTCTCTCTCTCCCTCTCTGGCTCACACAGAGGAATATTACCGCACGTGTCACTCTTGTTGTTTTTGTTCTTGTCGAACTAGATCAGTCTTGGATAAAGAAAAAGAGAGGAGAGGGGGGGGGGGGTAGGGAAGACCCATATCCCACATTAATAGACACTCACCATTAAAGTTGCCATTGTATTAAGATCGCCACTGAATTAAAGTTGCCTCTATATTAAATCATCACTGCATTACATTCACCACTGTATTACACTCTAACATCCACTATTTATAGAAGTTATTCATCCCTGATGCCACTCACGCAAAATCATTCATAAACCCGCGCCATAATCTAATTCCTGTAATCTAGTTCCATTCACATTTGTTCCATACATTCGCTCCTTTAAGTTCTGAATCCTCGCCCGATTAAATTGTTCATAATTATTCTATTTACCAATAGGTATTTCATAATTTTCGCTAAAAGGTAAGGTATGCGCACAAACCTACATTTATTCATGCTGGAAGTTGAATTTCAACAACTACGCACATCATTTTCCATAATAAAGCCGTCTAAAGGAATATTCCGATCGACATAATATTATAGCACAGGTGTACATTTGAGTCAACATACAGAAGTTCCTCCAGTCCTCCATTATATACGAAATTTACCAGCGTCCACACATGCATTCCGGTCTATATTTGCGTCTACACATGTATCCATAATTATTATCTTCCCATCGCCGGCTGGGGTGCTTGGGGGTTGCGTGATTGTGTGTAAAGTGAACTGAAGTGAGGTGGACAACATACGCTCACTATTTGCGTTGAAGTGCTGAAGTGAGGTGACGTGGTGTAATAAGGGGATAGAGGAGGACATGGTGCACTGTTGGCTTATGTTAACATAGGAATATCGGAATATCAATGTTTTAAAATTATTAAACAAAATTAAGTGGTTTCAGTAAGCCTAGAATAATGGTAGCTCGCATTAATGGATAGTTGAAAGTGAATTGTAGCTAATAATACTCAGAATGAAGACATTACAATAGGCAACGGAATTTTAACATGCTAAATGTTCGGTATGGAAATAGTATGAATATTTGGCATTAAAATTCAGTTGTTTGTTGTAATATACATCTGTATGTTAGGTCGAGAGAACACTTTGAACTGAACATTGAATTTCTGTACAACATTTATGAAGTATTTGAGGAATGTGTGGTTCAAGGTGTTAGTTAAGGGACTATAACAGAATAATGGGGACAATTTGACGGATCTGCAGTCAACCAACCTTCTTCATCGATTGAAACAAGATAAAAGTGTATTGGACGATTGGTAAGGCGGACAAGACTATTCCCTCTCAAGATTGACTACGGATATGTGGACAAGTAAGGCCAGGCAATAAAGTGTCGAGGTTGGACAAAAATGTTAACAAAGCAATTTCACCTGAAATGGTTTCTTTGGAGGTATCTCTAACCACACAAAAAAGTCCACTCGAATCCACCCATGGCAAATACTCGTTTTCACTGAAAATCCTAGATGCCCGCCGCCGCGGAAGGTAAAATATTGAGAGGCTGGGAATGCGAGATCCCCAAGATGATAAATCGGGGTCGATGGGCTCTCTGCGAGAGGGCTGGTTATCACATAGAGGAGAACGTCTCTTCAACAAACTTCCGCGGCGAGTGAGAGACATGAGAGGTGTCTCGTTAGACAGCTTCAAGAGAGCTCTCGATGTCGAACTACAAAAAGTGCCAGACGAGCCCATCTTCACAATGGTGCGCTCCACCTCTTCGAATAATCTGCTGCACCAATTCTCAAACAACAACGAAGGGTGGTGCGCTCTTCGGTGCCACTAGCAAGAGTGGCGAACTCCACATAGGTGACATACAGGTAGGTAGGTGATAATAGTCCATCAGGTGCCTGGCCCGGGGAGACGATTAATATGAAGGGTGCCCCTGGAAGTGTGGTGGGCAGGCTTGTGGCTTTGGCTCCGCTACATGTCTGCCTGCCGAGATCGGAGCCTCTCCGGGTGGTCGGGGGCTGGGGGAGTGCTGGAGCGACCTTGGTGACCCTGGTCTCTGGGTATTCTGCTGGGTGACCTAGATGTGTGTGAATTTAGTGTTTTATCTGTGTTTGTTCGCTGTTTTGTCTTGTGTTTTGTATTTTCGTGTTCTTGCTCTGTCTTGAGTCGGCCACCCCCAAGAAAATAAAACAAAATAAAATAAAAAATATAAAAAAAATAGGAAAAAGTGGGGATTGGGCCTGAGCATATAGATAGATAGATAGATAGATAGATAGATTTAGTAAAGATAAGTATAATATCGTATATCGGCGATTTCGGTCACTCATAATGTTAAATTGGCGCTTCAAATAGAAATGTTTTGAAAGTCATAAACATAAAAGTTATATTGAGAGAGAGAAAATCGTTCAACAGCTTGACAAATTATAGTATTAATAAGACTAAAACGACGTCCTAATAATGAGACGGTTTTTCCCCTATTGTAGGACGCTTGGTAGTGGCGATTATCAAAATAAGCTATCTATCTATCTATCTATTGCCAGACGCCTTTACCCGTTCAGTAACGATGACGTCCTCCTCATTACAATCTGACTACTATTACATGAGTAATAGTAGCTAAATAGTAGCTAAAGAGAATACGACACTTATCCCAGATTTCAGAAAAGCCAATTATGGTGGATTAAGAAGAGCCTTAAGAGTCGATCCTACGGTTAAACTATTAAGTGGACCCAGGTGCGCTAATGAACATACTCTCTCTCAGATACCTGTCTTAACTCAGGATAATTTGACAGCTACATATAATAATTTTATTTCTTCACTCCACAATTCGCAAAATAAATATATCCCCAAAAGAAAATTTAGATCAACACAGAACCAACCCAAATGGATGAATAATAGACTATTAGACCTTCTAGGAAAAAAGAGAGGAATATATAGAAAAATTAAGAAAGGCAAAATTCACCTACTTGCTTACTATCAGAATCTATCAAGAGAGGTTAAAAAAGGTATAAGGACAAACAAAAGAAATTATGAAATCAGGATAGCCAATGACTCAAAAAATAACCCTAAGGCTTTTTACCAGCTATATAAATCTAAAGTTAGAGATAAAATAGATAGGAGAAATGACAGAACATTATTTAGAAATGTGCAGTACATTAAATAGTCAGTTTCTATCCATTTTCACTAATGAAAATTTGGCACAGATTCCAGAAGTCCGTAAGGTATATAGCGATAGTGTAGAAAATAGGTTAAGTATGGTTACTATAAGTAGAAATGATGTGCTTAAGGAAATTGACAGACTGAAACCTCAGAAATCGCCTGGTCCCGATGAGGTATATGCTAGAGTATTAAAAGAATGCAGAGATGAGTTAAGTTACCCATTAACATTTCTTTTTAACAATTCATTAGAAACAGGTATAGTTCCAGAAGCTTGGAAGCTTGCAAATGTAGTTCCGATTTTAAAAAAAGGTGATAAATCAATAGCATCCAATTACCGTCCCATTAGTCTCACTTCAATCATAGGAAAGCTACTAGAGTCAATTATTGCTAGGAAAATGAGAAACCACTTAGAAACATTTAACTTAATCAATTCTTCTCAGCATGGATTCACTCAGGGACGTTCTTGCCTTACTTATTTGCTTAGTTTTTTCTCAGAGGTATATGAAGCAGTAGATAATGACAAGTCATATGATATTATATTTAGATTTCAGTAAAGCTTTCGACAGAGTCCCTCATGAGAGATTTATGAGAAAGGTTGAGGCACATGGAATAGGTGGGGCGTTGTTAGGATGGATTAGGTCATGGCTAATTGGTAGGAAGCAGAGAGTCAGCATAAATGGTACTAAGTCAGAATGGGGATCAGTCAAGAGTGGTGTCCCCCAGGGATCTGTATTAGGTCCTCTGTTGTTTATTATATACATAAATTACCTTGATTTAGGTATAACTAGTAGGATAAGTAAATTTGCAGACGATACCAAAATGGGGAGAAAATTGATTCAGTTAGAGATATAGAGTGTCTGCAAAGGGATCTAGATACCTTACACGAATGGTCAGTAAAATGGCAGATGAAGTTTAACATTGACAAATGCAAGGTATTAAAGATAGGGAAGATGCATACAAATTTTAAATATAAACTAGCTAATATGGAATTAGAAAACTCAGATTGTGAGAAAGATCTAGGTGTGTTTGTTAGCAATGATTTGAAGCCTAGAAAACAATGTATAAGCGTTCGTAACAAGGCAAACAGGATTCTCGGGTTCATATCTAGGAGTGTGAGTAACAGAACTGCTGATGTTATCTTAAAACTTTACTTGTCATTAGTGAGACCCCATATGGATTATGCTGTTCAATTTTGGTGTCCTTATTACAGAATGGACATAGATTCATTGGAGAGAGTACAACGTAGAATGACAAAAATGATCCATAATATTTGAAATCTTCCGTATGATGAATGGTTGAAGAAATTAGGCTTACATTCGTTAGAGAGACGCAGAGTTAGAGGTGACATGATAGAGGTATTCAAGTGGGTTAGTGGAATTAATAAAGGGGACATGAAAAATGTACTAAAGCTCAGTGATAGCGAAATAACTCTTACAAATGGTTTCAAATTAGATAAATTTCGTTTCAGAAAAGGTATAGGCAAATATTGGTTTGGTAACAGAGTTGTAGATGGGTGGAATAGGCTACCAAGTGATATAGTGGGATCAAGAACGATAGGGAGCTTTAAGATAAAATTAGATAGGCATATGGACGAGATGGGTTGGGTGTGAGGGGGATCTACCAGGTGTGGGCCAATCGGCGACAGCAGACCCCCGTAATCTTGTGCTAATCTCTGACCGTTTTGGTGGGGTCAGTACTCAAGGTATTAGTGAGATGGGTCTATAATTGGGCCTTGTTGGGTGTGACAGGGATCTGCCTTGTATGGGCCGATCGGCTTTTTGCAGACTCCCATTTTCTTATGTTCGTATATATTGAGCTTAGGAAGGACCACTGACAATTAAAATATGTCACTTTAAATGTTTCTAAGTTAATATAATTATACTACATTAGGTTAGGCTATAGAACGCCATTGCATGTTGAAATTAGTGAGCTTTATCTATCTGTAGGCCTATCTATTGCCAGATGCCTTAACCCCTTCAATAACGATGGCCCACACAAGGCAGATCCCTCTCACACCCAACCCTAATTATAAGACACAACTCACTAATACTAAGAGGACTGACCTCACCAAAATGGTCAGAGGTCAACATGAGAAAACAGTAGTCTGCATAGAGCCGATTGGCCCACACCCGGCAGATCCCCCTCACACACAACCCATCCCGTCTATATGCCTATTAAATTTTACCTTAAAGCTCTCTATCATTCTTGATCCCACTAGAGCACTCGGTAGCCGATTCCATCGATCTACAACTCTGTTACCAAACCAATATTTGCCTATATCTTTTCTGAAACAAATTTATCTAATATAAAACCATTTGTTCAAGTTCTTTCGCTGTAGAGAGGGGGTGAGGACAGTCTAGAGGCGCGGTAATTTCGGCCTTATGGACTCGGTGGCATACGGAAAGATATGGTGGTGGAGTATGAGTCTCTCTCTCTCTCTCTCTTTGTTTAGTGTGTAGTCGTATCGATAGCTCTCTCTCTCTCTCATGTTTGTTTGCACACCGGTACAAATGAGGCAGATCCCTTACACATGCAACCAAGATGAAAATGGGAGCCTGCAGAGAGACAAGTGGCCCACACAAGGCAGAACCCTTTCACACCCAACCCATCTCATCCATATCCCTATCTGATTATATCTTGAAGCTTTCTATTGTTCTTGATACCACTATAGCACTCGGTAGCCTATTTCACATATCTACAACTCTGGTACGAGAGGCAGATCACATACACAGCCAATCTCTCTCTCTCTCATTTGCACACCGGTATACAAATGTGGCAGATCCTTTACACATGCAACCAAGATGAAAATGGGAGCCTGTAGAGAGCCAGTGGGCCACACAAGGCAGATCCCTTTCACACCCAACCCATCTCATACACATATGCTACTTACACCACTTACTATACACCAATGTTATAATATACCTGCAACCAAGATATAATTGTAAGAAATAGAAACGTAAGAAAATGGGAGTCAGCAGAGAGCCAATTGGCCCATACAAAACAGATCCCTTTCACACCCAACCCATCTTATAAACTCTTCCTCTCTCTCTCTCTCACACAAATGAGAACATAAGTAAACATGAGTCTACAGAGAGCCTATTGGCCCACACACGGCAGATCCCTTTCACATGCAACCCATCCCGCTCGCTCTCTCTCTCTGTCTTCCTTATATTTACGACATCCTATTCTCTATCGCCATGCTCTCTCTCTCTCTCTCCCTCTCTCACACACAAATGAGAACTAAAATGCCCCAGAACGAGAAGCCCACCACAGAAGCCATGAACGAACACCACACAGAAACACCAAAGGAAAGGTCCACAGAACGAAAGGACCAGCTGACCGAGCCAGCCATTTCAGACAGGCCCAAGCCCGCAGGGCTAAACAGCTCCAGGACGCACCCACTTACCTTTTCTAAACTGACCATTTTCCACACCTCACGTACACTAACCCTCTCGTGTCCTACACTCCTAACTACAAAGATGATGAACAGGAATATACATTCATATTAAAAACATGCCCTGTCCCGACGTTGAGCCAATGCCAACACATCAGACAGCCATAATTATATCTATGTATGTTCTTACATCCGAGAAGTAGATGTTATATATCTTAGAAGTTCAAACACCCACGCTTGTCCCTAGACCTCGTATATCATTTTCCATGACGAGTATAGATATATGTAACCCGTGCTCAGTCGCCCCTTGCATTGTTCCTCTAGTAACTAAGTATTAATATTAACATTCCCTAACATCTTGTCTTGCCAGACTAAGCTTCTGAAGACCCATCGCCCCATAAATCTATGTATGCAATCCTTAGGTTAAGTATTTCTATCCGCCATTGTGTTCACCTTTTTCCATTTACTTTCCACAATTGTCATACGTCTTCCCCTTGCCTCCTTCGTATCCACAGCCCACACTACGCCAATTTACTTCGTGTCTTACACCTCTTACCCCAACCAGAGATTGTATAAGATAACCTGGTTACCAGTATCTGGCATAAGTACCCCGAAAACAATAACTAAGTACCCCTACGAACTGCCGCTGTGGTTGGTATTTTATATTTAATAGAAAACGCAGTTCCCAGGGCCAACTAATAGTATCCATAACTCTCTGACTGATCACATAACTCTATCTTTTCCAGACTCATATACCACCCCATAGTTGCATTCCCCGGTAGCATTTGGCTAACGTATTCTACTGCCTTTTCAAACTTACATATCAATTGTAGCCTAATGCCACCCCCACGCCCAGGGACCTTAGGGGCAAAATTTCCCTGTAGCCCTTGAACTCTTCCCCCCACTCTCATTAAGACACCCGCGCTTCTCGACTCTTGTCCGACCTAGCCTCTCTCTCATACCTCTTGAAGATCCTTGAATTGTCCGTTGCTAACGCTCTCCAACCTTTTATATATATACTCCTATCCAGCCTACCTTCACTTAGTAGGCCAGAACAACATTAGAACTTTACTAGCCCCTTGCATGCCATCTATTCTCTTACAACACATTCACAACCCTGCACCCAATGGTCGTCGGTGCGAGGCTAGCCGCCCCGCCAGTAACTAACTTCTATTGCCATACTTCCAGATAAATGTGGCAGAGTTAGCAACCCAGTCTCCACCACATCCAGCAAACCCTACAATTAACAACCAGCCGAGTAAAACCAGCTAGCTAAGGCACCTTCGGTTTTGGTATTAAAGACACCCACATCTGTCTCATACACAGAGGGTTATTACAAACACTGGTGATATGGCAAGCCCCTAGCCACAGCCGCCGGACGACGATCACAGAGAGAGGGCGCCCAGCTCCCCCTTTTTGCCCACCCGAGGAGGGAGACCCCCACCCCCGCGGAGGTATACCTGGCCCCTGTTTTGACTTTCGAGTCATTGCCAGGTAGCACAGGAATTCTTCCTATCAATGAACTAACCATGAATGACTAACATCTTTACTAACCTCTATTAACTCACAATAAACCATTTACCTTTCTTGCATGCTCTGATCACTATATTAGCACCTCAGCTATACCATAGAATGAAGATTGAACAATCTAGAGAGACGCTCCTATCACAGCTGTCCCCATCCTCCTCGCAAAGTAGATCCAGTCTCTCTCCCCTAAATACGTCCAGTATAGCCAAAATAGTACCTCTTACTAAGGCTCAGTTATATGAAAATATAAAGGCTTCCTATCGCCTGTGCCACAACAGTAAATACCATCTTACCTAGTCCCCATATCTATTGAGAGCTCAATTAAGTCCATAAGACTCGAGATCCCTACTGTCTACAGGGTCCAGAACCGAGCCTATAAATCTAACTCCCGCCCCAAGTCAAATCAGTTGAAAGCTAGACACCAACCAGGGGTCACTACCCTGCAGTTAACTTCTAGCTCTGCCCTTGTGTTGTTCCGGAGTGAGATCCCAGAGCCGGCAGACTCCGTGGCAGATTTGGATAGAAGGACCTGCCCACGTATTGAAGAACTTCACACATATGGCCCCCCTGGACGGCCGCGGAACCAGTCGTTAGCCCCCAACATCATGGACGCAAGATAACCAGGACCAGACCCATCAGATACTACCCAAGATTCCCTTTAGCAGTACTACATATTACTGTGCTGTTTAGAGATTCACTAATTAATATTTCTACGAAGTGGCTAAGACCTTTCCCAGTGTAACTCATACTTAACCATTCCATTTGGGACGTACTAAGCGATCAGTGCTCTTTAATTAACAGGCGACCTTGACTCTCGTAATTACCTTATTCAGATATTAAAACTCTAGTGATATCTAACGTTCGCCCACTGATTTGCGTTCTATGTATTTCTGAGACAAGGATATAAAACTTAGATCAGTACCCCCTGAGGTTACTAGAATTCCCGTGCTCTAAAATACGTGTGTCTAATCTAGTCTGTGAACTACTACTTGTGCACCAGAGCTACCAGTAATAAATCTAACAGTGAATATGAATCTATAAGTAACATTGATGGTCTTCGGTATATAAACCTGTGAAATCAAAGCCAGTGATCAGAAGATTAATACCTGAACGTTGGAAGTGGGAGACTAGGCTCCATCCAGATCCACTTATGCTAGTGTTGTTCAATTCTATTATATTGTCTTACACAAGTATTCTGCAGTGGTATATCAATAAACGTGATCATGTAACTTGCTACCATGTGTTTCTTTGTGTTCTCTATTCCTCATATCTTGTATTGTGCATGCAGCCTTATATACCAAGTCAATTTAGAACTCACATTACCCAAGTTAAACCTGTAGAAAAACAGGGCATAACATTGGCGGCAGCGGTGGTTCTTGATTCGGATAAAAGGTTGCATTACACTGCAAGTTTGGAACAGTAGAAGCATGGCAACATCGCGAAATCTTCAGCCATTCGCACACATTCCCAAGTATGATATAAACACGTATGATATCACCAGTTACTTAGACATAATAAAGCCAGTGTACGATGTGGTACTTCATAATGACCGCGAAAAAATCGCCTGGGCAATTTTGCATATGTTACAGTTGGGAGAAGCCGTTTCCCAACTTGTTGATAAGCCTACCTTTAAAGAATTTCTTCACCAAATGGTGACACAGAATACGCCAGAGAGTACTTGGAACCAGTTTCGATCCTTCGTGATCCGGACCTTAGATCCACTTTTGGGTTCCCCCGTCGCCCCCAAAATAATAAAAGTCGACGAGATCAAGTATGAAGGGGATATAAATGTGACCCTCATACAACTCTACAGATACGTGAGGACCACGTATAGCTATGAAGATTACGACCAACAAAATGAACTCTTATTCACCGCTTTGTTAAACATCCTCCCACCCCACATCACCGCCCATCTCGACCCGTATGGCTTATTCGAAGAACATATGCTCTCCATCAGAGAAGAATGCCTACGCAGTTCGATGAATCCCCTATCCAACCCTTCAGCCCCTATCCAAGACTCCGTGCACCCTTCCAAAATGACTTCCGGTGAAAGTCCAACCCCAGTGCACTCTTCCTTGCCTCTATCCTCTCTGACCATCCCTAACTCTTCCCCCACCAACCCTCCGCAGCCCCCCCAACAAGCCCCGTATTCTAGTTATGCCTACCTATGTAGGCCTACCACAACATATTTTCCCCATGACCCCAGAAATGTTCAGCTATCCCCCCACCAACAAAATTTCCCTTGTGACAGTTTTCCGTCGGTAGCTTGTGACAGTTTTCAGTCAGTAGCCCCCTTCCACCCCCACACAATTCACACCCCTAGAAAACTTCGAAACCCCACACTTGACTCGCCCTCTCATGCCAAACAAACTCACCAGTCCCAGATAACCTCTAACCAGACCGAGACTGCCACCAAGAAAATTCCCCAAACTCGTCCTGTTAACAACCCCAAATCCGTACATCACTCCTCCCTCAATAACCCATGTCCTATGCCTAACTCTGCCCCCACTAATCCTCCCCAGCCCCACATAACCTTTAACCAGACCGAGACTAACTCCAAGCAAATTCCCCAAATTCGTCCTGTTAACAACCCCAAATCAATACATCAGTCCTCTACCAATAACCCCTGTTCTACACCTAACTCTTCCCCCACCAACCCGCCGCAGTCCCCCCAACAAATCCCGTTTCCTAACTCGCTCACCTCTCACCACCCTGACCCTCCCACACGCGCCGTTAATCCTCCCCTCACGCGTGACGACCTAGGGACCCAACCATGTTCCCCCCCTTCCCCCAGAAATGCTCAGCTATTTCCCCACCAACAAAATTTCCCGTGTGACAGTTTTCCGTCAGTAGCTCCCTTCCACCCCCCCACAATTCACACACCTAATAAACTTCAAAACCCCACACTTGACTCACCCCCTCATGACAGACAAACCCACCAATCCCATATAACCTCTAAACAAACCGTCACTGCCACCGACACACCCCACCACTCTGATCCTCCCACACGCGCCGTTAATCCCCCCCTCACGCGTGACTCCCACCAAAGTGATTTCCCCCCCCTCATGCGTACCGAACACCTGCTCACCAGTCGGTCCCCCACCATCATGAGCCCAGCTAAACTTTCAACCTCCACCAATTCCCACCAACAAAATCTCCCTTGTGACAGTTTTCCGTCAGTAGCTCCCTTCCACCCCCCCACAATTCACACCCCTAGTAAACTTCAAAACCCCACACTTGACTCACCCCCTCATGAGAGACAAACCCACCAACCCCAGATAACCTCTAAGCAAACCGTCACTGCCACCGACACACCCCTTCACTCTGATCCTCCCACACGCGCCGTTAATCCCCCCCTCACGCGTGACCCCCACCAAAGTGATTTCCCCCCCCTCATGTGTACCGAACACCTGCTCACCAGTCGGTCCCCCACCATCATGAGCCCAGCTAAACTTTCAACCTCCCCCTCTTCACCGTTACCCAACCCGCCCCAAATTCTCCCCCCAAAGATCCCGCTCGACGAAATACCACTCCCATCCCAATCCAACCACAAAACTTTTTCCACCTTGGCTAAACCCCAAAATACTCTCTCTCTCTCGCCCCAAACAACATAATCAACCTCTCAACTTCAACCACTCCTCGAAATCCCATCCATGTCTCTCCCGGAAATAAAATCAGTCTAAATTCAACCCCTCTCAAACCACAACCCTGCCTGCCCAGACCCCCCCCCCACCATCTCCCTATCAAATCCCCACACACCAAACCTCCAAACCACCCGATCATAGTAAACTCTCAACCTTCAGCCTTACTCACCCTTCCCCAAACCCCACTCACGACCACAACTCTCTACACAATTCAACCCCTCCCCAGCACCAACCTCTTCCGCAACAACAACCCCGACTCGACCTGCCCGTTTCATCTTTAAAACCCCCCTATCACTACCCCCGACCGAAACCACTTAGACCCCCCCTCCAAAACTGGCCCCGGGCCAACTCGCCCCCAGACCCACATTCCTAACGACAAGAACTAACGGTATATCCACCCCTCCCTTCCAAAGTGAAAGTGAACCACCACCCCCTATTACCAGACCGTCACCCAGACTAACGGCGACCCTAAATACCCCCCCCCCCTCATGTTGATGAGGATATTATTGTACTAAATTGTTTCGAATGTTTTCAATTCCTAAGCGATTGGGCATGATTCTATAAATTTACATGTTTTCCATATACTGTATATATTATTTTTTTTCCTTAGTCATACTATTTTCTTGTTACCTATACTTTTCTGACTATCTTTTAAATTTGCTTTATACATTGTTAAACACTTTACCTCTTCTTAATTTCCTGTGTTCTTAATTATCTGTCCTTTCTTAAATTTACATGTTTTCCATATACTGTATATAGTATTTTTTTCCCTTAGTCATACTACTTTTCTTGTTAACCTACACTTTTCTGACTATGCTTCTTTTTACTTCACCCTTGAGGCTCGAGGACGAGCCTATAATGAAGGAGAGGGAAGTAAAATGCCCCAGAACGAGAAGCCCACCACAGAAGCCATGAACGAACACCACACAGAAACACCAAAGGAAAGGTCCACAGAACGAAAGGACCAGCTGACCGAGCCAGCCATTTCAGACAGGCCCAAGCCCGCAGGGCTAAACAGCTCCAGGACGCACCCACTTACCTTTTCTAAACTGACCATTTTCCACACCTCACGTACACTAACCCTCTCGTGTCCTACACTCCTAACTACAAAGATGATGAACAGGAATATACATTCATATTAAAAACATGCCCTGTCCCGACGTTGAGCCAATGCCAACACATCAGACAGCCATAATTATATCTATGTATGTTCTTACATCCGAGAAGTAGATGTTATATATCTTAGAAGTTCAAACACCCACGCTTGTCCCTAGACCTCGTATATCATTTTCCATGACGAGTATAGATATATGTAACCCGTGCTCAGTCGCCCCTTGCATTGTTCCTCTAGTAACTAAGTATTAATATTAACATTCCCTAACATCTTGTCTTGCCAGACTAAGCTTCTGAAGACCCATCGCCCCATAAATCTATGTATGCAATCCTTAGGTTAAGTATTTCTATCCGCCATTGTGTTCACCTTTTTCCATTTACTTTCCACAATTGTCATACGTCTTCCCCTTGCCTCCTTCGTATCCACAGCCCACACTACGCCAATTTACTTCGTGTCTTACACCTCTTACCCCAACCAGAGATTGTATAAGATAACCTGGTTACCAGTATCTGGCATAAGTACCCCGAAAACAATAACTAAGTACCCCTACGAACTGCCGCTGTGGTTGGTATTTTATATTTAATAGAAAACGCAGTTCCCAGGGCCAACTAATAGTATCCAAAACTCTCTGACTGATCACATAACTCTATCTTTTCCAGACTCATATACCACCCCATAGTTGCATTCCCCGGTAGCATTTGGCTAACGTATTCTACTGCCTTTTCAAACTTCCATATCAATTGTAGCCTAATGCCACCCCCACGCCCAGGGACCTTAGGGGCAAAATTTCCCTGTAGCCCTTGAACTCTTCCCCCCCCTCTCATTAAGACACCCACGCTTCTCGACTCTTGTCCGACCTAGCCTCTCTCTCATACCTCTTGAAGATCCTTGAATTGTCCGTTGCTAACGCTCTCCAACCTTTTATATATATACTCCTATCCAGCCTACCTTCACTTAGTAGGCCAGAACAACATTAGAACTTTACTAGCCCCTTGCATGCCATCTATTCTCTTACAACACATTCACAACCCTGCACCCAATGGTCGTCGGTGCGAGGCTAGCCGCCCTGCCAGTAACTAACTTCTATTGCCATACTTCCAGATAAATGTGGCAGAGTTAGCAACCCAGTCTCCACCACATCCAGCAAACCCTACAATTAACAACCAGCCGAGTAAAACCAGCTAGCTAAGGCACCTTCGGTTTTGGTATTAAAGACACCCACATCTGTCTCATACACAGAGGGTTATTACAAACACTGGTGATATGGCAAGCCCCTAGCCACAGCCGCCGGACGACGATCACAGAGAGAGGGTGCCCAGCTCCCCATTTTTGCCCACCCGAGGAGGGAGACCCCCACCCCCGCGGAGGTATACCTGGCCCCTGTTTTGACTTTCGAGTCATTGCCAGGTAGCACAGGAATTCTTCCTATCAATGAACTAACCATGAATGACTAACACCTTTACTAACCTCTATTAACTCACAGTAAACCATTTACCTTTCTTGCATGCTCTGATCACTAAATTAGCACCTCAGCTATACCATAGAATGAAGATTGAACAATCTAGAGAGACGTTCCTATCAAAGCTGTCCCCATCCTCCTCGCAAAGTAGATCCAGTCTCTCTCCCCTAAATACGTCCAGTATAGCCAAAATAGTACCTCTTACTAAGGCTCAGTTATATGAAAATATAAAGGCTTCCTATCGCCTGTGCCACAACAGTAAATACCATCTTACCTAGTCCCCATATCTATTGAGAGCTCAATTAAGTCCATAAGACTCGAGATCCCTACTGTCTACAGGGTCCAGAACCGAGCCTATAAATCTAACTCCCGCCCCCAGTCAAATCAGTTGAAAGCTAGACACCAACCAGGGGTCACTACCCTGCAGTTAACTTCTAGCTCTGCCCTTGTGTTGTTCCGGAGTGAGATCCCAGAGCCGGCAGACTCCGTGGCAGATTTGGATAGAAGGACCTGCCCACGTATTGAAGAACTTCACACATATGGCCCCCCTGGACGGCCGCGGAACCAGTCGTTAGCCCCCAACATCATGGACGCAAGATAACCAGGACCAGACCCATCAGATACTACCCAAGATTCCCTTTAGCAGTACTACATATTACTGTGCTGTTTAGAGATTCACTAATTAATATTTCTACGAAGTGGCTAAGACCTTGCCCAGTGTAACTCATACTTAACCATTCCATTTGGGACGTACTAAGCGATCAGTGCTCTTTAATTAACAGGCGACCTTGACTCTCGTAATTACCTTATTCAGATATTAAAACTCTAGTGATATCTAACGTTCGCCCACTGATTTGCGTTCTATGTATTTCTGAGACAAGGATATAAAACTTAGATCAGTACCCCCTGAGGTTACTAGAATTCCCGTGCTCTAAAATACGTGTGTCTAATCTAGTCTGTGAACTACTACTTGTGCACCAGAGCTACCAGTAATAAATCTAACAGTGAATATGAATCTATAAGTAACATTGATGGTCTTCGGTATATAAACCTGTGAAATCAAAGCCAGTGATCAGAAGATTAATACCTGAACGTTGGAAGTGGGAGACTAGGCTCCATCCAGATCCACTTATGCTAGTGTTGTTCAATTCTATTATATTGTCTTACACAAGTATTCTGCAGTGGTATATCAATAAACGTGATCATGTAACTTGCTACCATGTGTTTCTTTGTGTTCTCTATTCCTCATATCTTGTATTGTGCATGCAGCCTTATATACCCAGTCAATTTAGAACTCACATTACCCAAGTTAAACCTGTAGAAAAACAGGGCATAACAAGAACATAGAACATAAAAAAAATGGAGTCTGCAGAGAGCCGATTGGCCCACACACGGCAGATCCCTTTCACACCTAACCCATCTCGTCCTTTCATATTTAATGTTGAAGCTCTATTGTTATTCATCCCACTATAGCACTCGGTAGCCTATTCCATATATTTACAACTATTACAAAATTAATAGAGGCAGATCCCTTACACAGACAATCTCTTTCTCGCTCTTGTTTGTTTGCACATCTGTACAAATTAGGCAAATCCCTTACACATGCAACCAAGATGAATATGGGAGTCAGCAGAGCCAAGTGGCCCACACAAGGCAGATCCCATTCACACCTAACTCATCTCATAAGCTTTATATGTTACTTACACTACTTACTATACACCAATGTTATCCTATACCGGCAACCAAGATATATTTGTAAAAAATAGGAACATAAGAAAATGGGAGTCAGCAGAGCCAATTGGCCCACACAAGACACTCGGTAGCCTATTCCACATATCTACAACTATGTTACCAAACGATTAGAGGCAAATCCCTTAGTTCAGTTCAGTTGGAATTCCGGAAGTATAGCCTTAACGTCGGCACTTCCCTGAGAGGTTTTGTTATTTTTCTTTTTGTGACGTGCTCTATTTGTTTGTAAAAATAAGCATATCTCATTTGTCATCCCGTTTTCTGAAGTCTTCTTTCTTCTCTCTTCTTTCTTCATTCTTGTTTCTTCTCTCTTCAGTCTTCTTTCTTCTTATTTCAGTTCTTTCATTTTTTTCTCTCTACTCTCCACATTTGATAAATTGTCTGTTTCACTCTATCGCTTATTTCTTTGTTGAACAAAAGATGTCCGATGACTTGGTTTTCATTTTCAATATAAGGCTGTTGGAACCCTGGATCTTTTATTCTGCATGTTTTATAAAATGAACAGTGTAGTAGAAAATGTTTTAGGTCTTCTGTTCCTTTCTTACACAGATCGCATTGTGTGTCTCCTCCTACATGCCTATTTCTATCTTTTATATTTAAGTTATTATTTTGTCCTACATCTGTAAAATATTATAGATGCCTGTGTATTGTCATAAATATCTTCCTCGCTCTTAATCTCCTTTTTATAACTTCTATACACTTCTAGGCTACTCTTCTCTGCCAACTCCTCTCGCCATTTTCCCGAATCCCAGTCCAGAACTCTTTTTCTAATGTTGTCCTTCTTAATATTTGCTAAATTTGTTTCTCCTAACTTCAAATTTCCTACATACTTTCGAATTTCTACAGTCCAGGAAATAAGTTTTTCCTCTCTGATTCTTCTTAGCAAGTCATTACTTTCCTCTCCTACTAAATATTTAAGATATTTTATATTACCTTCCATAATTCTCGCCTCCATTGATGAGGCTCCTATTTCACCCCGTAACCCGGGAACGGCGAGAAAGCTCTTGAGAGGTTATACTGGGCGACGGCGGCAAAGCTCTTAAGGGGAGGTATTTAGTTTGTTCCCTACGTTTTCATCAAGCTTAAAATTACACCCCCTGGACCCCCTTTCAAGATAAATTTGTACATTTTTCGGTAGAAAAATTTCCTGGCCGGAGGCCGGTTGCTCTTAAATTACAGGCTCGCTGTCGCTCGCCAGGAAAAAATTGACACCTTAATGGCACGAAAGGTCTTAAAATTGCCATAAATGGGGCAAAATGCCTTAAAATTTCAAAACTACTAGGGCGAACGTCTTAAAATCTCAAAAGCAATGGGGCTAAACAAGAGGGAGAAACGGGTCCAGAAAATAATCCCTCGAGTGGAAATCTCCCCTTAAGAGGGAAGGCCTAAAAAAACATTTTAAAAGGCCCCAGTAGCACTAGAACAATTTGTTTTTCTCTATACTTCATATCACTCCTCCACATCCCCTCCTTCCCCCCTTTCCCCTCCCCCCTTCAATTATCACCTATTTTCACTGTTATTCCCTATTTTGTTCGTATATTTTCGTGCTAACATTAGCAAACTGGTTGGAGAGTGTGCTTATGTGCCTAGCGAGTGTGTTGGCAGAGGTAGATGGAGGGCTGAATGAGTCAGTCAAGCTTGAGACCTGCGCGAAGGGAGGGGCTGCCTCACTTGCTCCACAATTCAGGAATGGGCCGCTCCATGTTTATTCGCGATTTTGACCATACAAACATTGTTCCCACATGTTTTATTGTTGTTACAGGTTACTATCTTCATAGTGAAGGTAAAATAGGCACATATGAATAAGTAATACTGATATTTATCGTAAAATGACGATTATAGGCAGGAATGGAGCCTAATATTGCCGCCCAGAAGTGTGGTGTTCACTACACATAGCTCGCGCTTACCGGGTTAAGGTTACCCTTTGGGCATATCTGGGCGCCCCTAATATGTGTCTAAAAATCCTATTCTCTATATTTTGTAATTTATTTATTTCTGTTTTGGAAAATCTATAACATTCGAGCCATACAGGACTGCTGGTATCACAATACTTTTCCAATAAGTACCTTATTACAACTTTGCGACATTACCGGGTATGTAAGGTTAGCCATTCTATTTGCTTTATCCAAAGCTTCTATTTTCTGGGTTTTAAAATGTTTTTTATTAGCATTAATTCTTATTCCTAGATATTTAATTTGTTTTACCACTTCTATTTCTCGTATGTTGTTTGGTTTGTTTTTCATAATAAATATTAGGATTTTACTTTTGTCTTTATTTATACTTAAGCCACACTCTCCCCCTATCTCTATTAATTTAGCTATTACTTTTTATGCTTCCTGGATTGTATGAGCTAAGAGTAGTCCGTCGTCGGCATAAAACAATGAATTTATTTTGAAATACTCATCTACAAACCCTCTTTTATTTTCTAACTGCTTAATTATCTCATAAATTATTAATTTAAATAATGTTGTGTACCCCGTACAGCCTTGTCTGATGCCGCTTGTTACTTACACAGCCAATCATTCTCTCTTTTGCTCTTGTTTGGTTGCACCCCTGTACAAATTAGGCAGCGCTCTCACTCTCTCTCTCTCTCATTTATCGCTGTCTTCCTTACGATTACGACATCCTAAGCTCTCTCTCTCTCTCTCTAACAAATGAGAACATAAGAAGACGGGGTCTGCAGAGAGCCGATTAGCCCACACACGGAAGATTCCTTTCACACCCAACCCCTCCCGCGCCTCTCTCTCTCTCTCTCATTTTTTTTTCTATGTGAATGAGGGATACAAAAGGCATAACTGCCTGCAGCGAGTGCCTCCCCCAGATTTCAAAGAGTGACAGGGCCGAAATCAAGGGACGTTCGAGCTAAAATGCCTGGACACACAGAGTTTGAAGCAATTTAAGTCATAGGAAGAGCGAAAGACTGATTCTGGGAGAGAGTTCCAGAGCTCAGCAGTTGAATAGAAGAAAGTCTGAGAATAGCGTTTCACTCTTGGGTTGGAGAGTTGCACAGAGTAGGGGTGGGATTGTGTTGCAAGGTGGGTACTACGCACCCTATGTAGAGGAGGTGGTATACACTGGAAAAGCTCCGAGGAACACTGATTATTGTAGTAGCGATAGAATAGCGAGAGAGATGCAACATTGCGGCGAAGAGAGAGAGATTGCAGAGAGTTGGTGAGTGGACAGGAGTTAATGATACGAAAGGCTTTTCTTTCTACTTTATCTAGGAGTGCAGTGTGAGAGGATCCTCCCCATACATGTGAACAATACTCAATACAAGGACGCACTGTGCCCCTGTACAGAGCAAGAAGCTGCACAGGGGTAAAGAACCCCTTGAGGCGGTTGAGCACACCCAGCTTCTGGAAGGCTGCCTTAGCGAGACTGGTAATATGGTCTTTCCAAGTGAGAGCAGAAGAAAAAGAGACACCAAGAACATTGAGAGAAGATGCAGGGTTGATTTTTGTATTGTTGAAGAATAAGGGATAGTCCTCTGTAGGTTCCTGACGGGTAGTAAGATGGATAAATTGAGTTTTGGAAGCATTAAATGCAACAAGGTTTTCTCCACCCCAATTGGAAATAGTAGCTAGATCAGAAGATAAGTATTTTATGGCTTCATTACGTTTACTTTTGAGGGACTGCTGGCTGGGGCGTTCTGGAAAACTAATTGAGTGGTGTAAGGTAGAGTCGTCTGCATATGAATGGATGGGACTGGATGTACAATTGAGAAGATGATTTATGAAAATTAGAAAGAGAATGGGAGATAGGACAGAACCCTGAGGAACACCGGAGTTGATAGGATGAGGAATTGAGCGATGGCCGGCGAACGGCCGGAAAGGAAATTAGAGACAAAGGAACAGATGGAGGGACAGAAACCGAAGGAGGGCAGTTTGGAAATTAAAGATTTGTGCCAGACTCTATCGAAGGCTTTCGATATGTCTAGTGCAACAGAAAAAGTCTCACTGAAGTCCCGTAAGTTGGATGACCAAGAGTTAGTAAGATATGAAAGAAGATCACCAGTAGAGCGACCCTTAAGGAAGTCATACTGGCGATCTAAGAGCAGATTATGAGAAGAGGAATGTTTAAGAAATTTGGAAGCAAGAATAGTTTCAAAAACTTTAGAGATACAAGAGATGAGAGCAATTGGACGATAGTTGGAGGGTTGAGAGCGGTCACCCTTCTTTGGGACAGGTTGAATGAGAGCAAACTTCCAGCAAGAAGGAAAGACATTAGAGGAGAGACAGAGACGAAAGAGTTTGCCTAGGCAGGGGGTCAGGACGGAAGCACAGTTCTTAAGTACAACAGGAGGAACAACGTCCGGACCGTACGCCTTCTTAGTATTAAGCCCAGAGAGGGTAGAAAGTACATCTTTAGAAGAGGTTAGGATATTAGGCATAAGTAGGCATAAGGCATAAGTAGGTGGAGAGGGAGGAATAGCACCGGAATCATCCAAGGTAGAGTTTCTGGCAAAAGTTTGAGACAGGAGTTATCGCTGTCTTCCTTACGTTTCCGACATTCTATTCTCTCTCACCATTCTTCTCTTTCTCCCTCTCTCTCTCTAACAAATGAGAAAATAAGAAAAATTAGGAAACGGGAGCCCACACATGGCAGATCCCTTTCACACGCAACCCATCTCGTCCTATCTAATTTTATGTTGGAACCCTATTGTTCTTGATCCCACTATAGCACTCGATAGCCTATTCCACATATCTATAACTCTGTTACTAAACAAATAGAGGCAGATCCCTAGCACAGCCAGTCTCTCCCTCTCTCGCTCTTGTTTGTTTGCACACCGGTACAAATGAGGCAGATCCCTTACACATGCAATTTGGGAATCTGCAGAGAAACAAGTGGCCCACAAAAAGCAGTTCCCTTTCACACCCAACCCATCTCGTCCATATTTTATCTTGAAGCCCTTTATTGTTCTTGATCCCATTGTAGCACTCGGTAGCCTATTTCACATATCTACAACTCTGTTACGAGAGGCAGATCCCTTACACAGATAATCTCTCTCTCTCTCTGTCTGTCTGTATGTCTGTCTGTCTGGAGGCTCTGCGAGGTTCCTGAGAATAGACTTGAAGGATTCAGCCAGGGCCTGCCAGCCCATACGGTCTGGAGGTCTATGGTAATTCTCTCTCTCTTTCTTGTTTGCACACCGGTACAAATGAGGCAGATCCCTTCCACATGCAAGCAATATGAAATAGGAGTCTGCAAGAGCAAAGTGGCCCACACAAGGCAGATCCCTTTCACACCCAACCCTTCTCATAAACGTTATCTGTTACTTACACTACTTACTATACACCCATGTTATCTTATACCTGCAACCAAGATTCAATTTTAAGAAACATGAACATGATAAAATGGGGTTCTGCAGAGAGCCAACTGGCCCACACAAGACAGATCCCTTTCACACCCAAACCATCTCATAAACGGTATTTGTTACTTACTCACAATATTTACCATACACCAATGTTTTCATATATACCAACCACCTCATCTAAAAATGTACAGTTATCCATTGATAGCTGAAATCCCTACGGCCTGGAAAGATTAATTTTAACTGGTAATTATGTTACGTGGAGTGTAAACTTATCTCAGCATTGTGGGTAATACAGGATCAGAAGAATCATCGATATGGTTTTGTTGGCAGTGATGGGTAGTTTCCCTAGTTTCCCCTTCTAACCCCGACCCAATGCCCTGCCTTACACCACACATGTCAAACTACCACTGTCATGCTCAGTAGTTGACAAGTGTGTGGAATTCCATGAAACATCCATAGCAGAGTTATGAAGCTTGGGAGGGATATATAGTAGCTAAAAGGATAAATTCAGATAGTCTGTCGCCTTATAATTGGTAGCCGCCCTTCCTAAACTTAATTTACAGTAATCATATGAACTAGCAGGGGTACCCGGCGTTGCCCGGGTTTAAATTCTACTACCATTATCACCATCATCAATCACTACTACCACAATCATCACAATACTACTACTACCATAATCAGCGGCCTCGACCTCCCTATGCCTCATTAAACGGCGACCTCGATTTCGGCCGCTAAATGACCTCCGATTTTGGATCTGACCTCATCCATACACCCATTTTGGGGGATGCGAACAACTTTCGTTCCATACACCTTTTCGACCGGAGGCCTCCTTCTGCCCTAAACGACCATTTTTTTCAATTTGTTTTCAATTTCGGCCTCGAAACGACCTCCGATCGTGGCCTCGCCCCCTCTATGACCTGACCCAGGTCAGTTGACACCCACATGCAAAGTTTCAGCTCCCCAGGTACAAAACTGCGGCCGCCTATTAAGAACACACAGACAGACAAACAGACACACAAACTGATTTAATAATATAAGACACCTCCCCGTGGCGTAACTGATAGCGCGTCTGGCTCACAACCAGAAGGTCCCGAGTTCGAGACCCGGGCGGGGAAGAGACATTTGGGGAAGTCTCTTAACGGTGTAGCCTCTGTTCACCTAGCAGTATAAATAGGAACCTGGTATAAGTGGACGAAGTTGTGACGTCCCATCTGGGGTTGGTGATCGGTTACAAGGTGAGATGGGTATCGTACTGGTCAACCTAAGCTATTGGTCAACCTAAGCCTTTGGGTGAGAACGGTACCGTACTGAGAATGGTACCGTACAGATTAACCCTACGCCTTCATATCCAAATGTCGCCAATTGGCTATAATACAGACTACACACACATCCACAGCCATTCCAACGATACATAAACACTTAACATGCATTTCACGCAATACATTCCCAGTTAAGGAGGCGCGATAATAATGAGCTTAGCTCGCATTGCATGGATTCCCCTTGACGAACAAGCAAGTGAATTACTAGCAAGGGTACCCGGTGTTGCCCGGGTTTAAATTCTACCATAATCACCATCACTACTACCACTATTACTACTACCATAATCACCATCATCAATCACTACTACCACAACCATCACAATACTACTACTACCATAATCACCGGCCTCGACCACCCTGTGCCTCATTAAACGGCGAACTCGATTTCGGCCACTAAATTACCTCCGATTTTGGATCTGACCTCATCCGTACCCCCATTTTGGGGGGCTGCAAACAACTTTCGTTCCTTGCACCTTTTCGATCGGAGGCCTCCTTCTGCCCCAAACGGCCATTTTATTTTTTCATTTTTTTTCAATTTCGACCTCGAAACGACCTCCGATCGTGGCCTGGCCTCTATGACCTGACCCAGGTCAATTGACACCCACATGCAAAGTTTCAGCTCCCCAGGTCCAAAACTGCGGCCGCCTATTAAGAACACACAGACAGACAAACAGACACACAAACTGATTTAATAATATAGATAATTGCTGGAATATAATGAAAAGGACGTCACCGGTACTGAATGGCTTTAGTTACTGCGAATGGGAAAGTCATAACACACCCATGAATGAACATCTTTTTCATTCCCTGTCATATCCTAACTGCCCATTTCTTTAAAACTAGGCTAGCTTAAGGACTACCAAAATGGCCACACTCTTAAAACCTTACACTCTCCAATGGTCACAACCAAAAAGGCCACACTCCTAAATGGCCACACTCCTTAAAATTCACAAACAAAATGGCTACACTCCTTAATGGTCAGTCTCTTAAACATCCATGGCCAAATCCAAACCGGTCACACTCTAAAATGCCTATACTCCTTAACGGTCACAACCAGAATTGTCACTCTTAAAAGTCCATACACCTTATCGGTCACAACCAAAACGGCTACACTCCTTACCGTCCACACTCTAAAACAGTCACACTCTTTAACGACGACAACCAAAGTGGCCACTTTTCTTAATGACCAAAACGGCTATACTCATGAACAGCCACAATTAAAATGGCCACATATTTCATATTCAATCTTAAAAAATGGCCACATATTTCATATTCAATCTTAATCGTTAACTTGCCCTAACTATCTACACCTACGCCATCAAATATATACACAAATGTGTCAAGTCCATATAATTATACATGATTTACGTTATCTACTTTACTTAAGTTTAAGTGCTTTTCAATATGTAGTAATGATCAAATTATACTACTTTTCTATATACAGGATCATATTTTTACATCCAGGCCATAATATAGCTATTCCTAGCCCAATAATATATCTACATGAGTGAATCACCTCCATGTCAGCTTATTTCTAAGACTTCTCCTGGATAATCAAACAATATATAGGTTACATTAGGTAAAATGTGCTCAAAACATATAATAAAGTACAGTACATGGTTGTATTTAGTAATGCTGAAGTAATAACCTGATTATATAAGGACAATGCCACAAAAGCTAAAACAAAATCCAGAATTATAAAATAATCACAGCATTCATGGCCACACTTATACATGGCCACAATCAGAAAACAGCCACACTCATCAATGGCCACAACCAAAAGAGCTACACTCCTCAATGTCCACAGCCAAAATGGCTACAATCTATTCCTTCTGTAGTTTCTCCATGCCAGACAAGTTAAATTATCTTTTGATATTATGTTACCTCCACCAACCGACTTCACTCCTAAACTCAATTATGAAATCAACAAATACATGTGGCAGTCCAGGGACTCAAACCTAGGACGCTCACACCGAAATTCAGTGCATTTATCCATTGCGCTATGAAGACAGTTAAAGAAAGGTGGACAAGCCTACAATTAATATGCAGTTTCGAATGCTGCATATCAATCTAAGCATGTACACACTTTCCAACTGCGCTATCATAGGCTATGTATAGATGAAAGGAAGGAGTAATTAATGGGGCCTTAACCCTTAGGAAGGCCTCTCTATAAACTACCCCTTAACCTCTGAAGTGCGCATGGGGGTAATTGGAAACGTCCCCCTGTGCTGACGTATTTGAGGTGTTTCCGCCACTAAAATATTCATTGTGCCATTAATAGCATTAATACTTATCCATATGCGCCTATTATGGGTTGATTATAAAGGTATTAACCTGAAACAACAATAAAACGAGTGAAAACAGCGTTTGGATGGTCAAAATCGGAGATATAGCCCGCGAGTTGTATAATGTATGGGTGAGGCAATCTGCTTTCCCGCCAATTTCCCCCAAGGCCACTGAGACACAGTCGATCGATACTCTCTCTCTCTCTCTTGCACTCGCTTGCTATCAGTGATGACCACACCCTCCAATCGGATTTCTAATGTTAGCACGAAATATACCTCAGAATAAGGAATAACAGGGAAAATAGGTGATAACTGAAGGAGAGGAGGAAAGTGGGGAAGGAGGGGAGGTAGAGGACTGAGATTTTGCATGGCCCAGGGGCCAAAAAAAAAATAAAAAATAAAAAAAAAAAATATAAATTTTTTTTTTTTTTCGATGTCAAAAGTTGATTTTTATTTTCTCTGACTCTTAAGAGTCTCCCCGCAGTGCGCCGGGGGAACTCTTAAGAGTCTCCCCGCAGCTCCCGGGTTAACCTGAATGAATTATTATGTTACCTCCACCAACCGACTTCACTCCTAAACTCAATTATGAAATCAACAAATACATGTGGCAGTCCAGGGACTCGAACCTAGGACGCTCACACCGAAATTCAGTGCATTTATCCATTGCGCTATGAAGACAGTTAAAGAAAGGTGGACAAGCCTACGATTTATTATGCAGTTTCGAATCCTGCATATCAATCTAAGCATGTACACACTTTCCAACTACGCTATCATATGCTAGATGAAAGGAAGGAGTAATTAATGGGGCCTTAACCCTTAGGAAGGCCTCTCTATAAACTACCCCTGAACCTGAATGAATTATTATGTTACCTCCACCAACCGACTTCACTCCTAAACTCAACTATGAAATCAACAAATACATGTGGCAGTCCAGGGACGCGCACCTAGGATGCTCACACCGAAATTCAGTGCATTTATCCATTGCGCTATGAAGACAGTTAAAGAAAGGTGGACAAGCCTACGATTTATTATGCAGTTTCGAATCACCCGTCCTACCTCGTACATCTCCACCCGTCCTACCTCGTACACGTCCACCCGTCCAACCTCCACCCGTCCTACCTCGTACATCTCCACCCGTCCTACCTCAACCCCTCTCCTACCAGCACCCATCCAACCACATCCACTCATCCCTTCTCACCACTACCATCAATATCCACTCATCCCTTCACACCACTACCATCAACATCAAACCCGCAATCACCACTACCACTTATCTCATTCCCGGACCTCCAAACATCATCATTCTATCATTCTTCGCCTCGTTCACTCAACCTGCATGGCGGTCCCTTAATTCTTACCTCTGGTAGAACTACCAGCCAGCAACATCTCTGACAGCCCCCGCATCCTGGCTTTGCTCCTGCCGGTGGCGAGTCTCAACACCCCGCCATCTCAAGTCCTGTCTGCTCGTGTGGCCTCCCCCTCGCTGACCGCCTTTGGGAGCAGCGGGGGCAGCGAGGCGAGCTACTCAGTGTTTGTTCCGCCTGAACACCGCCAAGCCATGGGCAACGAGATTGCTGCTCCAGCAGCAATCGCCGAGGAGCTTCCACAAAGGCTTTCTCCTGTCCCATGCCTTGACTCACCCACAGCACCTTCTCCATCACCCCCACACCATTCATCTTCCCCGGAAGCCGCCCCGTCACCCCCCCACCCTCCACAGCATTTGTTTTCCTCGGAAGACGACCCCCCACCCCGTCCCAATCCCCGCCGAAAACCTGGGCCCAGGAAGGGCACAGGTGGTAGGCCCCGGGGTCTCAGAGGTGCCCTCCATCGTCCAGGCAGACAACGTGGTGCTCGCCAAGCACGTGTACCTCAACGCCCTGCCACCGTGTATCCTGAGGATCACGCGTGGACTTCAGACCCCTTCACGCCCAACGTTGATCCGTTCACTGGAACCCCTGGCCTGCGGGTTCCAACACCAGTGACACCTCTGCAGTACTTCCAGCTCTTCTTTACAAGAGAGCTGCTGAGGTTCCTGGTGAATGAGACCAACGCATAGGCTTTATTCGTTGGTTCTCTCTGGACAACGTTCAGTGAGGAGGACATGGCCAAATTCCTTGGCCTGTACTTCCTCATGGGCGTGGCGAAACTCCCCACTGTGCGTCACTACTGTGTTTCAAACGGAGTACATGATTATCCAGTGTTTCGCAAGACCATGCAGGTCACCAAGTTCCAAGCCATGCTGAGCAATTTCCACTCTTTCAACAGCAAGGCCGTCGGCAAGCAGTGCATGGACAGGCTAGTGAAGATCCACACGGTGATGCGCTACCTGCTTGCTGGCTTCAAGCATGCCTACATCCCGGAAGAGAAGGTGTCCCTTGATGAAGGCAGCCTTGGGTGGAAGGGTCGTCTTTCATTCAAGTGCTACAACCCGATGAAGCCGCAGAAGTACGCAATCAAGCTGTACATCCTGGCAGAGGCCCAGACTGGTTTCGTGTATGATTTTCAAGTCTACACTGGTCAGGGTCAAACTCTCCAGCGAACAGTTGAGGGTTTCACGGAGTCCTTGCAAGGCCAGGGTTACAAGTTGTTCATGGACAACTATTACAACTCCATTGACCTGTGCCACCACATGCTCACACACCACCAGAGCTATGTGTGTGGCACCCTGAGGCTTGCACGAGGGGCTACGAGGCGGTTGCGCGACATTGCTCATGCAGCGACAATGGAAGGCAATGAACAACGGCTCAACCCTAGTCCTGCTTTGGAAAGACAAACGCATTGTCAACATGGTGTCCACCTTCCGCGACTAGACAACCATACCAAAGCGGGTCTTCTTCAAGAAGAAGGTACAAGGCAGGTGGCAGCGGGGTATGAAGGAGATCCTGAAACCTGTTTGTGTTGACGACTACAACCGCCACATGGGTAGGGTGGATTATTTCGATCAGATGATCCAGTACTACCCCATCCAGCGAAGGACGGTCAAATGGACGAAGAAGATCATATTCTACTTCATCCAAATGGCCCTCTTTAATGCCTTCATACTCTTCAAGAAGTACAACCCCGCCACGAAGATGACTATGCTGGAGTTCCAGGAAAGCATAGTCCTTTCCTTGTTGTACTTCGACCCTGCAGAGTGGCCTTTGTCGGGGAGGGGCATCCGCCGTGCACAGGATTTGCCGAAAGACCAGTATGCGCCATGCCGCCGTCGCAGGCGAGTCAGGCGTCGGCAATCCTCCGGAAGCTCTTCAGCTGGGTGGCCCCCACCGGACGACAATCCATACTCCCCTGCCGCACCTGCTGATCCTGGCACTCCTCCTGGTGCTCCTGCTGCTGGTGGAGTCGTTGGGGGAGCACGCCTTCATGACCCCCCCCCCCTCACCAGGTCCAGATGCTGCTGCTGCTGCTGTTGCCGTCGGGGGAGCACTCGCTGAGAATGCATCCCAGGCGGCACCAGTATCGGACGATGCTGCTGATGCTGGGGAGCAAGTGGATGTCCTACTTGACCCCCCGCACCAGTAGTACTGGGTGCAACTGCTGCTGCTGGTGGCGCTAGGGAAGCACCCGTCATGGATACCAACCGAGTTCCACTAGTAATGGACATCCAAGCTAGGGCTCAGGCACCACGAGGACGTCGGGGAGGTCCTCGTCGCGTCATGTTGTTCAGGACTTTGACCGGTACAACATTGCCTTGGACCACAATCCCGAGAGGATCCCTGACGGCAAGCGACTGCGGTGCCATAAGTGTTACCAGCGGGTGGACCAACGTCGCAAGGACACGAGCTATCGATGCAAGTCTTGTCTCATTAGCCTCTGCATCGATGTCACCGATTGCTTCAATCGTTTCCATTGACCCGATGCAGATGTCCTATAGCCAAGATCTGTGCATGATTCATTCCTTCATTTATGCATTCTTCCATTCACCTTCACCTTGAACGGTGAAGACGCTGAAGGAATGTGGAGGAAAATTAGAGTCAAACTGGAGAATGCTGTATCCAAAAGTGTACCAGTAAGGGAATATAAGGATAAAACAAAATTGAGGAAAAGAACTAACCCAGAATTGCCAATGAAAAGAAAGCTTTGGATATTGATTAGAAGAAAGAAACGATTGTGGGAAAGATTAAAATTGTTAAAAAAGAACAGGGGGTCTAGTATAGAGGCTAAGGAAGTGGATCTGGAATGCAAACAAATAAACAATAAAATAAGGTGGGAAACAAGGAGGGGGGTGAAGGAGAGGGAGAGAGAGATAGCTAGAAATGTGAAGGATAATCCAAATATATTCTGGAAGTACATTCAGGAAAAGTTAACAAGAAGAGTAGGGATCCCAGAGCTGGTAGGGGGGTTGAATGATGGGAGTAGAGCGGAGACTGATAAGGAGAAAGCAGAGGTGCTGGGGAAATACTTTGGGGGGTACTAACAGTGGAGTCGGAGGATGCAGTGCCTACTATTCCCATCAAACAGGCACCGGCACTAGAACTAATAGAGTTTTCCCATGCTAGAATAAGAAGGGCTATAGAAAAAATGAACAGAAGTAAGTCACCGGGACCGGATGGGATACACCCAAGAATCATAAAGGAAGGAGGGGAGATGTTAGTAGAGCCATTGAAAATGTTATTTGAGGTATCGTTTAATACAGGACAAATCCCGATGGACTGGAGAGAGGCGAACATAACAGCTATATTTAAGAAGGGAAAGAGAAATGACCCAGGGAATTATAGACCAGTCAGTTTGACAAGTGTTGTGTGTAAACTAATGGAAACGGTAATTAGAGAAGGAATAATGGATCATATGAAGTCAAACCAACTTTTCAGTGGGAGACAGTTCGGATTCTTGCCGGGGAGGTCGACGGTACTACAGCTAATTAAGGTGGTAGATGATTGGATGCAAATTCTAGAAGATGGTGATGTAATAGACGTGGTATATTGCGATTTTATGAAGGCCTTCGATAAGGTCCCACATAAAAGGTTAATAGAGAAAGTTAGAAGCTATAATATAGGGGAGAAATGTGTGAAATGGATAGAAACCTTCCTGAAAGATCGGAGACAGAGGGTACTGGTGAATGGAATAGGCTCGGGGTGGAGGGAAATTACAAGTGGGGTACCTCCGGGATCTGTGTTGGGACCACTGCTGTTCGTTATATTTATCAACGACTTGCCTGAAGTTATAACTAATGGAAGTGAGGTATACCTGTATGCGGATGACACTAAGCTGTATAGAAGAGTGAGGAGTAAGGAATATATGGGTTTGCTTCAAGGAGATGTGGAGGGCATGAAGGGATGGTCTGAGCATTGGTTAATGCCTTTTCATCCAAAAATATGCAAGTACATGCGGATTGGGACCAGCAAGATAGACAAGGTAGGATACAGTATGTATGAAGCGATGGAGGAAGTGAATGCAGAAAAGGATATAGGAGTAGTGATAGACAATAAGTTAAATTTCTCAGAACATTTAGCGGAAAAGATAAACAAAGCCAATAGAATTGTAGGGCTGATAAGGAGGACATTTGTGTCACTTGACGAAGAAATCTTCAGGAATCTCTATACAGCGCTGGTTAGGCCGCACCTGGAATATGCGAACCAGGTGTTGGCTCCATATATGGTAAAGGATATAGAAGCAGTGGAGAAAGTGCAGAGGAGAGCTAGCAAGCTGGTACCAACGTTGAAGAACGCGGGCTATGAGCAGAGGTGAGGACACTGGGGCTTCCGACACTGGCATATAGGAGAAAGAGAGGGGATATGATAGAGACTTTTAAGATAGTGTCAGGAAAGTATGATGAGGATGTGTGTGAAGGTATCTTCTTGATGCGGGAGGGAACAAGAACGAGAGGACACTCTAAGAAAATTTACAAAGAAAGAAATAGGCTTGAGAAGGCAAAGAACTCATTTTGTGATAGAGTGGTAAATGAGTGGAACGCACTGCCCCAGTATGTAGTCGATTCCGAATCAATAAGGGAGTTTGAAAGTAATCTTGATAAAGCATGGGGAAGACAAGATTTGAAGTTTGATTATAAAAAAAAAAATACAGAATAGTAAAAATGTTGCGTCTGCTACCGCTGCCGCCAACACCGTGAACGACCGCAGCAGGTGGCTTCGGTCACCCAGGCTTTATTGTGGTCGGCGGGGAGGGTTCTGTGGGGGCACTCGGTTATGGCCTTGGAATTGCTCGGGGCCTTGGGGCTGTTCGGCCAGGCAGCTTGGGGAACAACAACAACAACAACAATGACCGCAGCAGTGCAAGTACTGGTACTGAGCTGGATACACAGGCCTAGTTTGCCTTTTTCAAGAGGATCTACTGTAAGAAACTGTAAGAATTAACCCTTTGCAATCACCATCACCCCTTCATTCATTCATTCTTTATGCATTCTTCCATTGACCTTCATCACCCTTTCATTCATTCATTCATTCATTCAATTATCAGTACAGGGGTTCGTGGCCTACCTTCATTCACCAATCATCATTATCATCATCATAAAAAAAAAAAACACACACATTAAAAAAAAAAAAAAAAAGCACAACAGTCACTTTCTCGCACAACAATGGATATAGGCCTCTTGGGGAAACCACTCTAAATATCATAACGCGTCTAGGCCAGTACCTCCAGGGTGATGTGGAAACATGGCCTAGGCATCAAATTTATTTATTCGTTTACTTACACACACACACACAACAACAACAAACATTTATTTATTTATTTTGTATTTATTTACACACACACACAACAACAAGAAACATTGATTTATTGATTTATTTATGTATGTATTTGTTTATATATTTTTGGAAGATAACATGGATTTCTTTTCATTTTTTCAGTGTCAACCCAGGAGTCGTTTCCCTTCTCGCAGGAGTCATCTGGCTGCCGGAAAAGGTTTGTGGCCAATCATAATTTATTTATTGATTCCATTGATGTAGGCCTATGTTCTTATTTATTTATATATTTATTTAGATATTTATTTATGTATTTATTTATGTATTTACTTATATATTAATTTCTATTTATTTACTTGTCCATTTAGCAATTTATTCATTGATTGATATATTATTTTATTTTTTTATTTATTTTGTTCTTAAATATTTATTTATTTATTATTTTTTTCATATTTCTGTTTTTTTTCTGTTTTTTTCTTCTTTTTTTGGGGCAAAAATGGTGGCTAAAATAATGTCCTGTATAAACATTGTCGTTCATTTACACCGCAATCAAATTGCATGGAAACAATTGCCCATAGCTTGCAAACCAATTATGATGTAGTGTTGTGGTTTTCACCATTAGAAAGAGCATAATATTCCGATTCCGGTGATATATACTATTACATATTATTACAAACATTGTGGATAAAATAATGTTCTGTATAAACATTGTCTTTCATTTACACCGCAATCAAATTGCATGGAAATAATTGCCCATAGCTCGCGAACCAATTATGATGTAGTGTTGTAGTTTTCACCATTAGAAAGACCATAATTTTCCGATTCCGGTGATATGTACTATTACATACAAACCTGAGCAAATATTGCAACGCCGAGGTGGGGAACTGCTCGGAGCGCGCTTTTTATCCAGGGTGGGGCGACGGCGGAAAGTAAATATTCGCTTTTTCGACCGGTGATTTCAAATATTCATAGAAAAAAAGGTATTTGTCGTAGGAAGCTCTAGTTTTGTTAATCTTCTTCGTAATTATCTCGCGCATTCATACAGACTAAATTGAAAACTATACACCTCGTAACCAAAAAATAAATCAAACTTGTTATAAACCATATCCGGCAAAATATTACTTTTTTTGTTTTTGCTCACTGCTTAAAAACTATTGAAGATAGACAATTCTCGTTTTCACCATTGGAAAGAGGAGACAAAATACTTTTATTTTAGCACATAACAAAACATGGTCATCACTCAAAATTCCGAGATAGGACGGTGGGAACACAATTACGCGGTGAATATTTGTTTTCGGAAGTACGTTTCCATTTTATATTTCCATTAATTTTATTTTGTTTTTAATTTTCATGTAGTATAGTCATTCAGCCATCTATTCACATATGATACATCACAATAAACATCATTCTGGTGGCAGGGAATAGAGAATTATGTAAGGCTTCGAAAACGCTCATGAGCGAAATTCGAGACCCAAAAGCTGTGTACTCTGCCAACTGGAACTTATTGGAACTTAACCTATCTGGGGGGGTTGAAATGAGTGAGGCCAAGAACCGAACCGGTGATGTGTTAGATGTCATTATCAAAGCTATCCCGAGTCTTTATAGTCCTGAGTATTTTGCCTACTCGCAGTCCCCGGCTTTCCCTCCGGCGTCCTTTGTGAAACTTTTTTCTGATTGGAATAAGTCTGATGGATTAATTTATGTGAAACTTTTACAGGGCATGACCCCAGAACTCAATACTATTCCTCAGAGGGACGATTCAGGTCTTCCGGTCACATTGACGGTGAGGAGTCTGGGCCGTGGGCTGCGTGGGGACAAGAGGCCCAGCTATTTGCCAGCACCATTACTAATAAGAGCAGTCATCAGCTACCGCCGGAAGATAATCATTGGTTTTCCATGCCAGTAGGTAAGGCGGCAGGAGTACCACAAAATATATTTGACTTTTTGGGTGCTCCTAAACTTTTGTTATGTCAGCTAGTAGATCCCCTCAGTGCTCCTACTTAATTACAGATTGACAAAGATTTCAAGATGAGGCAGAAAGCCTGGAGGCTTGTATCCTTGTATCTGCTCAGCCGTCAGCTTGCGGCTTCTCTAGCCAGGACAACTGAGTCGGTTACTGATTCAAGTACTCACAAGGCACTATCTCTCACCAGCCTTCTACTCCAGAACTCAATTCAGTCCCTTGGGGACATCCGCACTGCTGTCTTTGAAGCGGTGAGGGTGCGTCAAGATCTAAGAGTGTATCTGGTTAAAAAGCTGCCTGTGGAGATAGGTAAAAGGTTAATTTTATACGATATTTTCACTAAAACCCTGCCTCCACAGATGCCTGGCACACAGTTAGGGGCCGCAGTCAGTCCAGGGGTAAGGGTAGATGGTTCAGGGGACAATCCAAAAATAGGCCTGGTAGCAATGATAGCAAAGCCTCTCGTCCCTCTAACAGTCAGTCAGGGTCACAACCCTCCCAACCAAAAAACTGAGACACCACGAAGCTCTCTCACTCCCAGCACCGCGAAAAGGCGAGTCGGATCCGAGAGTAGCTCTGCCGGACAACACCAGTCTAGTGACTGGCAGCTTTCGGGCTTGTTACCGGGCATGGCCCTGAGATACATGGGCAAAGACAGTGGTCCGCAAGGGTCTCTCGTGGAGATGGTCCCGGCGACCCTATTTACGTACTCCTCAAAAGTTCAATAATGTTTCTTTAGAGGTGGGATCCGTCATCCGGGAGATGACACTAAAGCACCCGCTTCGCCAACTCAGCCCATATTCACTTGCCGAATATACCTGGTGCCAAAAAGGGACAGCGTTCAGATGAGGCCGGTCAGCGACTTGTCTTCTCTGAACCAATTCATTCACAATCAGTCGTTCAGGATGCTGACGGTGAATCAGATCAAGCTGACACTGCCACCGCAAGGCTGGATGTGTTCCATAGATTTGACAGATGCCTACTGGCATGTCCCCATAAACAAACGATCTCAAAAGTACCTGGCCCTGCGCCAAGGGAATCAGACATTTGTGTTTCAAAGGATGCCCTTTGGTCTCAATCTAGCACCCCGTATTTTCACAAAGTTAGTCCGACAGGTGTTATGGTACCTAGACGATTGGTTAATTGTAGCTCATTCCGAAATTGCTTGCCTTCAACATGTGCATCAGGTAATGTCTCATGTCACTGCCCTGGGATTCAAAGTGAACTTGGCAAAGTCCAACTTGAACCCCACAAGGGCCATCCAGTGGGTGGGTCTACTCTGGGACACAGAGTTACTCTCTCTGAACCAGAGTGCGGATAACCGTCAGAGATTTCGCAAGAAACTCTTTCGGTTTCTCCATTCCCTGACCACCACGAGGATAATTTGGGTGGGGTCACTCAACTGGATAAGGTTTAAGATTCCTTTAGGTCGTCTGAAGGTAAAAAGGCTTATTTTGGAGGGAAACAAGTGCTTTTCGCTCCAGCGAAAACGCTATGGCGAATCCCGAAATTAATCCACATCCTGCTGGCATCTTGGGCGAAGCCAGAAGTATTGCACTCCTCTTTGACATGGAAAACTCCTCCTCCGATGGTCTGGATCGACACAGACGCATCAGGTACCCTGGGATGGGGGTATCAGTCAAACCTGGGCCATCAAGGTCAGGGTCTATGGTCCAGGTACAATCACCTTCACATAAATGCCAAAGAGTTATTAGTCCCACTGTTTTTCTTAAAGGAGCATATGGCTCAACCCTGGCGGGAAAGTCCTTAGCCTTCAGGATGGACAATCTGAATGCAGTCACATGCATTCAGAAGCAAGGGTCAGTGAGATCTCGAGTGTTACAAGGGTTGTCGGAAAAGATCTTTTGGGTAGCTGCAAGGCTAGAGATTTATCTTTACGCAACATATCTGCCCGATGTGGCAAATGTCTGGGCAGACGCTCTGTCTCGGCGACAGAGCACTCTAGTAGAATGGTCTCTCAAGCAAACAGTCTTTCAAGAGATGATTGCAGAGCCATACCTTCCACAAGTGGACTTGTTCGCATCAGAGGCAACTCACAAGTTGCCTCAGTTTCTCATACGCCGGAGCCAAACTCCGGCGGGAGGACCGGACGCATTTCTGGTAGACTGGAACAAATGGAGCTCAGTTTATCTGTTTCCACTTCCATACACATCCTTAATGTGCAAAGTAGTTCACAAACTACGAGATTATCGGGGCATGGTCTCGATGATCGCGCCTCTGTGGCTGGCCCAAGTGTGGTACAACCAATTGAAGACGTGGTGCGAGAACCCAGTGTCTCTCCTGATCTCGTACTTCCATTTAGACACAATTGGAAACCTCAAGACCTCGTTGACTTTTGCCTTGTGGATATTCAGAAGGCCAAGTTGTTAGCACCGTTTGGGGACAGTGTGACTCACAAGTTGATTAATCAATATACCCCATCAACACAAAGACAGTACCAATCACATTGGAAGGCATTCACTACCTGGATCGTAGAAACTGACGAACAGCAGCCCTCAGTGGCCTTAATATTTAAATATTTGAATTACCTTTTCGGAGAGCGTTCATTGTCAGTTACCACATTAAGGAATCACCTCACAGCTATTCGGATGCCTTTTTTTTCTCGATTTAACTGGCCTTTCCATACCTGAGGCTGAGGAGAAGGGGTTCATGCGTCCATGCTTCCGGCTTCGTCCCCCACCACGCCAACTCATGCCCACCTGGTCTCTTGATTTAGCCCTCAATATGCTTCACTCTCATAGGTATTGTCACAATCCTGCTTACGAGTTAAAGTTAAAGAAAGCTGTTTTTCTTATGGCCCTGGCCACGGGTAACAGGGTTTCTGAGTTGGCTGCGATGAGTTTTGAACCATCTTGCCTACTGTTCTCTAGGCGTGATATGAGTTTCCATATAGCTCCTAGTCCTAATTTTGTGGCTAAAAACGAACATGCTAATCATGTGTTCTCTGAGTTTGATGTCCCAGCATTCAAACACGGCGATAAACACCACCTACTTTGTCCGGTGATAGCACTGATTACTTATAAGCAGGAACCTCGACCAGCTCAGGCCGGGTCCCTCTGGGTCTCGCGGACAGGTAAACGCCTTCAGAAGTGGCAGTTGGCAGCTTTAATTGTTCAAGTTATCAAGGAAAGTAACCCGGGAGCTCTTGGGCGGGCACACAATATTAGAAAATGGGCAGCTTCGTCCGATTTCTCAATAATTAGTCCCTAAATGATAATTATGCAAAAGACCAACTTGTGGTCTTCTAAACATACATTTATCACGCGTTACCTGTTCATGAAACCTAATCTACAAGGTATAGCTCTTTGACAGAAAGTCTAGTTTTTAAGCTATTTCCTTGTGCAAAGAAGGGGGGGGGGGGGAAGTGTTCTAGCTAAGACCTCCTATCTGCCTCGTATGTGATACACTGGATATGTAAGATAAGGCTCATGTGATAACCTATTCCTAGGACTTAAGACAGTCTAGTCAGGAAAACACTTTTGTTAGTACTTTAATTTTGGCAATAACAGTAGGCCTACTTATTTTTTGTACTTATTAATTTTTAAGAATTATTTTTAAGTGCATAGTACAAACTATTTTGTAATAGAGTACCTGACTTATGAATGATTATCTAATCAGATATCGTATTTTATCAGTATTTTTCATGAAAACATATTGATTATTTATCATATACTTAATGTATAGTTTATGAGTGTTGTTTCCTACTGTTCTATCAAACGTTAGGTTCAACACGCAGGCTAACTCTTAACCCGTTGAGCCCCGGCTAGTTATAATATTTTGTTCACCCCAGTCCCAAGCCATTTTCACTTATTTTTTTTGTTTGCTAAAATGGAAGACAAGGATGAGAAATGAAAAAAAAACAAAAAAAAATCACCTCTGACATTTTTTTGGGGGGGGGGGGGCCGGTGGGGGGTTGGGGGGGGGAGCTTCAAAAAAATTTGTTGAGCCAAAATGGAAGAGAATGGTGAGAAATGAACACACAAATAAAAAAAAACTCATTTCGGTCATTTGGGGGGTGGGGGGGGGGGGGTTTCAATAGTTCGTGTCCCCCGCATGACCACCCGCCCGGGAGCACTAGGGTAAAAACTGAGTATGGCATTGTACGGCATACATCCTAAGGAGTATCTCACATAAATCTCAAGCCTCTAGCTCCCATACGACCGGAGTAATGAAGGTTCAAAGTGGCGGTAAACTAGGGGTGTAAACTATCCCCACTAAGCCCACCACCACTAGCCGCGCGGCTGTCTTGGCCCGCTCACACCTACTGGCCCGGCTCCCCCACACACTACGGTACCGCCCCCTCCTATTCTCCCGCCATTTCCTACCTTACGAGCCACGTAAGTGTTTTTTATATGTCGGACGCACGTGATGCGTCGCTGGGAGTTGGTGATCAAAGACTGCCGACGCAACACGTGCGACGCTGGGTCTCAACGGGTTAATAAACGCCGCCTGTACCCTCTGTTCTATTTTTCTATTAAACATTGTTTTTTTTGTGTGTTTTTGCATTGACCTTAGTAATTTAATAGTGGTTCTGATGTTCTTGATGAATGTCCCCCTCCAGACTTGTGACATCAGGTGCATCGTCAATGATGAAGGGCCCACTACTAAATTATAGGTTTGAGTCCCGAAGGGAAGAAGGAAAACTTAATATTTAGTAGTGGCCCCGGATTCATTGACGGTCTCGTCCCTCCCAGCATCCCCTTCCCTTTTCATCTGCTGTATTTAAAAAAAGTCTTGATATATCAGTGAATGACATATGCGTCCAGATAAAAACTGGATGACGAGCAGAATAACACCAGACGCATGAGAAGCGCAACCTGTTAGATCATGTTTAATGTTTTAAATTTTTAATTTTTTACTGCTTTTTTCTAGTAGTGGTACCCGCATCATAAGGACGAGTCCGTGAGTGGTTTTGTTATATTTAAGAGCGTTTCGCTCATAATGTTTTGCAATCGTATAATTTTACCCTCAGAGGCGGGTCGTTTGAACGGCGAGCCTTGAGTTAAAAGATTGGCCATTATCTTTATAAGGCGCATCGTCAATGATTCCGGGGCCACTACTAAATATTAGGTTTTCCTTCTTCCCTTCGGGACTCAAACCTATATTTTACCAATTATACAGATACTACCAAGGACCTAATATAATTAATTTATCAGATTAGACTACATTTAAAGAAACTATTGATAGAATGTTTTTAACAGGGAATGAAGCTTCATAATGTAAAGGAACTCTAATATTCCAACAATATCTGAGGGATGACTGTTTAATATATTAAAATGCTCTCTACTGGGAATAATATTACAAAAGCTCACAATGTTCTCGAACTCTTGAGTGAGGAGAGCACTGCAACTTACAGTACAATCGGTTTTGACAGACTGAACTAAATGCTCGGCAATACGAGTTTTGAAGGAGCGTACAGTACTTCCAACATACCCTGCTTGGCAACTAAGGCAATTAAAACTAAAGAGGCACTTGAGAGAGTGCATACCTCTGCCTACACTGGCGGAGGTATGCACTCTACCAATCGCCTCTGAAAATGATTCACTTCTTCCTTGGAGCATATCATAACTGTGCGAGCCGCCTTCACTGATAGATAGATGCGCTCTAAATTGAACTTCTTCCTTGGTGCATATCTATCTGTCAACCAAATTTCGGGAACATTGGTTCATAACTTTTTGAGATATCTTGTTTACAGACAGACAGACACACAGAGGCAAGACATAACCTCCTCCAAATTTGTTGGCGAAGGCAACAAGAGTCTATTGACGAACGTAAATCACCTGGTAGGCGATCTTTTATTTTTCAGTGAATATAGTCAGCTTTTTTGGTATATCATGATTTTTTTTTATCATTAATTATATTCAGTTTTGGAATGGTCTTTGTGAATTAAAGAGTTAATTGTGATAACTTCTAACTCCTCACTTCCTAAATATCCTTCCGAATCTAAGTTAAAATAAGGTAATGTAAGCCTGAATAAAATGTAACTATTCATGTTACTGAAGAAACTAACTATAACATCACAGCTATAATGAATAACCGTTATCAATTTAATTCTAAGTGCTACATACTATCACAAGGATCGATATAATACAGTATATATTATATACGTTTCATGGATGCATCTTCAATATTATTATACAAATAAAAACATTTAGCTAATCAATTTAACATCAACTTCTTTAACTCCTTCAGCACCATGACGCCTGTTTACCTTTTATTTTGGCTTAAATTAAATGATTGTATGCAGTTTAATAAGCACCTATGTTACTAAGATGGTTTATTGAGATCGTATTTACCCATTGGAGAGGTAAAGGTAGATTAAAACTAAAGAAACTCATCTAATGCTAACCAGAATATGATGAACATTACGTAATGGTGGTGAAGGGGTACTGAATAGGTGTATGAAACATGCCCATAATATGAACCTAATGCTTATTATTTAAATCTCAACTGTTTAGGGGTTAAAATTACAAAAGGAAAACAAAAATGTCAATAGATTTTGTTTTGGTGAAATTTAAAAAAATTTCATGTCTAGAAGTATTTAAAAAAATGCAGGATCTATCTATCTATTGCCAGATGCCGTGATCCCTGAAGGGGTGGCAACGAACGAAAAGGCCCCATGCACCTCTGTCCCCAGTCAGTCGACGCCCCTCCTCCCATCCAGCACCGCTTTCACTCATATACTTCTTAACTCCATCCTTCCACCTCTCATTCGGTCTACCTCTCCCTCTCTGTCCTTCCACCTCACTCTCGTATACTCTCTTAGTCATTCTCTCACTTCCCATACGTTCCACATGGCCGAACCATCTCAAGGTGCTCCTTTTCACACTTTCCAGCACATCTACGTCAACACCACACCTCTCTCGTACTTCCTCATTCGTCTGTCTATCCCACCATGTAACTCCGCATGCACTTCTCAAGTAACTCATTTCCACCCCTCTCACTCTTGGTCTGAGTCTCTTCACCAACCTCCATGCTTCGCTCCCGTAAGTCAATGTCGGGATTACCACACTGTCATGCAAGGACTTCTTTACTTCCATGTTGACCACCCTATTTCTTGTTACTGCTTTCAGCGTTCCTACAACCCTCTTCCCCTGTTGCACCCTCTCCTGTGCTTCTTCATCCATACTCCTACCCCCCCCCCCCCCTCATGTTGTTAGTATTATCTCAGTCAATTTGTTCATATCGCCTTTCAATTTGATGTAATTTTCAGTTTAATTAGAGCCAGTTAGGCACTTGGTAGTGTTCTTGAGTATGTGGAAGTTATGGCATTTAGGAAAGGAATAAATGCATTTGTCTATTATACCTCTCACCTCGCCGTAACTAATGGCTTCTTCTATCCAGGCCCCGAATCTTAATAGATATAATCTAATGAGTGGAGTTTATGAAGACAGCCTGGCGAGTTATAGCTGTAATGTATAGGAGGCGAGTGGCGAATTTAATGTTAATACTAGCTGTTGAAGTTACACACGAATGAACAGTTTTATGCCATTTCTAAATAGTCTAAATCCTCTTCAGGTGGTGTCCAGTGTGGCGGTGTGATGCCTTTCTTGAGCCTAGTGTTGATAAAGAGGAGCTCAGCATACACAGAGAGAGTCTCACCTGCCACCCGGACAAGGGACGGCCGAAGGTAGTTGGGTTCATAATGGGCCAATCGTAGTCCTCGCTTCTCCAACCCTCTTAACACCCTGTATACAACATACAACAAAAGGCAATAGTTTAATCAGTTGCTTTCGAGTTACACCAATACACAGAGAACAAGATCAAGCATCATCAGTAATTTGTTTAGCTTCCCGGGTAGTTGGATCATGTCAAGTCGGAGTACTCATTCTATATATCTAGCTTTCTCAACACCGTAAGGACAATACACTACAGTAATTAAAAGGCCACACATCTGGAATATAAAGAATAACCTTTTAGGGATGCAATGTAGGCTTACCTCATATTAACTGGGGGACTAAGGCTAGAGCAGAATACACGGTCATGGTATATATGGTTTTATTCATATAAGTACAACTGGCGAGTAAATAATGAATGTAATAGTAATACGAGTCTACAAAGACAAGATTATTATTGCTATACATTAAAATATATTTGCAGAATATGATTTGATGGAACCTAGAAAAGAAAAGGACATAATATGGAAGGGAGATGGAGCAAGGGATAATAAGTAGTTCCTCGGTGAGTGTTGTTGGTGTGGTGACATTATGAGAAGACTGATTTATATCTCAGTATTATAGGCACAGGCCCTAAAGAACATAATATATATAGATATATTTATTAGTGGCCCCTCCATCATTGACGATATGCCTATTAGTATAATAGTCCCCTTTCAAGCACCCGCTGTCAGCTTGTTTGAAACACCCGCTGCAGGGGAAAGAGTCCTAACATCATAAGTGTAACGCTAATTCTCTTATGGAATCGTCTTTATGATTGGGTACTCACTACGAAAAAACTTCGTAAAAATAAAAAATAAAAATTAACTCAACATTTGTTATATTAAGGCTTTCCAACTCGTGGATGTCTTTTGTGGATTCTACCCGAGACGCTGAATCAAGCGACGCCATTCCTCCTTCCTTCCCCTGTGCGCATACTGTGTGGAAGTGTCTCGCCAGAGCTCCGCTTTATTCTTCGTTCGCTCAACTCTAGTGAGTCTTTTGCTCATTTGTATTATCTGAGTTGTTATAGAATAGGTTTAGACTAGCTAGGACTGGCAGCCTCATTGGTATGCCCGCAGGGAAGTGTTAAATTAGGGTATTAAAGTATAGGCGCCATATCGGTCTGCTTCGGGCCCGCGCCTCATGTGTTCTTGTTCTTGTTTCTGTGCCTTAGCTTTTCTATTTACAAGTTATTTAGGAGGCTATTATATCCGTGGGACGATGCTTCAGGCCATCTCTATGAGGTAGTTGCATTCTATTGTTTTTTAGCAGACGCTCTGGTTCAAGAGTTGTCACACGTGGTGTGGAACTTTCCAGAGTCCGTGTTTGCTCATTTTTCCCCTCGGACGTGGGGTTTTCTACGTGCGCTGCTGCTGTGTCTTCAGAGGTAAGGGTAACAGATTCAGTGTGATTATTACCATGAGCCTCATGGCCAGCCTCAGTAGGGGTATTCTTAGTAGGCTAGGGGTATTTATTATTGCTTAATTAATACTGTGTATTAGCCCTAATATGTGACCCTCGTTTTCATGTGGTGATATTATGCATGTTAACAGGGTGTCAGGAGACGTTCTGACTTATTTGGTGGGTTTTTTGGGGGTGGCTGACTTTCTCAGATAAGTTGGTACCTCCAAAATTTGTTTTTTTCTTCCGGCGATCTTTCTGTGTATTGATACCGGATACTCGCCTTGCAGGCGAGAAAGGACACTTCCAAATAACCCGGCGTGGTGTGGTGTACCACTAGACTCCCGGCAGAAATGCTAATTCCTAAGGGAAGTAATCTCGGCCCGGCCGAGTGAACTCGCCCTAACCGATAGCCTCACGCGGCATAATTTGACTTATGACGCCCGGCGGAAAAGTCCAGTGAGGTAATGCTATCTATCTATCTATTGCCTGATGCCGTGATCCCCGAAGGGGTGGCCACGAACGAACCGCCCCCATGCACCTCTGTCCCCGGCCAGTCGACGCCCCTCCCCCCAACCAGCACCGCCTTCGTTCATATACTTCCTCACTCCATCCTTCCACCTCTCATTCGGTCTGCCTCTCCCTCTCTGTCCCTCCACCTCGCTCTCGTACACCCTCTTAGTCATTCTCTCGCTTTCCATACGTTCCATATGGCCGAACCATCTCAAGTTGTTCCTTTTCACACTTTCCAGCACATCTACCCCCACACCACACCTCCTTCTTACTTCCTCATTAGTCTGTCTATCCCTCCATGTAACTCTGCACGCACTTCTTAGGTAATTCATTTCCACTGCTCTCACTCTTGGTCTGAGTCTCTCAACCAACGTCCATGCTTCGCTTCCGTAAGTCAGTGTTGGGATTACCACACTGAGGTAATTAACTATTCCTAATAGACTATTAGATGATCCGTTAGTTAATTAAATGGTTAATATGGGCCGGTGACACTTTGTTACAGGTAAGCAGTTCTAGAAGACTAAAAGACCATCAAGGCTTTTTCATATATAAGTACAGCGGAAGGTTAGAGTAGCGGTTGGTCTACAGCTAATTTTCCGGTGTATTTGGGTTATTTATGGTGTGTGAACCTCTCGGTTTATCCTTATGAGCATTGATTCCTGGAAATGTTCTATTTCCAGATCACAGCACATCAGTAGCGGCACAGGTCGAAAGGGAAAGGGGCCAATCCCGCGGGGGGGGGGGTTAGCTCCATCATGCCTCTAGTCAATCTTTGTGCTACACCCACTTGCTCTCTAATTCCAATATTTGCACATAAACTCTGCGTGAAGTGCCTAGATAGGTCACAGGGCATCTGGGTATCTAAGAAGTGTTCCGTTTGTTCTGAACTACGTTCTCAATTATTTAATAAGAGAGATCATTCGTGCCTGGTGGCACTGAAAGAAATTAAGAAATTTGTTAATGCCTATTCCAAAGACATTGCCCATAAGGCTTTACATTGTGACGATGAGGCTCTCTGGGAGCACCTAGTTATAAAATCTCCTGTTCTTAAATCCACACCTTCTAAGTCAATTTCAAAATCTAAAGCGAAGCCCAAAATTCTTTCAAAAGAGTTAGTGAGTAGCAGTGATAGTGACTCAAGTAAGGCAACCCCCCCGGCCGCCACAAGAGGGCGCGTTCTCCTTCGCCACGGGACCACTCTAGGTCCAGGTCAAGGTCACCTCTCAAGCAGTCCAGACATTCTTCAGAGGAGACATCTAGGTCTCACAAGAGACATAAGGATGACGCGGCAGCGTCAAGCCACAGAAAATCTGATAAGGGTCATAAAAGTTCCCGCACGGAGGAGATGCAGTTGCAGCACCGGCTAACGCCGGAGTCACGGCCACCGCCCTCCGCCTCTACCTCCACATTGTCTAACGTCCAATCTGGCAGTTCCGAGGTTGGGACGGAGGGGGCTGAGTCGACTCCCAGGGATGAATCTGGGGAGTTTTTGCGGGGACAAAAGGATGTACATTTTGCCATTCCAATATTGAACTTTAACTTGCCAGTGAGTAGGCCTCCAATAGTTTCTCAGAGGGTGTTAGCAGAACAATACCGTGGCTACACGACTTGTAGACACCAAGACTATGATGGTTCTCAGGTGAGTCAAGTGATACCAGATTCCCAAAATCCTATTGAACAGGGGTGCAGCGTATGGAGACAGTCTGAACCCTCAAATGTGGAACCCATTGTTAATTTTCAGGAAAATGTTAGGGAAAGTGCTGATATAGAGACCATCCCTTCATCGGTCCCTGACTTAGTGTGGCCAGTGAATGGCCAATTGTCTGAACCCCGGCACCAACCGGAAGTAATGGAAGTGCCGGATGAGCCGGAGGACGTTGAACTGTCCTCAGCTCAACCTAGACACATTGAGGAAGGGTCAGAAGTGGAATCAGAATCATCAAAGGGGTCACATAGTAAATGTATAACAGCCGATAATCTTGATTATATATTACACAGGGTAATGCGACAATACAATGTTCCAAAACAATCTCAGGATACTCCCACAGTTACGCCGGGAGCTCCCCCGATGGGTTCAGTTGTGCGGCCACTAGAGCCAGCCAGAGTTGTTGTGCCACCTAATATGTCACTTCCCCCTATTAACGTAAATCATGCGACCACCTCTGCGAGTGGCACTGCAGTGCCCGCCTCCTTAACAACTACCAATGTTCGTGTCATCACAGACATTACTCCCCCTCCTCTTGATAAACTTCCCCATAGGAGAGGCCCTCTTGTTTGGTCCCGACTGCTCGTGGATTCAAGTCATGGCAAAAAACACGAGCATTGCACAAACAACCATATCGGGGGAGATCCCAGTTCCTAGTGAGTGGGTAATTGAGATGAGTAAGAGTAAGAAGTTGAGGGCCAAAGATAAACAGGGTCAACTATTGGATGTAACTATCAAAGCTATACCTAATGTTTATTCGTATGATTTTTTTGTATATTCACCTACCCCGGCATTACCTCCTGCCTCCTCTGCAAGACTCTTTGCGGATTGGACGAAGACTGACGGCGTAAACGACATAAAATCTCTCAATACGCTAACGCCGGAGTTGGATACATCTTCAGTTCTAGATCAGTCTAACTATCCAGTCCTGCAGGTGGGGCAGGTAGGTCTAGGCCCGTGGATGGACTGGGAGGCTGAGGCGCAACAGTTTGTAGCAACAATAACGTCAAAATCCTCCCATCAAATCCCTCAAGACAACCACATTTGGTTTTCAATGCCAATAAATCAAGCCGGAGGGGTTCCGCCTGCTCGTTTGGAATTCCTTTCTGCATCTAAATTGTCACTTTGGGACTTGCAGGAACCCTTTTCTACCTCCCCTTCGGCACATCTCGACAGAGACTTTAAATTGAGGAATAAGGCTTACAGACTACTTTCACAATTTGTACTAAGTCGCCAAATAGCCTAGTCCCTCACGAGGACCATAGCCGGTATTTCTGATCAGGATGTTAGGAAGGCCACCGATTTATCCCGGCGGCTTCTATTACAGAATTCCATCCAGTCTTTGGGGGACATACGAATAGCCTTGTTGGAGGCTGTTCGTGCACGTCAGGACCTGAGAGTGTATATGGTAAAGAAGTTACCGGACGACATTAGTCGCCGGGTAACCCTTTCACCGGTGTTAACTTCTTCTTTGCTTAACCCTGAGACTTGGAAGGCAGTGTACAATATGGTTGACAGCTTGCAGCCGAGTACTTCCCAGGTTAGGAAGGAGCACTTTAAGAAACTGTACTCCAAGCCTAAGAGTGGAGGTAAGTCACAACCTAGTGGTGCTAAGCCCTTTCAGGGCCCCATGTCTCCCCCGGCACAAGGAAGTACTGTACTCCGCTCAAGCCGAAACAGGGAAAACAAACAGGCAAGTGGTATAATAAGAATAAGTCACAACACAAATCAGGTCAGGGATCGGCATCTGCCAAAGCCAGTCAGCCGTCTAACCTACCTTCTGGGGCCAGTGGGCTAGGAATCCGCCTCCCCTTGTAAAATTCACCTACTAGATGAGGCAAAGTGATGAGGGAATGCGAAAGTGGTCTCGGACCCTAAGAATTGGAACTTTTAATGTTGTTTCTGTTTGGGCTCTGTCTCGAGTCGGGCACACCTAGCTATCGGGTATGTGCCTGAGTATAATTATGTATACTTATGAAAATTATGTTTGGTTTTATTCTCTTGCACGATGGACCAATGTCTAAACATTTCAACAAAGACTTCCGCTGATAAAACCATTCCCAATTTCATCTAGGGAATGATGAGGCCGAGTTGTTAGGAGTAAATACATTTGTCTGATTAAAGGGATAGATCTTAATGAAGCTTTGGATGGAAATTCACATTACCATGAAACTTGAATGGAGAAATTATACCCACATGATAGATAAATTTTGTCGTCATCTGTCATCATTATTTCCTATTCTCCGACGCCTTGCTTCCTCCTGAGACACACCTACTAAAGGATGACCATGTAAGAAATACCTCCAGGCTACTTTTGTTAAAGTTTTTATTGTAACAACACAGTACTATTGTTTATACTCTCTGGGGTCTTCTTCAGATTTGGGTCCTCATTACATGAAATTAAAATGAAAAATTGCAAAACAAACAAACTTTTATTTAAGTGTTTTTATTTTGCTAAAGCGTTGTCTATTCCTCCCTCTCCACCACCCTCTCTCCTACTTATGCCTAATATCCTATTCTCTTCAAAAGATGTACTTTCTACCCTCTCTTGGCTTGATACTAAGAAGGGGTACGGTCCGGATGGTGTTCCTCCTGTTGTACTTCTGTGCTGACTCCCTGCCTAGGCAGACTTTTTGTGTCTGTCTCTCCTCTAACGTCTTCCCTTCTTGCTGAAAGTTTGCTCTCATTCAACCTGTCCCAACCCTCCAACTAACGTCCAATTGCTCTCACCTCTTGTATTTCTAAGGTTTTTGAAACTATTCTTGCTACCAAATTTCTTAAGCATTTCTCTTCTCATAATCTACTCTCAGATTGCCAGTATGGTTTCATTAAGGGTCGCTCTACTGGCGATCTTCTTTCATATCTTACTAACTCTTGGTCATCCTCCTTTCTGGACTTCGGTGAGACCTTTCCTATTGCACTAGACATATCAAAGGCCTTCGACAACAAGTGTTTAGTGTGCTGTTGAGAGTGCTCCCTGCCTTCATTAAGGAGCATTTCACCATCCATGATCCCATTGGTTACGACAGGGATCTTATTACTATTCACAAGTTGTCAGAGATCGTCGGAACCTGCCCATATCTTTCCCTTGAGACGCCTAGAGGATCCTCGATCGTGTTGCTATTTAAAACCTATCCCTGTCTTATGTAACATTGCACCTCTACCCATATGATTTTGTGTGAATAAGAATAACCTATGTTTGTACTCTGTGTTATATTATCCTCTATTACCTTCGTGCTTGTGTTCTTGTGTGTTCTCATCTTCTCCAGTCGAGTAAGAACCTACCTATAAAGTCAATACATCCCCAGTAAAAACCTGGTATAACAATATATATACCGGTATATATATATATATATATATATATATATATACAATGTATATTAGTTCCGGTATGGAAATGGAATGCTCAAAAACAAACTTCAACTGGGTTCGAATCCCCGGACTGCCACATGGATTTGTTGATTTCATTAATTGAGTTTAGAAGTAAAGTTGGTTGGTGTAAGGAACATAAGAATCTAAATAATATTTTCTTGCAGATATACACTAATACATGGGAAGCATTACGAAGCTCCGTAGCAGTTATTTGTAGACTAAATGTGTATAACTTTCATCATTATTCTATTTTAAGGTCATAGGAGGATTCTAGCCCAGACGCTGTTCACCGAGCGGCCATTCCTTCTTCCTCTCCCTGCGTCCACAGCTACCAGACGTGCCTGCCTGTGCTCGGCTTTATTCTTCGTTCACTCAACTCTAGTAGGAGGATTCTAGCCCAGACGCTGCTCACCGAGCGGCCATTCCTTCTTACTCTCCCTGCGTCCACAGCTACCAGACGTGCCTGCCTGTGCTCGGCTTTATTCTTCGTTCACTCAACTCTATTGAGTCTTTTGCTCATTTGTATCTATCCGAGTTGTACTAGAATAGGTTTAGACTAGCTAGACCAGGCAGCCCCATTGGTGTGCCCGCAGGAGAGTGTTAAATAGGGTACTATTGTACAGGCGCTTTGTTGCCCCCATTGGGCCCGCACGTTCATGTTGTGTTCTTGTTTGATTCTGCGCCTTAGTGTTTGCTACTTAACTATTTGTTAGGAGGCTATATTTCCGCAGAATAATGCTTCAGGCCATCGCTATGAGGCAGTTGCATTTTATTATTGATTTTAGCAGACGCTCTGGTCTAAGAGTTGTCACACGTGGTGTGAAACTTTCCAAGGTCCTTGTTTTGCTTCCCCCTAGGCCCAGGGGCTTTTCTTTGCTCGTCGCTGCTTCTTCAGAGGTAAGACTAAGAGATTCATTATTTTAATGATTATGAGCCTCGTGGCCAGCCTCATTAGGGGTATTCTTAGTTGGCTAGGGGTACGAATTATTGTTTAAATTTTACGTTTTTAGCCCTAAAATGTATATATATTTAGGGGAGGTGTGGCAGAGTGGTCTTGCCACTGGACTGGTAATCCAATGGACCCGGGTTCGAATCCCAATATGTCAATGGGAAGATATTATTGGGATGGAATTTGTGCTGTACCTAGTTTCAGTGCATTACCACAGCACACCGAAATGCCAAAACAAAATACTGTTACGACCGGCACTACGAAATAAACAAGGGCACTTAATAATGGACTAGATGATAGGCTATATCTGCAACAACGGCCATTTGTTATATCTATTACAACGGTAGTTAATTCCAAACCCTCGAACTATTACGCCGGTGAACAAAAACACTTAAAACCCTCCAGAGTTAATCTACTGGATAACGGGGTATCAATTAACTGGGTTTTAGTGCACTTCTACAAAGGCTTTCCGGTGACGGAAAAGCCAACTCACAACAGGAGTACTTACGTTACGAAAATGCTCTTAAGTAATAAGAATGCTTGAATAAACTATATAAGATTTAATAAAGGAATAATTGCTTACGTTAACTTTAGTGTGAGTCTGTACTCAACACTAAACTCTTCAATGCTGTATGAAAACACTGGAAGTCTAGTCCTACAGCAATCAGATAAGGAATCTTCTGAAAAGGTCTGATGCTCTAAGATGCTCGTTAATATAGAACAGAAATAATGCAGGGGCAGGACACCAAAGTGTGTATCTTAAATACACCAATAAGTAGGATACATATATATAACAAGGGAGTGCAACAACTCTGTGAAAGCACTAATAATAACCACTCAGAAACAGTACTTCCTTAGCCAACGTAACAGCCAAACTGGGTTGTGCACTATGCACCAACCTAGGCTAAAATAAGGCGTGAATAATTCTTAAAGCATATACAATGAAAGTTAATAAACACAATGCTGTCTTTCTCACTAATAAAGTCTAGCAGTGGCATAAAAGGTATCAGGAAACTAGGCAGAGCGCAAGCATGCTCGTAGCCTACTGTCTCCCCTTGAACAGATTTCCCTTATGTTACGTTAAGTGACTTGGAGGCTCTCTTGGTAAGTCCAGATCTCTAGTATCTGGTCTTGCCCTGGCGCTCCACAAAGGTCAACAAAATGAGGTAGCAATCATACAGGTAAGAGTAGGCAAAAGCCCTTTACCTGTATACTGCTACACTCGCAAAGGAAAATATGCACAAGGGTTACAGGCTAGCTAGCTTCGTCGATGTTGTACAGGCTCTGACTTGCCACATACATAACTCAGACAACGACCAAAGATACCTTCCACTGTCTAGCATTAAATAATGGGAAAGAACAGCTTAATAATTAGAAGCACCCCAACACTAGGCTACCATATGACTATGACTCTAATAATCCCTAAAACTATTGCAAACATATATGGAGAGCTGGTGCTGGTAATATGACTGGCCGACTATGGAAGTCGTATGCAGAACCAGAAGGGATAAGTAATTGAATAAAGAGAGAAGTATGAAAAGGAAGAAGTTCAGAGAGAGAGAAAGTAGTATAGGGGGTTATATGGGGGACAGATTGCAAAGGACATGTAGGACCAAGCACGCCGTGCCAAGCTCTGCAGGAGAAACGCGGGCAGGAGCCCAGCACCACCCTCCCAGGACAGTGGCCTCCAATCACAGACCACTACGTCATGAAGAGCAAGCGTCCTATGACGTAGCCAGGCCCGCCGGCCAATCACGAGCGTGGGAAACTCTTCCGAGCGAGGGAGGTGCACGTACATACACACGCACATATTACCACCACGCTGCTCGCTCTCTTTCTCCCTACAACTTCACACAATGCATCATATATTCTATCAATGATATAAAACACTTCCAAGTGTCACAGACAAGAATAAAGACCACCACTGATCTGTCTGCAACAACATGAACTCTATGAAAGAAAGAACATCATTCTACGATTATTGTAGCCCATTTCACTGCCCTGGCGAGCGCTAGCGAGTTACGAGTGCATTCTGGCAAGCTGGCCAGCGTAACACCCCGCCCAAGATGTGGGATGTTTCAGCCTCAGGTGAACTCCACATCTGACCAGACAGAATGCCCACCAACCCCGCATCACCCAGCTACTCTCCCAAGTTGTGAAAACAAGGCACGATCACAAACATAAAACACTGCATTATAAAAAAAATCTGAACAACACTTCCCCAAAATATTAGCATCATAATAATTATATCACGCTCAACGAGCAAGCTTCACCAAGCCTAACCTACTAAGACAACAACTCAGAGTGTCTTAGATTCTTGCTGTGATTTACTGTACTTATATACTATCAAAAGAAAGAGTTTTTATGTGAGGTTTTTGTATTATTTTTAATAGTGTTTTTGGCGGCATTGCACTACAGGGGCAAGCCTAATTTTACTCCACTCTCAAACACACACTGACTGAACGGCGAGGGTTCTCCTGCAAACATACCCTCCCATGACAAACAATCAGCCAAAACATTATCAGTGCCCTTAACATGCCACACATCCAACTTGTGTTCCGGCAGCAAAACAACACCTGACACTGATAAACTGCCCAGTTCATCACAAGACTGGCACTTCTCTTCGCTCTTTCTGGCAATGGGGCCTGCCAATAACCCTTCACTATTTCCACCTTAGTGATAAACGAGGCAGCCCCGATGCGGTCTATGGGGTAGTCAACTCTGGGTAATGGATAGGTGTCTGTCAGGGATAATGCACCAACACTCTTACAATCAACACAAACACGGATCTTGCCACTCAACTCAGGTTGCAAACTCACTGGCAACGGCCACTCACGATATCCTTTATCCCTCAGACCCTTCTCCAACATGTAGTCTAGCTCTGCTTTCACGACAGGCTGTTGAGCAGGATTTATACGGTAGGGAGCCAATTTGAGACCTGCACTGTCTCCAGCCTCCATGTCGGATTCTACCCCATACATCAGGCCTGGAGAATCAACAAACATGTGGACGTACTGCCACAGCCTAGTAAACAACTTCTCTTAGCGCTCAGGAACAAAAGGTTGCAACTTATCTTGAAGAACAACATGCCTAGTGCCCTCCCCCAACCCAGCCGGGACCATAGTTTCTACACTATAGTTTCCCTCCTTCTCCACCTGTTACGACTGAGGTTTAAATATATCAGGGCTCTTATTCATTGGACTAGTAATGGCATAAATGCTACAACGGAAAGCGCTAGATCCAACCTCTGATGTATATTCCCAGTGAACAAAGAACACAAATACTCTCCAGAGTTCTATATGCAATAATAGGTTATCAAACTCTCAATAAATGTGCGTCTACTCTAGGCTTAATGTTATGTGAAAACAGCCTATTACTACCTATAACCGAAGGTACTTGGTTATGGTATGCAAAGTAAGGTGGTAAGAGAAGTTACAGCTTACGTTACTTTAATCAATAAATGTCAGGCACTCCTGCATAAAAGAAAGTGCACTAAAGTCCTTCAACACCAACAAGGAATCTTCTTTAAATGTTAGATGCTATCAAGATGCTCGAATCGGAAATGGAACCCAAAAAGGCAGGCAGCGGAACAATGCTCGTGCAGGCTATGCACACAAAAAGGCAGGAGATATAATGCAGTCGGAGCCAAGAATATCCTAATACGCTACAACAATAATAATAATCGCCACGACAATGCAGTATTCCTATCAACACAAAGAGCCTAAGTCGTTTGTGTCTCAGTACATCAAACTAGGCTGCGAAATGCTTGTGTAATCATAAACGGGTATGCATAATAAGAGTAATTGGTTTAATATACTTAATGTCTACTATGACTGATAAAGTCTAGCTAGAGTCAATGATACGAGATAATGGTGCGCATGGCATGCCGCATAGCCTAGTGCAAATCTCAAGTCTGTGCGTCAAATATTACGTTATAGTGAAGGGTAGCTCTCTTGAGAAACCTTAATACTGAAGTATCAAGCGTTCTCCTGGCGTACCTCAGACAAACAACCGAGCTTAGAACAGTGCAGAATGGTATAGGCAAAAAGCCCTCATTCGTGCATGCTCTATTCTCAATGGCACACAGACTAGAATTTACCCAATCAACTCCAGTTCTCAGGTATGTTGTGCAGCTTTTAACTAAAGCCAGCACCCATTGGAAACAATACCTTATAATATAATCCTAGTCTAGCATTATCTAATCCAGCAGAACACTAATAATTACAGGAAGCAGTACTGAACAATATGAATGCCAACCAATGCTTCGTGATCAACTTATCTTAACAACTAACATACATGGGTTATATAAGACCTTAATGCACAATACAACTGGCCAGCACGAAGCTGATTTTGCAGAGTTAACCAGAGGGGGTATAATATTAATAAAAGGTGGTGAAAGATATGGAAAATGAGAGAGATAGGCAGAGGAAAAGGTTCTCAGGTGCAGAGAGAGGGACAGATATCAAAGGGATAAGAGGGATGTGTTCTAGAAACCAGATCTGAGGGAGAGAGTGGCAAGAGAGCTGTATATATACTAGCACTAGCTCGCACCGCGTAGGCAAAGCGGTAACAAGTCCTCCAGCCAATGCCAAAGAAGCCAGCCAAACATGACGTCACCAAGCATGGTAAAAAACTCCTCCAACCAATCCCCAAGAGGCCAGCCAGCCGTGACGTCATCGAGCATGGCAAAAAACACTGCGCGCCTCCCCACACTCTGTTCTACTCTCTCTCTCTCTCTCTCTCAAATCCTATTATTACTACTTAATGATAAAACATATACTTTGCAATTAAATATATAAACCCTTGACATGGGCGAAAACAAAGAGCCTTTCTGGACTGCCCATGACACAAGCTTTCATATGAAATAAAGCACACAATAAGACATCAACTGTAGCCACATCCACTGCCCTGGCGATCCTAGCGAGTCACTGTAGGACAAGCCAAGCGGTTCTAACAGAGTGGTTAACGTCACCCCCCCCCCCAAAGATTTTTCTCAGAGGCCCAAAGCTCTAAAAAATCTGATTGTTAGAACCCATGCTACATCTCTACTTCCCATCACCCAGTGGCAGTAAAATATCTGGCACAGTTCTCAACAAAACATTTTACAAAATTATAACCCTCCCAACACAATAGTAATCATATGTAGTTATGCTCCTCAAGAGCGAGCTTCTCTAGCCCAGCATTCTGAGAGGAGTGCAACTCAGAATTACTGCTATAACATACTGAAAAAATTCAACTATCAAAGAAAGTGTTTTTATTTGATTTTTATGTTTTTAATTTGTTTATTTCGGCTGCACTATAGGGGCAAGCCTATTTTTTTCTTCTATACCAAACGCTCAACTCCTGCTTTACGACCCAATACGCTGGGCTACAACCGCGAGCCAACAAGCACCAAGCGCAAAATACTATTCAAACTAAAGCAGGAGGCTACCCGTGTGTCAATCTACCCAGGATCATCTACCTTCGAAAGACAATCTGCAATCACGTTGTCACAACCGGCAATATGGCGTATGTCCAGGTTATACTCCCGTAACACCAGCGACCACCCGGTCAGCCTCATATTTCGATTGTGAAACTGGTCCAAGAACTTGAGAGGATGATGATCTGTGTAAACTACAACGACCGGACCACAGGCTGGAACATAGACCTCGAAATGCCCCAGCGCAAGGACAACCGCCAGCAGCTCCTCCTCGACAACAGAGCAGCTCCCCTGGGCCGAATTGAACTTCTCCGAGCAGAAACTAACAGGATGCTCCAGCCCATCATCGTCCTTTTTCACAAGGACGGCACCAGCCCCCACACCACTAGCACCCGCTGCCAGCTGGAAAGGCAGGCCAAAGTCAGGGGCCCCGAGGATCGGGCGAGTGCACAACAGGTGCTTCACCACTCCAAACGCCCTCTCACACTCAGGCGCCCACTCGAATTTCTTATCCACCTCCTGAGCTTGACTATCCCGTTCTCCTTCTCCACCTTGACTGCTAAACGTCACAGGCACAGTGAGAGGCTCAGGGGGGTGCCTCAAATACTCCTTCATGAGATTAACGTGACATAACTGATTGCGCTTACGTCTGTCTGGAGTGGCTACCAAGTAATCCAGGTCCGATAGCTTCTCAACCACCCTATAAGGACCAGTGTACTTCGCGGATAAGGGGTGACCTACAAGGGGCAGTAGAATCAACACCTCCCGACCCACGTGAAACTCCCTGAGTTTAACCTGGAGGTCGTACCTGTCCTTCATGAGGGCCTGAGAGCTAGTCAAATTACGGCCAGCCAACTCCAGACTGCGCAACATCCGTTCTCGACTGTCGAGGACATACTTGAGCATAGAACAAGGTTTATCTGCACCCTCCCATATTTCTTTAACCATATGGAGAGGCCCTCTGACACGGTGTCCAAAGACGAGCTCATTAGGGCTGAATCCCAAACTTTCCCCAGGTACCTCCCGTGCAGCAAATAAAACATATGGCAGGCCAAGATCCCAACCTTTCCCACCCTCAAAGCAACAACAACGAAGCACAGATTTTAAGGCTGAGTGCCATCGCTCTAACACACACTGGCTCTCCGGATGATACGCAGATGACCCAACCGTAACAATCCCATGCTGCGGCACTGCTTGAACAAAGAGGTTAGAAGTGAAGTTGGATCCTTGGTCTGACTGAATCTCCCGCGGGTAACCATACTGGGAAAAATACACTAGCAAGTTTCGGACCACCGTCTTCGCTGACCCATTTCTCATAGGGTACGTGTCAGGGTACCTTGTTGCTACATCTCCCGACTGTGCATCACTGTCCTCCTCCAACTCGACAGCACCGGTACCACATTCAAGAACCTCCGGGTCTTCTAATTGCAATTTACGAATGTCCGAAGGAGCAAGCTTATCTAAGTGTTTGCGAAACAACTCATGCCCCCCTCCTACATTGAATTTAGCCTCCCGTTGCTCTCTCTCTGTGTATCGTTGCTGTCTCATCGTCTTTTTAAGCCCATCCTCTGCCTTCTTAGTAACAGTTAATGGGTCTTCTCCAGACTCGAAAATCGGTCCTAATAATGAGTCCCCGAGAATGTCCGTTGATACTAAACTCTCAACCGCATCAACTTTCAACCCCTTCTCGGTACCTTTCCTCCGCTTGTCTAAAGACTGTTGACCAGAATGTGACTCCCTGGATGCAAGAGATCGGGTGACAACACACGCCATAGGTTGCACCCGACACTTCTCAACCCACTCCTGCTCCTCCCTACTCACGTCGGCCGGCTTCTCGGCAACGACCAAGGGTGGAGCCTCAGAAGTAGGCCCCGCAAAGTCGTTGCCGAGAAGGAGGTCGACGCCCCCAACAGGCAATTTCTCCACAATTCCTACATCCAGGTCACGAGTCACACCATCAACTTCCATCTTCATTCTTACAAGCGGGTATGACCTTGTTGCATTAACTCCCTGAACCACAACCACCCGCGCCGTATTTACAGGTTTACCAGTGAAATTCCTCAACAGTGTTTGCAATGCCCCAGTGTCACGCAAAATTCTCACCTCATGTCTTCTACCCCCCCACTCCACACAACCGAGTCCCCTATCGTCACGAAAGGCATCACGGACAGGGAATAAGCCTTCCGGATCCTTCTGCACTGGCAGTGTATTTACCTCGGAAGAATTGCCTCTAACAAACTCCGATGTCCTCTTGAACACTCCAATGCCGTGAGCAAAAGACATGGCTGCCGGAGGAGGTCGACTAGGGCACTCATTTGCCTTATGACCCTCATGGTGGCACTTAAAACACATAAATTTCGGTTTCGGCTTATACTGTGATGTAAAAAGCCCCTGACTCTTCTCATACGGCGTGGTGTTAGGTTTGGATTCAGTTTTAGTTTCATTGCTCTTTTGTTTAAATGTGTCATTGCTACGGGGAGGGGGAGGATAATGGTCCCTAGCACTTGCATCGTACTTCTGTGAGGACCCGCAACCCCGAACCAACGACAGCCGTCGATCAGCCATTTCTGCTGCTTCGACTAGAGTTCTTGGGTTTTTCTCCTTTAAGTTCAAAGTTAGATCACCGCCCGTGCTCTTAAAGAACTGCTCCAACATCATTAACTGCTTAATTCCATTAAATGTTGTTACCTTCTCAGATCGGAGCCAGTTCCCCATAGCATCGGACAAGTCCCGGGCGTGTTCCAAAAAGGTGCTATCTCTTCCCTTAGTTACACCCCGGAACTTCAAACGGTACGTTTCTGGTTGCAGTTCGTAAGCCCTCAGGACAGCCTCCTTGAGATCCTCATACACAATACATGACTGCAAAGGTAACGCATCGTAGGCTTTAAGACCCTTGCCTATTAATCTAGAGGATACAAGTGCTGCCCATTTATTCTCTGGCCACTGGTGTTCCTGGCACTTCTTCTCAAAGCGTGCGAAAAATTCTGTTACGCCACTCTCATCAAACACCGGAACCAGTTTCAATAAGTGCGAGAGAGATTGATCATGAGCACGGTTACCAGCCCCAAGTCGCTGTCCCGTTGTCTCTACTCGCGACTTCTCTACGTCCCTGTCGGCACAGTACCTAGTCGACTCAGCTTGGATTTTTGCTTGACTGATAGTTTTTCTCTCTTCTATCTGGGCTAGTTCTATTCGCTGCTGATGCTGAAGCTTAGCTAATTCGAGCTGAAACAATAATTCTGGAGTTAACCCTTGAGGAGGTGAAGGTGCTACAATGTTTGAAATTACCGGTGGTCCCCCCAGGGGTAACCCACCCTGCCAGTCACCACCCAACTGTGGACGCGTACTCGGGGTCGGCAAACTACTGGGATGGCTGGGAGTCGAGTGTAGGGGAAGCATGGCTGAAGGGCTCTGAGCACTCAACCCATCTCGCTCACCAGTCACCCTGCCCAGTACACACGTTATCAAGTTATCCTTGGTCATGCTGCTAGTACCCGCATGACCGATAGCTGTGGCCAGGCATTGGAGACCGTACCGATCCATACCCTCCAACCGCTCGGCAGTAACAGGCCATTGCAAAAATATCCTAGCATCCTCCTCACAGTTCACCTGATTAACCATTTCATCATACTGCTGTTCCTCAGTTTCGACATTACTTACTGTGTCTCCATTCTCCTCTGATCCGGTATAAGACATGATGCTCACAAAAATTTCCCACCTCAATATTCAGAAAAGAAGCACCCCAAACTCTTATACCTCAATATACACACATAAATTCTCGGAAATACTCAAGGGCTATACTATGTTGCAAAACAAAATTATTCTTGCTGATCCCCGCAAAATATTCCCCAAAACAACAAATGTTCCCTACTAATAAATGTAGGTTCACCAAATCCTAGGTAAGGTCGCCATTTGTTACGACTGAGGTTTAAATATATCCGGGCTCTTATTCATTGGACTAGTAATGGCATAAATGCTACAACGGAAAGCGCTAGATCCAACCTCTGATGTATATTCCCAGTGAACAAAGAACACAAATACTCTCCAGAGTTGTATATGCAATAATAGGTTATCAAACTCTCAATAAATGTGCGTCTACTCTAGGCTTAATGTTATGTGAAAACAGCCTATTACTACCTATAACCGAAGGTACTTGGTTATGGTATGCAAAGTAAGGTGGTAAGAGAAGTTATAGCTTACGTTACTTTAATCAATAAATGTCAGGCATTCCTGCATAAAAGAAAGTGCACTAAAGTCCTTCAACACCAACAAGGAATCTTCTTTAAATGTTAGATGCTATCAAGGTGCTCGAATCGGAAATGGAACCCAAAAAGGCAGGCAGCGGAACAATGCTCATGCAGGCTATGCACACAAAAAGGCAGGAGATATAATGCAGTCGGAGCCAAGAATATCCTAATACGCTACAACAATAATAATAATCGCCACGACAATGCAGTATTCCTATCAACAAAAAGAGCCTAAGTCGTTTGTGTCTCAATACATCAAACTAGGCTGCGAAATGCTTGTGTAATCATAAACGGGTATGCATAATAAGAGTAATTGGTTTAATATACTTAACCCGTTGAGCCCCGGCTAGTTATCATATTTTGTTCACCCCAGTCCCAAGCCATTTTCACTTATTTTTTTTGTTTGCTAAAATGGAAGACAAGGACGAGAAATGAAAAAAAAACAAAAAAAAATCACCTCAGACAATTTTTTTTTTTTTGGGGGGGGGGGGGAGCTTCAAAAAAATGTGTTGAGCCAAAATGGAAGAGAATGGTGAGAAATGAACACACAAATAAAAAAAAACTCATTTCGGTCATTTGGGGGCGGGGGGGGGGGGGGGGGTTTCAATAGTTCGTCTCCCCCGCATGACCACCCGCCCGGGAGCACTAGGGTAAAAACTGAGTATGGCATTGTACGGCATACATCCTAAGGAGTATCTCACATAAATCTCAAGCCTCTAGCTCCCATACGACCGGAGTAATGAAGGTTCAAAGTGGCAGTAAACTAGGGGTGTAAACTATCCCCACTAAGCCCACCACCACCAGCCGCGCGGCTGTCTCGGCCCGCTCACACCTACTGGCCCGGCTCCCCCACACACTACGGTACCTCCCCCTCCTATTCTCCCGCCATTTCCTACCTTACGAGCCACGTAAGTGTTTTTTATATGTCGGACGCACGTGATGCGTCGCTGGGAGTTGGTGATCAAAGACTGCCGACGCAACACGTGCGACGCTGGGTCTCAACGGGTTAATGTCTACTATGACTGATAAAGTCTAGCTAGAGTCAATGATACGAGATACTGGTGCGCATGGCATGCCGCATAGCCTAGTGCAAATCTCAAGTCTGTGCATCAAATATTACGTTATAGTGAAGGGTAGCTCTCTTGAGAAACCTTAATACCGAAGTATCAAGCGTTCTCCTGGCGTACCTCAAAGACAAACAACCGAGCTTAGAACAGTGCAGAATGGTATAGGCAAAAAGCCCTCATTCGTGCATGCTCTATTCTTAATGGCACACAGACTAGAATTTACCCAATCAACTCCAGTTCTCAGGTATATTGTGCAGCTTTTAACTAAAGCCAGCACCCATTGGAAACAATACCTTATAATATCAGACTCCTAGTCTAGCATTATCTAATCCAGCAGAACACTAATAATTACAGGAAGCAGTACTGAACAATATGAATGCCAACCAATGCTTCGTGATCAACTTATCTTAACAACTAACATACATGGGTTATATAAGACCTTAACGCACAATACAACTGGCCAGCATGAAGCTGATTTTGCAGAGTTAACCAGAGGGGGTATAATATTAATAAAAGGTGGTGAAAGATATGGAAAATGAGAGAGATAGGCAGAGGAAAAGGTTCTCAGGTGCAGCGAGGAGGACAGATATCAAAGGGATAAGAGGGATGCATTCTAGAAACCAGATCTGAGGGAGAGAGTGGCAAGAGAGCTGTATATATACTAGCACTAGCTCGCACCGCGTAGGCAAAGCGGTAAGAAGTCCTCCAGCCAATGCCAAAGAAGCCAGCCAAACATGACGTCACCAAGCATGGTAAAAAACTCCTCCAACCAATCCCCAAGAGGCCAGCCAGCCGTGACGTCATCGAGCATGGCAAAAAAACACTGCGCGCCTCCCCACACTCTGTTCTACTCTCTCTCTCTCTCTCTCTCAAATCCTATTATTACTACTAAATGATAAAACATATACTTTGCAATTAAATATATAAAGCCTTGACATGGGCGAAAACAAAGAGCCTTTCTGGACTGCCCATGACACGAGCTTTCATATGAAATAAAGCACACAATAATACATCAACTGTAGCCACATCCACTGCCCTGGCGATCCTAGCGAGTCACTGTAGGACAAGCCATGCGGTTCTAACGGAGTGGTTATCGTCACACACCTTTGTTCCTAGAACAGCCAGGTCATGAGAGGGACAATCTGTACCACCTGTGCAGTCACTCCCATAGTTCATAATTGCTAAGGCTTCCCCGCCGATACCGTACATGCGCACCCCCGCATTCCTTGCGACTACACCTGCCGGCGCAGCATCACCGCCTTCAACGACACGGCCAGATACAGTCGGTCTATGGTAGGGCTGTTGCATATTACTAGGGCAGCATTGGGAGGCTATGCGACGACCCGGCGCCTCCACTCCACAGCCAACCTCACCAATCTGCTCAATGTCCCGATTCTGACCACCACCCTTAGCAGCCAGGGGTCGACCCTGACCTGACAACCATGCCAAAGCCTCGTCGCCCACCTTGAACCACTGAAACAACGAGGCCAACGGTTTACTGACACTCAAGTGACCTGCCAGCGGAACATCGTGCACCGCATGGGTAGTGAGGCCTGGGTGCTCGGCACAAACAGTGGGGTATGAACCGAGCAGGTGCTGGAGCGCTGCACACTGCTGCTCAGGCAGGTGCTCAAGCGCTTCCACAGCCACCTGACTCGTGTCCCCCGCCCACTGCTCCGCCGAGACATGACAATCCCAACTCTCCTCCACCTGTGCCCCACTGCCCCCCTCTCCTTCTCCACCTTGGCCGCTGCAGACCAACACAGGGACAGTAGGCTGCTCAGGTGGTTGCCTCACAAACTTCTTTAACAGGTTCACATGACATGCTTCCCCGTCCTCGCCGAGTTCAATAGCCCCGTTCCCACAACTCTCAAGACTAAGATCTTCTTGTTGTCCCTGGGAACTACTCTGTCACGGAGTGCCATCACGCCCTACCATGTCACTAGGGGGAACAGGTTCTGGGGCCACTCCGGAGCTTAACTGTGGTTCAAGTACCGAGTCACCAAGGAGTGTCGCTGGGTCCAAACTCTCAACCCGACCACCAGCCTCGACTTTCTCCTTCCGACCCTTCCTCCGCTGGTCTGCAACTTGGGTACTAGGCTGTGACACCTAAGCAGACTGAGATCTCTCGAGCCCCTCTTGCCCCTCCCTACTCGTGTCGGCCGCCCTCTCGGCAACGACTAAGGGTGGAACCTCGGAAGTGGGCACCGCAAAGTCGTTGCCGAGAAGGAGGTCGACCCCCTCAACTGGCAATTTCTCCACCACACCCACATCCAACTCCCGTGTCACACCGTCCACCTCAAGCTCCACTCTGACCAGCGGGTAAGTCCGCATAGCATTGATGCCTTGAACCACCACAACCCGAGCCGCGTTAATAGGCTTGGCAGTGAAATTCTGAACAAGTGTCTGGGAAGCGCCCGTATCACGCAACAACTCAAGCCTATGCTTCACACCAGCCCACCTCACAGTGCCGTGCCCCCTATGACCACAAAAAACATCACAGACAGGTGACGAGCCCTCCTGCTGCTTCTGCACCGGCGATGACTTCGCAACCGACTGTTTACCCCAGGCAAACGCGGAAGACCTCAAAGACACGCCAATGTTGCTCACTAGTGACACCACTGCTGTAGGCGGTGCGCTCGGACATGAGCGCGCAATATGCCCCTTCTCATGACACTTGAAACACTCCACTTCGCTCTTGGACTTCCTCTGAGGTGAGGAAGGGCCCTGGCCTTTCTTAAACGGGAAGGGTTTCGACTTGGGTTCATAATTGGCAACAGTACTCTTAAATGGATAATTAGTTGTTGTGTCATTAATTCGGGGGGGGGGTGGAGTGGTACGCCCCTGGTTACCTGCCTCAGCTCTCTGTGCAGACCCGCACCCACGAATCAATGACACCCTAAGGTCAGCCAGCTCAGCCGCCTGCTGCAGAGTTTTTGGTTGCTTTTCTTTCAGGTTAAGAGTCAAGTCACTGCCAGTACATTTAAAAAATTGTTCCAGCAATACTAATTGTTTTACTGAATCAAAAGTAGTTGCCTTCTCCGACCTCAACCAATTTTCAAGTGCATCTGACAGCTCTCTAGCGTGTTCCTGGAAAGTACTCTCCTTTCTTTTTGGAACCGCCCTAAACTTCAGCCTATAGGTCTCTGGCTGTAGCTCATACGCCCTCAGGACAGCCTCTTTTAACAACTCGTAATTCACATAGGAATCTAGGGGCAAAGCATCGTACGTCTTGAGTGCTTTCCCCATCAATCGTGAAGAAACAAGGGCTGCCCACTTCTCCTCGGGCCATTGGTGCTCCTGGCACTTTTTCTCGAACCGGAGAAAAAATTCTGTAACTCCTAACTCATCAAACACTGGAACCAACTTAAGTAGATACGACAGGGACTGGTCATGGGCTCGACCCCCCTGGACGACCCGGTTCCTCGTCACCTCTACACAAGTTTTCTCTAGGTCAACATCGGCACAATACCTCTCAGACTCAAACTTGCACTCAGACTCTTGCTCCCTGAGCTCAGCATCATGCTTCCGCTGCTCGAACTCAAGCTCAGCCTGGCGCTCCTGCTGCTTAAGTTTGGCAAGCTCAAGCTGAAACAACATCTCGGCAGACAAACCCTGAGGAGGGGGTGCTACTATTAGGGACCCACCCCGTGAATCACCTAGAAGCATACCCAACTGCCAGCGGGCATCGGCCTGTGGGAACGTACTCGGCTCCGGAGCCCGAGGGGGCACCATGGTAGGAGTCGAGTGGAATGGGGGCTGGGCCGAAGGTGCCCCAGCTCCCGCTCGATCCGAAGCACACCGAGCACACAGGTAACCAGCTCACCTCTCGACAAACCGCTAGTACCGGGAAACCCTAAGACCGTGGCTACACACTGCAGTCCGTACCGGTCTAGCCCCGACACACGATCCGCTGACACAGGCTCCTCCAAAAATATCTGAGCATCCTCCTCATTGTTCACCACCCGAACGCCTCTTAACAACTCCACCTTCTCCACCTCCTCGCCTGCCTCTCGCACTGTGCCCTCACTATGCTCAGACCCGTCCAGTGACATGATGGAGTCAACAAAAAAATTCTCAGTCAAGACAAAAGTAGCCAAACTCTTGCGTAGCTTTATTCATCAAAAAATATTCGAAGATGTTCTTGAGTGCAATACTAGGTCACCAATAACTCCAACAAGTTCAATGTATCCTCAAAACAATGTCTACTGCCAACAATGCGAGAAATAAATTCAACCCCAAATGGCAATAAAATTTCTCCAAAAAAAAACTGCAATATTCAGTTCACTATATTCTGGTCTAAGGTCGCCATTTGTTACGACCGGCACTACGAAATAAACAAGGGCACTTAATAATGGACTAGATGATAGGCTATATCTGCAACAACGGCCATTTGTTATATCTATTACAACGGTAGCTAATTCCAAACCCTCGAACTATTACGCCGGTGAACAAAAACACTTAAAACCCTCCAGAGTTAATCTACTGGATAACGGGGTATCAATTAATAACTGGGTATTAGTGCACTTCTACAAAGGCTTTCTGGTGACGGCAAAGCCAACTCACAACAGGAGTACTTCATCATCATCATCATCATCTCCGACGCCGTGCTTCCCCCTGGGAAACCCCCACTAGAGGATGGCCATGACAGAAACATCTCCAAGCTACTTTGTCAAGACACGCCTCCTTTGCCCGTGCCACAATGCCCCTTCCACTACGTGGAAGTTTTTCTTCAATATATTTTTCCACTTTCTTTTCCCATACCATAGGTGGTCTTCCACTACTAGCGGTTCCACTCACCTGACTCCCATATATCTTTCTTGGCATTCTGTCTTCATCCATTCTCTGAACATGACCATACCACCTCAAAGTACTTCTCTTTATCCACTCAACTACACCACAATCAATGCCCAAAGCCTGCTTTTCCATTCCAAAGGACTCGTACACTTCCCTATTACTTGGCCCATCTAGCCTATTCATGCCAGCTGCCATTCTGAAAAAGCTCATCTCCACAGCTCTTAGTTTGAAGAGGTCCTCGTCACTTGCCGTCCATGTCTCGCTTCCATACGAGAGTGTTGGGAGCAGCACACTGTTTCTCAGTGACTTTTTGACTTCCTGGCTAACCATTCTTCCTTTGAGAATACTATCAAGTTCTCCAATCACTTTTCTCCCTTGCATTTTTCTCTCTTTTATCTCACTCTCCATTTTACCATATTTGCATAGTACAGCTCCCAAATACTTGAAACTTTCAACCTCTTCTAGTACTTCATTTTTCAATTTTATTTTACAACTTTTCTTGTGTTCTTTCTTGATTCTATATTTTTCCTTAAAATCTATAGTTTCATGCATTCTTCTCTCAAACACCATTACCTTACATTTCCCTACATTGACCTTTAACTTTCTCTTTTCACATACCCTGTCAAAGTCAGTGACCACTCTCTGAAGTTCTTCAGCATTTTCCGCCAACAGGACTCCATCGTCCGCATATAGGCATGTTAAAATCTTCCATGTTCTTCCCTCTGATTCCAGTCTAGCTCCCACACCCATTGATACAGCCCTACATTCCCTAATCACTCCATCCATGTATATATTGAACAACCAAGCTGACATGACACATCCCTGTCTTACACCTACATTGACCTCAAAACTTTCACTTAACTTATCCCCTACCTTCACATTTGCCATTGCATTCCTATACAAAGATTTTACTGCCATTAGCAACTTTCCTCCCACACCATATACTGTTAACACATCCCACAGGCCCTCCCAGTCTACTTTGTCGTAGGCTTTTTCCAAATCCATGAATGCTGCATAGAGTTTTCTGTTTTTGGCCAGATACTTCTCTACCAACAATCGCATTGAGGCTATCTGGTCAACACAGCCCCTGCCCTCTCTGAAACCTCCCTGTTCCTCGCCTATTTTGTCATCCGTTATCTTCTGTAGCCTCTGTGTTACTACTCTTGCGTGTACCTTTCCAGGTATGCTAAGCAAGCTAATTCCCCTATAATTCTTACACTCTTCTTTACTACCCTTCCCTTTGTACAAGGGTACTATCACTGCTTTCCTCCAGTCCTCTGGTACACTTTCCTTTTCCCATGCTAATTTACATAACCTATGCATTATGTCAACAGCTTCTTCTCCTCCATATCTCAGCATTTCACCTGGGATGTTATCTACTCCAGCAGCTTTGCCCATTTTAAGTCTATTGATTGCTTCTTTTACTTCTTCTCTGCTTATCTGGATTTCAACTACCCTGTTTATTCTACCTCTCTCCATTCCTATGGATGAGATCTTTGCCTTCCCCCTACTCTTTACAGCTAAGCTACTAAAATGATCTTTCCATACTTTCACCACACCATCACCCTCTACCACTTCCCCATTCATGTCCCTCATCCTACCACCTGAGACACTCTCAGTCTTCTTCCCTCTGGCTTCTTTCACAGCTCTGTAGTATGCTTTCCTGTCATTCAGGAACTGTTCACTAATCTTTCTCCCATATGCCTCATCTGTCTTCCTTTTAGCGTCTTGTATCGCCCTCTTCACTCTTTGTTTCAAATTTGTATATTCTTCTTTCCTCGCATCTCTAGTTTCTCTAGGTATATTCTTTTGCAGCATACTCTTTCTGAACTCTTTCTTCTTTTTCACTATTTCTTCTATCTCTTTACTAAACCATGCGTTACCTTTCTTCTTCCACATTTTAAAGGTTTTCTTCCCACATACTTTCTCAGCTGCTTTAATCATGGAGTCTCTTGTACCTTTCCATACTTCGTCTACAGTATTTCCCAGATCTATCATAACATCCATGTCCTTTATAGTCTCTTTCAGGATGTCCTTGTATTTTGTTGCATTACATTCTTCATTTAATGTTCTCACATTTATTCTCTCTACTGTCAGTTTTCTCTCTTTCCTCTCATATTTCCACTCTTTCCTTATCCTCACTTTTGTCAGCACTGTATAGTGGTCTGATCCCGTCAGCATACCTCTTACAGCTTTTGAATCTAAAATTCTTCCTTTTAGTCCGGAGTCCATCATGGCGTAGTCAATTAGAGATTTCTGTTCCTGCTCACCTTCACCTCTGTGCCATGTATATCTATGAATGTGACGATGTTCAAAAAATGTGTTAGCCAGAAACATCTCTCTCTCCGCACATACTTCTAAAAGGAAGTCACCATTCATATTCCTACCCTCCACACCCCATTTACCCACTATACCTTCTATCTCCTCGTTTCCAACTCTACTATTCATGTCGCCTACTAATATTACTTGTGTACACACTTGCCTTTCTCTTATACATTTATTGACTTTATTCCAAAATTTTCTATTTTCTTCCGCACCTTTCCCAGTTTCTTGGTTGACTGGTGCATAGACACACATAAAAGTATACCTATCTATCCCAATCTTGCACTCACACCATACAATTCTTGAGTCCACGCATCCATAGTTTTTCACACACTTCCTCAACCTTTCTGACAAAATTACTGCTACCCCTTCCTTTTTCTTACGTTTATGTCCTGCATCCAATCCAGACCAGACAACCCATCCTTCCCCACCCCACAAATCATGCTCACTCTCACCATCCAACACTCCAGAACCCAACAGGTGCGTCTCACCTACCCCACACACATCCACACATCCATCTTTAAGCTCTCGCATCAGACACTCTCTCTTGCTAAAATCATTTATGCCATTGGCATTGAAGGCACAGACACGGAGCACGTTTTCCTTCACCCGAACGACGTTTCCACCACTTTTCTGCTTTGTTCCTCCACCCCCGAGGGGGTCCTGGCCGGCAGCATACCGAGCACAGTTGTTTCCCAGGAGGACATGGGGCCTGAACATAATGCCTCCAAACAGGGCGCCAGATTGTCAAAAGTATACTAAAAGAAAAACAAAAAACTGATACCAACATCAGTAAAAAAACATACAACACAGTAAAAATGAAAATATTAAGAAGATAGGGAGAACAAATATATACAGGGGACAACAGAAATATAGTTACAAGGGGGATAATTTTTATAGTGGAAATTAAAAGAGGATTTAAAATTAAAAACAAAGTGTGCTGCTGAAGAAAATAGCACACCCGCCCTCCCCTTTAGTTCCACCGTCAAGCAAAAATATATTTTTTAGAAATTTAAAAGGGAGGATTAAAATAAGGACGGCGTAATAACGAGGCTACCTCGAGAAGGCGGGGTAGGACTTACTTACCGTAACTAGTCACGGTAAGCTACAGAGGTGCGTTTTAGCAAGACTTTAACCAATACCGTACTTATACGCAGATGACAGGACCTCTAAACCTCATTGGTTACGATACTGCCACTGCGCAAAGGAGTACTTACGTTACGAAAATGCTCTTAAGTAATAACAATGCTTGAATAAACTATATAAGATTTAATAAAGGAATAATTGCTTACGTTAACTTTAGTGTGAGTCTGTACTCAACACTAAACTCTTCAATGCTCTATGAAACCACTGGAAGTCTAGTCTTACAGCAATCAGATAAGGAATCTTCTGAAAAGGTCTGATGCTCTAAGATGCTCGTTAATATAGAACAGAAATAATGCAGGGGCAGGACACCAAAGTGTGTATCTTAAATACACCAATAAGTAGGATACATATATATAACAAGGGAGTGCAACAACTCTGTGAAAGCACTAATAATAACCACTCAGAAACAGTACTTCCTTAGCCAACGTAACAGCCAAACTGGGTTGTGCACTATGCACCAACCTAGGCTAAAATAAGGCGTGAATAATTCTTAAAGCATACACAATGAAAGTTAATAAACACAATGCTGTCTTTCTCACTAATAAAGTCTAGCAGTGGCATAAAAAGTATCAGGAAACTAGGCAGAGCGCAAGCATGCTCGTAGCCTACTGTCTCCCCTTGAACAGATTTCCCTTATGTCACGTTACGTGACTTGGAGGCTCTCTTGGTAAGTCCAGATCTCTAGTATCTGGTCTTGCCCTGGCGCTCCACAAAGGTCAACAAAATGAGGTAGCAATCATACAGGTAAGAGTAGGCAAAAGCCCTTTATCTGTATACTGCTACACTCGCAAAGGAAAATATGCACAAGGGTTACAGGCTAGCTAGCTTCGTCGATGTTGTACAGGCTCTGACTTGCCACATACATAACTCAGACAACGACCAAAGATACCTTCCACTGTCTACCATTAAATAATGGGAAAGAACAGCTCAATAATTAGAAGCACCCCAACACTAGGCTACCATATGACTATGACTCTAATAATCCCTAAAACTATTGCAAACATATATGGAGAGCTGGTGCTGGTAATACGACTGGCCGACTATGGAAGTCGTATGCAGAACCAGAAGGGATAAGTAATTGAATAAAGAGAGAAGTATGAAAAGGAAGAAGTTCAGAGAGAGAGAAAGTAGTATAGGGGGTTATATGGGGGACAGATTGCAAAGGACATGTAGAACCAAGCACGCCGTGCCAAGCTCTGCAGGAGAAACGCGGGCAGGAGCCCCGCACCACCCTCCCAGGACAGCGGCCTCCAATCACAGACCACTACGTCATGAAGAGCAAGCGTCCTATGACGTAGCCAGGCCCACCGGCCAATCACGAGCGTGGGAAACTCCTCCGAGCGAGGGAGGCGCACGTACATACACACGCACATATTACCACCACGCTGCTCGCTCTCTTTCTCCCTACAACTTCACACAATGCATCTTATATTCTATCAATGATATAAAACACTTCCAAGTGTCACAGACAAGAATAAAGACCACCACTGATCTGTCTGCAACAACATGAACTCTATGAAAGAAAGAACATCGTTCTACGATTATTGTAGCCCATTTCACTGCCCTGGCGAGTGCTAGCGAGTTACGAGTGCATTCTGGCAAGCTGGCCAGCGTAACAATACCCTCATTGTTCCCTGATTAAATAGCACTGTATGAATATTCCCATATTCAAAATATGCTACAGGGGGGCAATGCCTAGTGAGTTAATTGCTCAATAGGTGGCGTTCTGAGAGTGAGGGTCCGAGCCTGGGGAGTGAGACTGTGAAGCGCAGAGGTGAAGCAGCTTCAGAGATGGAGTTGGGTTCGAGCCGTGAATAGGTGCTTCGCATGTCTCACTCCCTAGGCTGGAACAAGACTTCACGGGCCTCACCGTGTTCAGCGGTAGAGTGTAAAGTGTTACGATCCAGGTTCTCAAAGACACAGGGCTCTTCAACATTGGACTAGATAATGGCAAAAAGCAACAACGGTAACACTAGATCCAAACCCTGCCTTAAACACTGGAAAACAAAACACCATTACCGCCCTGAGTCGTGCCTGGACAACGAGGTATCCTATGACTTGGTAACTGGTGCACACACACTAGGCTGACGCTCAATGAAACAGCCTATTCTCAAACAGTAAAAGATTACTCGATTATGTTACACAAAGAAAAGATAGTTAACGTGATTAATTAACGTTACGGTAGATACTCAAATAACTGGCACTCCTGTATTAAAGAAAGTGCAATGCTAGTCCTGCAACATCAACTGGAAACTTCTGAAATAAGTCTGATGCTGGGAAGATGTTCGTAAAGAATCTTGAACAATTATAATGCAGAATACGGGTCACAATAAATCCTAGGACATATAGTAATAATAGGCAGGCGAATAATAAAGACTGCGCAAAGGTAATAATGCTCGACAACTAAAGAAATGCTTTGTAACACAACGCAACAGCCTACTCGGGTTGTGCAACTCAACAACAACTTCGGCTCAAAAGTGCAGTGAATAATAATGTTGCATACATATAATAATGGGGCTTATCTCTAACCAGTGTCTGCTCAGTTAATAAAGTCTAGCTGGGGTATCAAGGCAGGGCAACAATGGGCGAGCATGCGGCTCGTAGCCTAACGTTGTCCGAGGGTGGTATAATGAAGAGTACGTTATATGACGGGGATGCTCTCTTGATAAATCTAGGTCTCTAGTACCTAGCTCCATCCTGGCGATCCCTCAGAAGTCAACACAAAGAGGCAGCACTATGTTGTGAGGGATAGGCTATGGCCCTCTCACACCACAGCGCTGTGCTCGCAAAGTAAACCAACCCGAAGACAACTTAGGCTCCCACAGTACCTGTCGATGTCGTGCAGAGCTTAGCTAACACTCTGTACACATCGGAGACAACGACACAGTAACCTTACCCCTAGTCTAGCTTTAGATAACCAAGAAGAATCACTCAACACCCTGCAAGGGAGACATATACCGGTCTACAACCTTCCCGAGAGAGGACACATACGGAAAAGTCGTCTCTCTAACCCTCAATAAAGCATAATACCTCCTTGAGTGTTGTATTTCGCCGGTCCATAAACTAGTTACTTTTAACATGCCGTTTGTAAGTAAACCTAGACAATCTAAGACAATAAAGTGTAGGTCAAAAAGAAAATTTGAGCCACAACTACTAATATCGACTATTGCGAATGAAATACTAATTAAGAAAAGAGAACACTGTGCTCACGGTGAATTAATAGATGACTGTACGTCATGTTTCACTAATCTGTATAACAGCATTGCTAGAGAAAAATACGAAGATATGTGCCCCATTATTGAAAAGAAAATAGTAATAGTTGATAGTGCGCCGTGGTTTAATACTGATATTCAAAGAGCAAAAAAGGCAAAGAAGAAATATGAGAGGCTATGGAGACGTCTACGAACCGAAGAGGCAAGAGATAACTATAAAAGAGCTCGGAATATAGAAAACAGGCTCATTGTGCTTAGAAAACGTGAATACTATATGAATAAAGCAAAAGAAGCTGGATCTGATATGAATAAGCTGTATGTGGTACTTGACAACTTGACGGGAAACAAGAAGAAAAATAAGTTACCAGAAGGGATTCCGGATATGACATTGGCGAATGATTTTTCTGACTTTTTTTGTGATAAAATTAATGCCATTGTTGGAAATTTTGAAGTAGTCGAGACTCAAGACGTTGTTGTAGCTGAGCCTACTGTGACTAAGTTAACAGAATTTACTATGACGGATCTGAATACAGTTAAATCCATAGTTACGAAAGCAAAACTTACCCATTGTAGTAATGATCCTATACCGATACGTGAAATAGTGCACAGTAACAATTTTAACCGTTTTCTGGACATATATGTTGACATAATAAACTGTAGCATTGCAAATAATGTATTTCCATCGTCTGAAAAGAATGCGATTGTGAAGCCTATTATTAAAGGGAGCCTTGATTCTCAATGCTTGAGCTCTTTTAGGCCTGTTTCCAATTTAACATTTCTATCAAAAATTACTGAAAATGTAATTCTGGGTCAGTTATGGGATCACTTGAGTTTAGTGAAGGCTCTCCCAGACAACCAGTCCGCATATAGAAGACTTTACTCTACGGAAACCACGATGTGCTCTGTGATTAATGATTTACTCATGCAAATGGACAACGCGAAATGTGGAATCTTAATTTTGTTGGACTTGAGTGCCGCGTTCGATACAGTGGTGCATAGCTTACTAATAGAAGACTGTAAAGCTATTGGTATTGATGGTAATGCGCTGGAATACCTTCAAAGTTACCTTACTAACAGAACTTATTGTGTGCAAATAAGTAATAAATTCTCAGAGATGAAGCATCTAGAGAGGGGCGTCCCTCAAGGGAGTGTTCTTGGACCAATTCTATTCTGTATATATACAATTGCACTATCTAGCATATTAATGAAACATGGAGTGAAATTCAAACTGTTTGCGGATGACACCCAATTCTATCTGGCACTAAGTGATAAGTGACGTGGTGAATGTTGAGGAGAAGATTAGTGGTTTACTAAAAGACATTGGGAAGTGGATGGAGTCAAAGCAACTGAAATTAAATGAAAATAAAACTGAATGCCTATTAGTAGGCAGACGGGTGAACCTTGAGAGACTGGGTGTGCAAAGCCTCAATATCAATGATAGTGTGATGACTGTGAGTAGTGTGGTGAAGGATTTGGGAGTTTTGGTTGATAGTGAACTGTCATTTAACACCTTACAAGCGGCCTATGCGGTTTATTTATGTGTACCGCACAGCGGGGTGTTTTTAGCCAAAATAGGGCTGTTTACGTGATAATTTTCATGCCTAAATAAGACCCAGAACGTAAAACAAGTATCTATCCCTGAAAGGGCATAAACAGAGCTTTCGAATGACACCATAACGATCCTTGTATGATGGATAGTTTTCTTGCAATAACCGTGCAACGCGAGTGCAAAAAGCAGGTAATTCGGTACTTTCGGTACATAATTGAGTATGTAGCGAGTGAGAGAGGGAGGAGGGAGCTGAGATTTGTGTCAGTAGGTTCGCCGCGGTGGTCTGGAACAGTCATACGCTCGCTAGTCTCCTGCCACCACTTGTCTCTCTCTCTCAGCCACATTACGTGCTGAAATTGCCACTCGAGTTATGTCGAGCGCCGCCACATAGTCCAGCTTTATTTAACTCGACTTATGTTGCTCGCCGCTAATTAAGGGTTAAAAACCAGATTAATCAAACAGTGCGAATCTCTGCCTATCATCTGAGGAATATTGCTTTTGTGAGAAAATATCTGGATATTAATACAACCAAAATGTTGATCCACAATCATGTAATTAGTAAATTAGACTATTGTAATTCTCTATATTATCGATTACCAAATTACTTGCTACGAAAACTACAACTTATAATGAATAGAGCAGCAAGATTAATAAAGAGTTTACCATTCCGTGCGAGTACAACGCCGGCATTAATTGACCTGCATTGGCTGCCGGTGAAAGCGAGGATCATATTCAAACTGTGTGTTATAGTGTATCAAGCTTTGAACTTTGGAAAGCCGGAATATGTGCGAGACTTATTGGAAGACTTCAATGTTGGCACTGATATGATGCTGAGACATGGCAACGTGCTGCATCAATTGAATGAGCCACGGTGCAATCATGAATTTGGATTTAGGGCCTTCGAAAAGAGTGCACCGAGACTTTATAATAATCTACCAGTTAATGTGAAAAGGTGTGCGAACATAAAGGCCTTTAAAAAGTCACTAAAAACACATTTGTTCAGGGAGTGTTATGACTTAGAAGATGGCACTGTGAGACAAGACTACAAGTGCTAGATGGTTTAAAGGGCAGCTGCGACGAGCGTCACATCTAGTGATGGAGCGCGGCTGAGAAACTCCACACCAAGTAAGTAAGTAACTTAACCTAATACATGGAAATATCTGAGAGCTTCGCGTACAATACGACTGGCCGACGGTGAACGTCTATGCTGAAACCAGAAGGGATGTTGAGTTTAATAAAGATTAGAGAATGAGAAAGGAGAAGTCGAGAGAGAGAAATAGTATGCAAAGTAGCGAGTATGGGGGACAGAATTGCAATGGATGTAGGCGATACGCGTGTCAGGCAAGCTCTGAGCTGGTAAAGAACACGAGGCAGCGACGGGAAGGGACTAGTTGACCATCCGGCCGCCAACACCGTCAGCGCCCAAGCGAGCCGCTTCATAGCTCACCTCGCTGCCGGGTGTACCCCCTCACACTCTCTCGCTCGCCTCCCACACAAGCAACATTTATATTATAGCGAATATAAAATATAAGGCGCGGTCAGAGACCAAAACAAAGACCATTTCTAGACTGTCTGTGGCAACACGACACTAATGAAATAAAGCAGATCATTCTAGGACAACTGTAGCCCATCCCCCCACCCTGGCGAGCGCTAGCGAGCTGCAATGCCCCACGCAACCGTTCTGCTAACGCCGGGAGGCGTCACACCCCCCCAAGATATGGGACACTCAACCATGAGCCCATATCTGAACAGGCAGAATGTCGCTAAAATCTGCCACTCCTAACCACTCTGCCTCTCATGGAATGCAAGCTCAGTTTCCTCAAAAAAAAATAAAAATACAACAAAATTTTTATATAAAAAAATCTTATCACCCTTCCCAAATATAATACATTAATTCATAACATTGTGCTCCCAGAGCGAGCTTTAAGAAGCACAGCCTACTGAGAGAAAATCATCTGCACTCAGTACTCAGCTACAATATTATCTTAAAATTAATTATTAAAGAAAGAGTTTTTATTTAATTTTTCATATTTTATTTTAATGTTGTTTTTGGCGGCTACTATAGATGTAGCCTAATTTTCTTCTAATCAAAGCCAACAACTCCTGCCCTGCGACCCTACGCTGATGCTACACACGCGAGCCAACAAGCACCAGCGCAAAAATACACCGCGAGCCAAGACAGGAGGCTATACCAACATACTGTGGTAGCCTACCCCGGATCCTCCACCCGCGACAAACAGTCCGCAATCACATTCTCACAACCGGCAATATGGCGAATGTCTAAGTTGTACTCTTGCAACATGAGCGACCATCTGGTCAGCCTCATATTCCGGTTGTGGAATTGATTGAGGAATTTAAGCGGGTGGTGGTCGGTATACACTACCACGATTGGCCCATATGCAGGAACATAGACCTCAAAGTGTCTGAGCGCTAACACGATTGCCAGCAGTTCCTTTTCAACAACCGAATAGTTTTTCTGTGCTGAATTAAATTTCTTTGAAAAGAAACTGACTGGATGCTCAAGCCCTTCCTCGTCTGTCTGCAAAAGTACGGCACCAGCCCCTACTCCGCTGTCATCAGTCGCCAACTGAAATGGTCGTTCAAAGTCCGGGGCCCTGAGGATAGGGCGAGTGCATAAAAGGTGTTTAACTACTCGAAACGCCTGCTCACACTCAGGTGCCCAGCGGAACTTTTTATCTTTGGCTAGTAGATCTGTCAAAGGAGCTAACACAGTCGAATAGCCTCTTATAAAGCAGCGGTAATACCCAATCATACCCAAAAATCTCATGATCTGCCGCTTGGTGGTCGGCCTGGGGAACAAGTCGATAGCCTGTATCTTCTGTTGGGGCGGGCTCACCTGCCCTAACCCAACCACAAACCCCAGATACTGCACCGTGGCTTGCACAAAGTCACACTTGCCCAGATTAACCACCAAGCCTGCTTTACTAAGTTGACTAAATAAGGCTTCTATGTGCTCACAGTGACTTTGGAAATCGTTGTCATAAATGATCACGTCATCAAGGTAGACAGTACAGTTTGGGATGTCTGCTACGATGTCGTTCATTAAGCTCTGGAAAGTGGCCGGTGCATTTTTCAGACCATATGGCATCACGTTGCAACGGTAAGTACTGCCATCCACCACAAACCCGCACACCTCTTTAGCCCGCTCAGACAGTGGTACTTGCCAGTAGCCTTTGACGAGGTCTACCTTGGTCAAGTACCTTGCTTTCCCGATCTTACCCACACTGTCATCCACCCGGGGAAGAGGATATGCATTGGTGGGGGTCAACCCGTTCAACCGCCTAAAGTCAATGCAGAACCGAACTTTTCCATCAGGTTTGGGCTGCAGAGTGACAGGAGAAGTCCACCGTACTGCCCCCTTCTCGATCAAGCCTCTCGCCAGCATATACTCCAGCTCATCCCTGAGCGCTGGGAGTTTAATGGGTGGCACCCGATAAGGTATCGACTTGAAGGGGGGGTGCTCTCCTACATCGACATCATGCACCGCTTGAGTAGTGAGGCCTGGGTGCTCGGCAAATACAGTGGGGTATGAATCGAACAGGCGCTGCACTGCCACCTGCTGTTCCTCCGGCAGGTGCGCCAGAGCATCATGCGCACATTGGCTCGAATTCCCCGCCCACTGATCAGCCGAGACATGACAATCCCAGTTATCATCCACCTGATCATTGCTGCCCCCCTCTCCTTCTCCACCATGACCGCAGCAGGTCAACACAGGGACAGCTAGTGACTCAGGTGGGCGCCTCACATACTCCTTCAACAAATTAATGTGGCATAGTTGGTTACGCTTCTTCCGGTCTGGAGTGGCAACGAGGTAATCTAGATCGGAGATCTTTGACACCACCCGATAAGACCCAGCGTACTTGGCAGCCAGATGATGACCTGACAAAGGCAACAGGACCAACACCTCTTGACCTTTTTTTTTTTTTTTTTTTTTTCTATATTCCAACTTACTTCCTCTCGGGCATAGGCTGAGAGCCTTAACATTCACCGCTTTACAATGAACAGTGAAGCCCGTGAGGTCTTGTTCCAGTCTAGGGAGTGAGACATGTGAAGCACGTAGAGTACAACGAGCACCTGCCATCTTGCCTTCACATGAGGCACGGTGCTCACTCATGGCCCGAAACGACCCCATCTCTGAAGCCACCTCGTTCCCGTGCTTCACTGTCTCACCACCTACACTCGGACTCTCACACTTACACACACACACAACGCCACCTGTTGAGCAGATAACTCACCAGGCATTGCACCCCTATAGCATATTTTGAATATGGGAATATTCATACAGTGCTATTTAATCAGGGAACAATGAGGGTATTTTATTGACGTTTCGGTGGGCTTGTGGTAATGCACTGATACTAGATACAGCACAAATTCCATCCCAATAATATCTTCCCATTGATACATCGGGATTTGAACCCGGGACCTTTGGATTACCAGGCCAGTGGCAAGACCACTCCACCACACCTCCCCTAAACTCCCGGAGTTTCGCCTTAGTATCGTACCTGTCCTTCATACGGGCCTGCAAACTCACCAAATTACGCCCGGCCAGCTCCAGACTTCTAAGCATTCTCTCTCTGCTCTCGAGGACGTATCTCAACATAGAACATGGCTTAGCGGTACCCTCCCAAATCTCCTTCACCATGTGGAGAGGGCCCCTAACCTGATGCCCGAAAACAAGCTCATTCGGACTGAAACCGAGACTCTCTCCAGGTACTTCTCTTGCCGCGAACAAAACATACGGCAGACCAAGGTCCCAATCCTTTCCGTTCTCTGCGCAGTAACATCGAAGCATGCTTTTTAGCGTGGCGTGCCACCTCTCCAACACCCCTTGACTCTCCGGGTGATACGCAGAAGAGACGACAGTGCTGATGCCATGCTGAATCATAGTTTGTTTGAACAGATTAGATGTAAAATTAGAACCTTGGTCCGATTGCACCTCTTGCGGGTAACCATACCGCGAGCAATACAAGAGCAGGTTCCGGACAACAGTTTTCGCCGTGCCATTTCTCATTGGATATGCATCAGGATAACGAGTGGCCACATCCATGATAGTTAATAGAAATTTATTACTGGCACTAGTAGGGGGTAGGGGTCCGACCATATCAATGGTGACCTTACTGAAGGGTGGTCCACTGACAGGAATGGGGTGCAACGGGGCTCTCGGAATTGGTTGGTTAGGTTTTCCAACCCTCTGGCACGTATGACACCTTGCTATCCAGGTTACCACCTGCCCCTTCAACCCCGGCCACCAAATTTTTTTTTCTAAAGCCGCCACCGTTTTTCTCACCCCTAGATGTCCTGCCAGTGGTATGTCATGCGCCAACCTCAGTAGGCTATCCCTGCACTCCCGTGGCACCACCAACTGGTCCACTACTCCGGACCCCTCTTGCCAACTACGTTTAGGGTCTTGAAAACGCCTATAGAGGATGCCTTCTAAATAAAAAAAATCTCCTGGCTGTGCATCGCCGTCCTCGTCGAGCTCTACAGCTTCATTAGCACACGTTTGGAGCTCAGGGTCCTCTAGTTGCAACCGACGTATATCTGAGGGTGCCAAGCGATCTAACTGCTCCCGGAGCAATGCATGACCTTCCCCGATACTGGGCTGCTCCCTCTGTCTCTCTCGATGTACATAACGTTGCTGTCGTGGAGACTCGTCATGCCCAGCCTCGTCACTCTCGATGACAGGCCCAGGGGCTACTCCAGAATTAAGTAATGGTGCTAATACTGAATCACCCAGGAGAGCCGCCGAGTCAAAACTCTTAAAACCAACTCCAGCTTTAGCCTCCTCCTGTTGATCGTTCCTCCGCTGGTCTGAAGACGGAGGACTAGGCTGTGACACTTTAGCTGCCCGAGCTCGGGTGACAACACACGCCATGGGTTGTGTCTGGCACCGCTCGACCCACTCTTGCTCTTCCCTACTCACGTCGGCCGGCCTCTCGGCAACGACTAAGGGTAGAACCTCAGAAGCGGGCATTGCAAAGTCGTTGCCGAGAAGAAGGTCGACGCCCTCCACTGGCAGTTTCTCCACAATCCCGACATCCAATTCACGTGCCACACCATCCACCTCCAACTCCAACCGCACCAGCGGGTATGACCGAGTTGCATTAATACCCTGCACCACTACCACCCGAGCCGCGTTTATAGGGTAGCCAGTCAAGTTTTTCATCAGAGTCTGGGAAGCACCTGTATCACGCAAGACCTCTACTCCATACTTGCGCCCCGCCCACATCACGCAACCCCGCCCTCTATGGTCGCAAAAAACATCCTGAGCAGGGTTCGAGCCTCCCAGGTGCTTCTGCATTGGCTGTGCCTCAGCCTCTGACGAACTGCCCCGGGCAAACTCAGATGACTTCGGAGACACACCAATGTTGCAGGCCAAATACACAGCTGCTGTAGGTGGTTTGCTAGGACAGACTCTTGCAAAGTGCCCCTTTTTATGACAATGATAACACTCCAACTCCCCTTTGGGCTTCCCTTGGTACTGGAAAGGGCCCGGCCCCTTCTTAAACGGGACGGTGCTAGTCTTGTGGTCAGTCTTGGTATCATGGCTCTTGTACTTGTTTGCATAAGGTATACCACTAACTCGGGGGGTGGGGCATCACGCCCCTTGTTACCTGCCTCACTACGCTGGGCAGACCCGCACCCACGAATTAGTGATAGCCGGAGGTCAGCCATCTCAGCTGCCTCCTGTAGAGTTTTTGGTTGCTTTTCTTTCAGGTTTAACGTCAGGTCGCCGCCCGTGCATTTGAAAAACTGCTCTAAAAGCACCAACTGTTTAATGTCGTCAAACGTAGTAGCTTTCTCCGACCTCAGCCAATTCCCAAAAGCATCGGACAGCTCCCGGGCATGTTCCAAAAAGGTGCTCTCCCGACCCTTGGTAACACCCCGGAACTTCAACCTGTACGTCTCTGGTTGTAGTTCGTATGCTCTCAGGACAGCCTCCTTGAGTTCCTCATAGATAATACACGACTCTATAGGCAATGAATCATAAGCCTTGAGTCCCTTGCCCACAAGTCTAGAGGAAACAAGGGCTGCCCACTTCTCCCCAGGCCACTGGTGTTCCTGGCACTTCTTCTCGAATCTCATGAAAAATTCGGTGACACCCGACTCATCAAATACAGGGACTAGTTTCAACAGGTGCGACAAAGACTGATCATGCCCACAATTCCCACCACCGAGACGTTGCCCTGTCGTTTCCACCCGAGTCTTCTCAAGATCGATATCTGCACGGTACCTGGTAGACTCAGCCTCCGACTGGGCTTTTATTCTCGCGAGTTCGAGATCAGTCTGTTGTTTAACCTTAGCCATCTCAAGCTGGAAGAGCATTTCTGTAGTGAAACTTTGAGGAGGAGGTGCAACTATTGGAGGCCCACCCAGCGATCCTAAACCACGCTGCCAGCGGCTATCGGCCTGCGGGAACGTACTAAACTCCGACATCCTAGAGGTCCCGATGGGAGTAGAGTGGAGGGGGGACTCGAGCAGAAGTTCCCGAGCACCCTCTCCACCCTGGACCTCACTAGCCGCCCCCAGTACGAAAGCCCTCAAATCGTTCTTCTTGATGCCATGAGCCACCTTAAGCCCCATGAGGGGAGCCAAACACTGTAGACCATACTTGCTAATTCCCTCTAGTCGATCAGCTGTTATAGGCACCTCCAAAAACTTCTTTGTGGCCTCCTCACTAGTTACTAACCCCCCTGGCATCTGCCCATCAGAGCCTGCATCATTCCCTGAACCCTTAGTATGATCTGATTCGTCTCCCATGGTGTCCACCAAAAATTCTCACGTTTATAAAAAAAAAGAAGTACCCAAGCTCCTATGTAGCACTATTCACTTGCCAAAAATGTCTGAAGACTCTCAAGTGCTATACTACTTTGCCAAAAAAAATCTAACGTGCCCACTATATTCCTCAATAAAACAAATGACCATAACAATCCTGCAATTATCTCTTAGTTCACAAGATCCTGAGCTAGGTCGCCATTTGTTACGATCCAGGTTCTCAAAGACACAGGGCTCTTCAACATTGGACTAGATAATGGCAAAAAGCAACAACGGTAACACTAGATCCAACCCCTGCCTTAAACACTGGAAAACAAAACACCATTACCGCCCTGAGTCGTGCCTGGACAATGAGGTATCCTATGACTCGGTAACTGGTGCACACACACTAGGCTGACGCTCAATGAAACAGCCTATTCTCAAACAGTAAAAGATTACTCGATTATGTTACACAAAGAAAAGATAGTTAACGTGATTAATTAACGTTACGGTAGATACTCAAATAACTGGCACTCCTGTATTAAAGAAAGTGCAATGCTAGTCCTGCAACATCAACTGGAAACTTCTGAAATAAGTCTGATGCTGGGAAGATGTTCGTAAAGAATCTTGAACAATTATAATGCAGAATACGGGTCACAATAAATGCTAGGACATATAGTAATAATAGGCAGGCGAATAATAAAGACGGCGCAAAGGTAGTAATGCTCGACAACTAAAGAAATGCTTTGTGACACAACGCAACAGCCTACTCGGGTTGTGCAACTCAACAACAACCTCGGCTCAAAAGTGCAGTGAATAATAATGTTGCATACATATAATAATGGGGCTTATCTCTAACCAGTGTCTGCTCAGTTAATAAAGTCTAGCTGGGGTATCAAGGCAGGGCAACAATGGGCGAGCATGCGGCTCGTAGCCTAACGTTGTCCGAGGGTGGTATAATGAAGAGTACGTTATATGACGGGGATGCTCTCTTGATAAATCTAGGTCTCTAGTACCTAGCTCCATCCTGGCGATCCCTCAGAAGTCAACACAAAGAGGCAGCACTATGTTGTGAGGGATAGGCTATGGCCCTCTCACACCACAGTGCTGTGCTCGCAAAGTAAACCAACCCGAAGACAACTTAGGCTCCCACAGTACCTGTCGATGTCGTGCAGAGCTTAGCTAACACTGCACACATCGGAGACAACGACACAGTAACCTTACCCCTAGTCTAGCTTTAGATAACCAAGAAGAATCACTCAACACCCTGCAAGGGAGACATATACCGGTCTACAACCTTCCCGAGAGAGGACACATACGGAAAAGTCGTCTCTCTAACCCTCAATAAAGCATAATACCTCCTTAACCTAATACATGGAAATATCTGAGAGCTTCGCGTACAATACGACTGGCCGACGGTGTGAACGTCTATGCTGAAACCAGAAGGGATGTTGAGTTTAATAAAGATTAGAGAATGAGAAAGGAGAAGTCGAGAGAGAGAAATAGTATGCAAAGTAGCGAGTATGGGGGACAGAATTGCAATGGATGTAGGCGATACGCGTGTCAGGCAAGCTCTGAGCTGGTAAAGAACACGAGGCAGCGACAGGAAGGGATTAGTTGACCACCCGGCCGCCAACACCGTCAGCGCCCAAGCGAGCCGCGTCATAGCTCACCTCGCTGCCGGGTGTACCCCCTCACACTCTCTCGCTCGCCTCCCACACAAGTAACATTTATATTATAGCGAATATAAAATATAAGGCGCGGTCAGAGACCAAAACAAAGACCATTTCTAGACTGTCTGTGGCAACACGACACTAATGAAATAAAGCAGATCATTCTAGGACAACTGTAGCCCATCCCCCCACCCTGGCGAGCGCTAGCGAGCTGCAATGCCCCACGCAACCATTCTGCTAACGCCGGGAGGCGTCACAAAAGGCTATCAGCCTATGCCCGAGAGGGAGTAGTTGGAATATAGAAAAAAAAAAAAAAAAAAAATTATCATTAAGGGTATTTTCATGATAATGTGGCAGGAGACTTCCTCTCATATTTGGTGGGGTTTTGATGGTTTCTGACTTTCTCATATAAGTCAGTCTCCTTCAAAAGTTTGGTTTTTTCCTCCGGCGATCTTTCTGTGTATCGATGCCGGAGACTCACCTTGCAGGCGAGAAAGGAACTAGCCAAATTACCCGGAGTGGTGTGCTGTACCACTATTCCCGGCGGAAATGCGGATTCTCAAGGGAATCTCGGCCCGGCCGAGTTAACTCGCCCAGACCAAGAGCCTCACGCGGCATGACCAGACTTATACGCGGCCCGGTGAAACAGTCCAGTGATTACTATCCTTAACCCGCTGAGTGCCAGGTCCGTATATATACGGACTAGGGTCTTGTCACGCCCAGTGCCAGGTCCGTATATATACGGACTCGCCAAAAAAAAAACGTAGCAGCGAAACGACTGCACCTATGGCTTTCATATTTCTACCACATGTACCTTACACTTCTGGCTTCTTGCCACCACCAACACAACCCCCTCCCCCCACCCACTCGCTGACTATCTTCTCCTCACAAGAAAAAAAAAGGAAAATCTGTGGCGGCGAAACGACTGCACCAATCGGTTCCATATTTGTGTGACAAGTCCCTTACCCTTCTGCCTTCCCCCCACCACACCCCCAACCACCTCCCACCACCCACTTCTAGCGTATCCGTACGAAGAAAAGGAAAAAAAGGAAAATCCGTGGTGGCGAAACTACCTCACCAATCGGCTTCATATTTGTAACACAGTCAATTACGCTTCTACCTTCCCCCCACCATCTCCCAAACCACGCTCCCACCACCCTCCTACCTATACGTTCCAATACCATAAAAGTCAATGATTTACTCTGAACATTTCAGATACATTCGGGACCATGGGGGACCTGATTTCTGGCGAAAATGGACAAGAGGAGTGTTTTTTTTACCATTATCCTTCCTTTCTCACCCAACTTGATAGATTTAGCCAATAAAATAAAAATAAAAAATCCTCTGGCACTGGCAGATGCATAGGGTCAATAATTGTCTGGCACTCTGCGGGTTAAGGTCTTTTAGACTAAGGGTTAGTGTGCTTTTAAGGTTATTACAGGCCAGTGACACTTTGTCACAGGTAAGCAGTTCAAAAGACGACGAAATCTTTAGTGGTTTTGTCGCAGATAAGTACAGCGGAAGGTTAGAGTAGCGGTTGGTCTACAGTTAACTTTCCGGCGTATTTGTGAGAGTAATGATGTGTGTACCTCTCGGTTTATCCTTATGAGCATTGATTCCTGGAAATTTTCTATTTCCAGATCACGGCACATCAGTAGCAGCACAGGTCGGCAGGGGAAGGGGCCGATTCCGGCGTTTTTTTTTTTTAGCTCCATCATGCCTCTAGTTGTTCTCTGTGCTACGCCTACTTGCTCTTTTATACCCGTGTTTGCACACAAACTTTGTATCAAGTCTGTAAAATACCTCGATAGATCACGAGACAAAAAGTGCACCATTTGTTCCGAACTGCGTTCAAACCTATTTGGTAGGAAAGATCATTTATGTCTTGTACCACTCAAGGAAATAAAGAACACTTTTAATGCCTACACGAAATACATTGCCCATAAGGCCCTACAATGTGACGATGAGGCACTTTGGGAGCACTTGGTTATAAAATCACCAGTGCTGAAGTTAACGCTGGCTAAATCTACTAAAGCTGAAACCAAAACTAAATATTTATTAGTGGCCCCTTCATCATTGACGATGCGCCTTAACATTGTTTATGGCCAATCTTTGAACTCAAGCTTGTCTTTCAAACTTCCCGCCCGGGAGAGATCAAAATACGATTGCCACACATCGTGAGCGAAACGCTCTTAAAAACCACTCATGGACTCGTCCTCTATGATGTGAGTACCACTACTAGAAAAAACTAGCAAAAAAAAATGAAAATACAATTTTTAAACTTGATCTTAGCATTGCGCTTCCCATGCGTCTGCTGTTCCGCACGCTTCGCCTCACTCATCGAAGCGATCTCTCATCCTTATTCCTCCCGGACCCACTTGTGTCGGACGTGTGTCGTGGGCATTCCAGCCCTCCTTTATCCTTCACCTTCCCTCGGTTATGGTGAGTCCTTACTCATATGTACATGCTAAGTGCTGAAGTTAGGTAGCTTATAGACTAGGAGTAGGCTGTGAACGTCTTTTAGCGGGCCCTGGAGACTGTTTTTCAGGGTTCATAATGCTAAAGCGAGTGTGTTAGGCGGAATCCTCGTTGTGATAAGGCGAGGCTCCCATGTGTTTGTTTTATTATCCTAGCTCATTATTAGTTCACAATTAAGTCATGAGGCTTCTTGTAGGGTGAACCGGGGCCTGTTGTTCGGTCCGTTTTGGGTGTTCAACAGTATGCCACGTGGGCTAGTGCTCGTGGATTGTCTCACTTAGTTGAGGAGTCCTGCACAGAGCCATGCTGCTCTTCAACCTACGCTTCGTGATTGCTACGCATTATGGTCGACGCTGGATTGCAGGTTTGTGCTATTACGACTGATATCATCGACATCTGCTCCCATCTAGTTGGCCTCATGTAGGTTGTGTATGTATGGCTAGGAAATTTTATTAGTGATTTTTATATATTATTCATGTATAACTATGCCATATACAGTATGTGTACTTTGGTTATTCCATTTTGAGGGGTTGGCCCTTCCGGCGGGATTTATAAAAAGTGAGACTTAAGTCAACGTACCTCTAGTTGTTTTCACGTGGTTTTTCCGCCGGAAAACATCTAGAGTTGTGTTAAAATTCAGAATATCCTAGTTTAGTGCAGGATAGAAATGGATTTTGTCAGTTTTGTTTACGGCGTCTAGTATGATTTCGGCTTGACCGGCATTTTACTAAAATTGTGTTTTGAGAGTGTTCGGCTAACCCGCCTCCATTACAAAAACTTATTCCGCCGCACAAACTTAACAACAAAACGTTCGTTGTTTGGTACTGTCCGAACGTTTATCCTGGTGGCTGGAAGTGAGTAGCTAACTCCGCCGAGACAATTACGGCTGAGCCGAGAAACGAACTCACCCATTCCTATGTTGTAGCTCTCAGTTATCTGTATAGCTTATCATTAAGGCGTTGGTCCGCCGCGAGTAAAGAATTTAGATCCATAAGTAGCGTTGGTCGCCGGGTTTAGTTCTTTCATAACAAGACGGGATGAGGTCAATGTGGGTCACTTAGGTAGGAAGTTATATACACATGTAGCACATGGTATGCTACTAACTACTCACTTAGATTTCTGGGGAATGTGCTTAACGTAAGGGGAACTAAGACTGTTTCGTTTTATTCAACTTTTGTTTTTCTCTTTAACGTTGGAGATATATTGAATTATCTTTTCCAGCCTAGCGTGTCTTATGAGCATTGATTCTTGGAATTTTCTCATCCACAGGTTCGCATGTGGGACACCTAGGAGGATCTGCATCTCCCTGGCGGGAGGGGGTAACCATGGATAAGAGTGCCATCTCTTTCTGTTCTGCTTTGGGTTGTAAAAATTTGACAGTGATTGGACACATTCTATGTGTTAAGTGTGTCCCCTGTTTAGATCGATCTCGTGGTCGTTGGCTTTCCCAATCATGCCCCAAGTGTTCAGCCTTTCGCAATGCATACTTAAACCATGCCGATGGACGGTGTAAGACAATTTTGCTACACATCCAATCAATTTATGTAACGTACTGTAAGACAGTGGCCCACAAATCATTACAATTGGATGATCAAATATTAGAGGATTTGCTTAAAGTGCCGTCAGTTACTACACCCCCTGGGGGTAATACTCGTGAGACTCCCTCCCGCCACCCCAAGCGACCTAGGACCTCTAATCCGCCGGACGCACCTCCTTCGTCTAGCCGGCGTGACAGGTTCCGCTCTCCTAGACATAGACCCAAGTCGCCCTCTGTTGAACAAGCGTCTAAGAGGTCACGCTCTGATTTTGACGCCACTCTTGCTGCTGGCGATGACAAAACCAAGAAGAGACAGTCTAGGAAGTTCTCCTCGTCTAAGAAGGCAGCGCAGCCCCCACCTAAACCGGACAAACATTCTTTGTCACACAAGGAGGCACCAAGAGACACATCCAGCAATGTCTCCAGCCACTCTAAACGGTTTACCATCCCCCACCGGGTTCAATCTGAACCGACAGTTGTACCAGTATTGGGATCGGAGAGGGGCAGCAGTGTGTTTTCTCGCCGGCAGGATGATGAATGTTCCTCTAATCAACCCGCCTCAGTTCAAGACCCTACAGAGTATGAGATACCGGATCTGAACATGCAGGGCCTCTCTGAGTCCAACGTTCTTGACAACTCACAAACAGAAACACACGATTCCGCTGCCCGGGTCGGCGAGTCTCGGTTGGAGGCTTTACCGGCCCCCCTGACCCGGTCACCGGGATCTACATTACACCAACATGGAGTAAACGCCGAGGAGCAGCCGTCTGGCCAACGCCCTTCTTCTCGGCACTCGGGAACGCAGGACTCAGAGATGTTACAGTCCGCGTCCCAGTCAGACCAAGGAAGTGGGGTTTATGTTACGAGTGAACAATTACTGGAGTGGTTTGATTTTATGAAACAGGTTAAGGGAGAGTGACAGGTAACAGTTTCAGTACCAGTAGCCCCGGTGGTGCGACCTCTGGGACAAGTACTCGTTCAACCTCAAGTTAACGTAAACTTACCTCCCCCTGCTGTCACTCCTACAGCTTCCACTTCGGGAGCCTAAGCACTTTTTCCGCCTAATCTGAAGTTGTTCTCTGATGTGCTTCCTCCCCCACTTGATAAATCTATTCCTAGTAAGAAGGGCCCTATGCCTCTTTTATATGGACCGGATACATCTTGGTCTGTTATTAAGCCTTTACACCCCGAGGTCGCACAACCCACAGTTACAGGTGAGTCGCCTGTTCTGGAACATTGGGTTATTGAAGCAAGTGAGGCTAAGAAACTAAGGGCCAAGAACCAATCTGGGGAGGTACTTGATGTTGTTGTAAAAGCCATTCCCACTATTTACAATCCTGATTATTTTGTGTACATGCCATCCCCTGCCTTGCCTCCTGCTTCCGCCGGAAAACTATTTTCCGACTGGACGAAGTCAGATGGGTTAATGATTTAAAACTTTTGCAGGGCTTGACCCCAGAGTTACATTCAATACCCTTCAGGGACTCTGCGGGGTCATCAGTAGTTCAGATTCAAAGGGGGGAGTCAGAGCCGTGGGTGGTGTGGGCACACGAGGCCCAGCTGTTTGCCAGCACTATAACAAGTAAGAGCAGTCATCAGCTCCCGCAAGAGGACAATCATTGGTTCTCTATGCCGGTAGGCAAGGCGGACGGGATCCCTCAAGATATTTTTTATTTTTTTGGGGCCTCTAAACTTTCTTTATGCCAATTACCTGAACCTTTTTGTCTCCCCACACAGGTCCAGATTAATAAAGATTTTTTTTTTTTTTTTTTTCTATGTGATTGAGGGAGGCAAAAGGCATAACTGCCTATAGCGAGTGCCTCCCCCATAGTTGAAAGAGTGACAGGGCCAAAATCAAGGGACGTTCGAGCCAAAATGCCTGGACACACGGAGTTTGAAGCAATTTAAGTCATAGGAAGAGGGAAAGACTGATTCTGGGAGAGAGTTCCAGAGCTCAGATGTTGAGTAGAAGAAAGTTTGAGAGTAACGTTTCACTCTTGGGTTGGAGAGTTGCACAGAGTAGGGGTGGGATTGAGTTGCAAGACGGGTACCACGTGCCCTACGTAAAGGGTGGTATGCACTGGGATAGCTCTGAGGAACACCGATTATTATAGTAGCGATAGAATAGCGAGAGAGATGCAACATTGTGGCGGAGAGAGAGAGATTGCAGAGAGTTGGTGAGTGGACGGGAGTTAATGATACGAAAGGCCTTCCTTTCAACTTTGTCTAGGAGAGCGGTGTGAGAGGAACCTCCCCACACATGTGAACAATACTCAATACAAGGGCGCACTATGCCCCTGTACAGAGCAAGAAGCTGTGCAGGGGAAAAGAACCCCCTAAGGCGGTTGCACACACCAGCTTCTGGGAGGCTGCCTTAGCAAGACTGGTAATATGGTCCTTCCAAATGAGAGCAGAAGAAAAAGAGACACCAAGAATATTGAGAGAAGATGAAGGGTTGATTTTTGTATTGTTGAAGAATAAGGGATAGTCCGCTGGGGCAGAAAGCCTGGAGACTGGCGTCCCAATACCTACTCAGCCGCCAGCTTGCGGCCTCTTTGGCCAGGACGACTGAGTCGGTAATGGACGTCGGCACCCAGAAGGCTCTTTCTCTAACTAGGCGGCTTCTTCTCCAAAACTCCATTCAGTCTCTCGGTGACCGTCCTCTCTTTGAGGCGGTACGGGTTCGTCAAGACCTGAGGGTGTACTTGGTAAGGAGACTCCCTGTAGAGATCGGTAGGAGACTAATATTATCTAATGCTTTCACCAAGGCCCTAGGCTCTGCTGATGCATGGAGGACAGTAAATTTTCTCCTAGACTCTCAACCTGCCACTACTACTAAATTCAAGAGTAAGCAGTCAGCTAAACAAAATTTCAGAACTAAGAGTTCATTTCGTGGTCAGTCCCAGTCCTTTCAGTCAGCCAAGACTTACACAACCCCTGCTCATAACGGGGCCCCTCGAGGACGATGTAACTCCAGGGGTAGAGGGAGGGGGTTTCCAAGGGGTAAACCCGGTAGTGATAGTAGCAAGGCCTCTCATCCCCCAATCCAAAATCAGAGTCACAACCCTCAAATCCAGAAAACTGAGACACCACAAGGCTTTCTCACTCCCAGTTCCAAGGCAGGGCGAGGCGGATCCGAGAGTAGTACTGCCGGACAACACCAGTCATGCGACTGGCAACTTCCGGGATTGTCACCGGGCATGGCCCCGGCGAACATGGGCAAGGACAGTGGTCATGAAAGGCCTCTCATGGCGGTGGTCCCAGCGACTCCGTTTACGTATCCTCACAGAGTTCAATCATGTCTCTTTAGAGGTGGGATCCGTCGTCAAAGAGATGGCCCAGAAACAGATCATTATCCCCAGTCCTTTGTCACAACCCGTGTTCACCTCCCGGTTGTTCCTGGTGCCAAAAAGGGACAGTGTTCAGATGAGGCCGGTGATCGACCTCTCTTATCTCAACACCCATATTCACAATCAGTCGTTCAGGATGCTGACTGTGAATCAGATCAGATTGACACTTCCGCCGCAGGGGTGGATGTGTTCCATCGATCTAAAAGAAGCCTATTGGCATGTCGCCATCAACAAACGTTTTCAAAAATATCTAGCTTTGTGCAACGGGGATCATACGTTTGTCTTTCAAAGAATGCCCTTTGGTCTAAATCTGGCACCCCAAATTTTCACAAAATTAGTCCGACAGGCGTTGCTACCATTACTCAAACAGGGAATCATGGTTTTATGGTACCTAGACGATTGGTTAATAGTAGCCCAAACCAAAATAATGTGTCTCCAACATGTACAACTAGTGTTAGATCATGTAAAGACCATGGGGTTCAGGGTAAACTTAGCAAAGTCATCCTTGATTCCCACCAAGCAAATCCAGTGGGTGGGACTTATCTGGGATACCGAGTTACTCACTCTGAGTCAGAGCGAAGACAACCGTCAGAGATTTCGGAGAAAAAGTCTTTCGGTTTCTTCATTCTCTGACAACGAGGAGGATCTGGGAATCTCTGGTGGGCTCACTCAATTGGATACAGCTGACGGTCCCGTTAGGTCGTCTGAAGGTCAAAAGAATTATTTTGGAAGGAAACAGGTGCTTTCCGCTGTTGCCAGCAGAAACACTAAGGAAAATTCCAAATTTAATACACAACCTCCTGGTGGCTTGGGCAAAGCTAGCATTAATGCACTCCTCCTTGACATGGACAGCTCCTCCTCCGACAGTCTGGATAGATACAGACGCGTCAGTTACCCTGGGATGGGGTTACCAGTCAAACCTAGGACATCAGGGTCAGGGTCTATGGTCCAGGTCAATTCACCTTTATATCAATGCCAAGGAGTTATTAGTCCCCCTATAATCTTCTTACAGGAGCACGGCATGAGCCAGGCGGGAAAGTCTCTAGCCTTCAGAATGGACAATCTGACTGCAGTGACATGCATTCAGAAACAAGGGTCAGCGAGATCTAGAGTGTTACAAGGGTTGTCGGAAAATATATTTTGGCTGGCTGCAAGGCTAGAGATTTATCTTCATGCAACATATCTGCCCGGCATGGTGAACGTGTGGGCAGACGCTCTGTCTCGGAGACAGAGCACTCAAGTAGAATGGGCTCTCAAGCAAACCATCTTTCAAGAGATGATTGCCAAACCCTACCATCCACAACCACAAGTGGACTTGTTTGCGTCAGAGGCAAACCACAGGCTGCCTCAGTGCCTCACACATCGGAGTCAGACTCCGGCGGGAGGTCCGGACGCATTTCTGGTAGACTGGAACAAATGGAGCTCCATTTATCTATTTCCGCCTCCAGACGCATCCTTAATGTGCAAAAGTAGTTCACAAACTACGGGGTTACCGAGGCATGGTCTCGGTGATCGCGCCGTTGTGGCTGGCTCAAGTTTGGTACAATCAATTAAAGACGTGGTGCGAGAACCCGGTGTCGCTCCCGATCTCGTACTTCCACTTAGACAAAATTGGAAACCTCAAGACCTCGCTGACTTTTGCCTTATGGATATTCAGAAGGCCAAGCGGCTAGGCCAGTTTGGGGAAGCTGTGACTCACAAGTTGATTAATCAGTATGCTCAATCAACACAAAGACAGTATCAATCTCATTGGAAGTCATTCACTACCTGGATCGTAGAAATTGGTCAACAACAGTCCTCAGTGGCTCTGGTGTTTAATTATTTTAATTACCTTTTTGATATACAACAGTTGTCAGTTGTCACATAAAGGAATCACCTCACAGCAATTCGGACACCATTTTTAGATTTAACTGGTCTGTCTGTACCAGAGGCGGAGGAAAAGGGTTTCATGAGGTCTTGCTTCAAGCTTCGCCCTCCTCCTTGTCAACTCACACCCACCTGGTCTCTTGATTTGGCCCTTGAAATGCTTCAGTCCCGTAAATATTGTCAAGGATCCTCCCAATGAACTAATACTTAAAAAGGCCTTTTTTTCTAATGGCACTGGCTACGGGTGACAGGGTGTCTGAGTTGGTGGCGATGAGTTCGGAGCCAAACTGTCTAAGATTTTCAAGGCGCAACATGGGTGTACATATTGCTCCTGCTCCTAACTTCATTGCTAAGAATGAACATTATAATCATGTATTTACAGAGTTCGAAATTCCGGCTCTGAAACAGGGTGACAGGCACCATTTACCGTGTCCAGTGCAGTCACTTATATTATTTATGCAGGCTTCCCGGCCCTCACAGGATGGAGCCCTCTGGGTTTCACAGACAAGTATCCGGTTACAAAAATGCCGGCTAGCTGCGTTATTAGTGGAAGTCATTCGTGAGAGTAATCCTGGCGTGTTGGCAAGATCACACCATATCCGGAAATGGGCGGCATCACTTCGATTCCTCCATAATTACTCCCTAGAAGATATTCAGCAGACCCAATTGTGGTCATCAAATCATACTTTTATCACACGTTACCTGTCCGTCAATCTCATGAAACCTTCTCATACATGTGTAGCATTAAGGCAGAAAGTCTAGTTTTAAGCTAATTTTGTGATGAAAAGGGGGGGGGGGGG